>CAWUFW010013249.1:0-487482 GCA_963921515.1 Calotriton arnoldi | reverse complement strand
TAGAGAGTGTTTATTAATAAATACATATATATTTGATATATATACTTGTGTGGTGTCTTTTCATTTGGTGATTCAAGAGTAAAACAAGCTGCTTTACATTCCTTCAAGACTTAGCCTGAAGGCTGCTCTCCACAGCTATCACTAGGATAGCTTTCTATAAAGGTTGTCTTAAACCTATCTACCATAAGAGTCGAATTGTTCTGGTGCAAGGTGTCCACTTTAATTAGTGAACAGCATATACCAGGCCAACTTCTCACAATACTTCAGCCCCTGGTAGGCCTCTGGGGTGTCTATGCCCTTGGTACATAGTATACCATATACTAGGGACTTATAAGGGCACCCCAGAATCCAATTTGGGATGTACCTAAAGTACATGGAATCAATTTAGAGAGGAAGCAGCTAGGCTGGGGTCCTGAATAGCAGGGCCCCAGCCAGACTAAAGTCGAAAAACAGTGATCCACCAGCAAAAAGTGGGGGTAACCACAAGAGGCAGATCCTACTCTCCTACAGTCTGTATTTTAGATTGGGTGTATCAAAGGTTATATTAGGGTATGAGGAGGTGCATCAGATTATCACATGGATGATGTCATCAGTGATGTCATCAGTGATGTCATTTGAGATGTCATCAGTGATGTCATCAGTGATGTCATTGACCATGTCATGAATGATGTAATACGTGACGTCATCAGCAGTGCATTGCGGGTGCGCAAGTTATAGTTAGCTCAACTACCTATAATGTCTGAATTTCTCTGGTTTTGTACGAGTGAAATGTCCAACTAACTATAACATCCCAGAAACCTGTGGTTTTTTCAGTGAATTTCTAAAGTTTTTTAAAAGTTAATTTCTAACAATAACGTTCCAGAAACCTATGGTTTTTTCAGTGAATTTCAAAGGTTTTTTAAATGCTAATTCCTAACTATAACGTCCCTAAAACCTATGGTTTTTTCAGTGAATTTCAAAGGTTTTTTAAATGCTAATTTCTAACTATGCCTACAGAGGTAGGACATGTGCAGAAAGAGGAAGAAAAGCGCAGAAAGAAGCAAGAGAAATGCAGAAAGAGGCGACAGAAGTCCAGAAAGACGAAGAAAGGTTCAGAAAGAAGCAAGAGATATGCAGAAAGTACCAACAGAGGTGCAGAAAGAGGCCTTGTTGCAAAGTCATCCTGTGCCCCCAACTTTTTGCTTACTGGTACTGGTGGTAACTGACTCTGACTAACCAGGCCCGGAGCCAGAGCTATGCTGAAAGACACTTACAATACAGTGAAAACACCTGCATACACTAGGGTACACTATGGGTTGGGGTACCCCTGTGATTGGCATGACCTCTTTTGTAAGGCCCTAGTACATAATAGGGCAGGGGGATTAAAACTACCTTTAAGTCAGAGGTGCAGAAAGAGGCAAGAGAAGTGCAGAAAGAAGCAACAGAGGTGCCAAAAAAGGAAAGAGAGGTGCAGAAAGAAGCAAGTGAAGTGTAGAAAGAGGCAAGAGATTTGCACAAAGAGGCAACATAGGTGCAGAAAGAGGCAGAAGGGGTGCAGAAAGAAGGAAGAGAAGTGCAGAAAGAGGCAAGAGAAGTGCAGAAAGAAGCAACAGAGGTGTGGAAAGAAGCAAGAGAAGTGCTGAAAGAGGCGCGAAGGGTGCAGAAAAGCAAGAGAAGTGCAGAAAGAACCAACAGAGGTACAGAAAGAGGCAAGAGAGGTGCAGAAACAGGCAGGAAAGGTGCAGAAAGAGGGAACGGGGTGCAGAAAGAGGCAAGAGAGGTGTAGAAAGAGAAGAGAGGGGTGCAGAAAAAGGCAAGAAGGGTGCAGAAAGAAGCGAGTGAGGTGTAGAAAGAGGCAGCAGAGGTGCATAAAGATGCAAGAGAGGTGCACAAACAAGCAAAAGAAGTGCAGAAAGAGGCAAGAGAATTGCTGAATGAAGCAACAGAGGTGTGGAAAGAAGCAAGAGAAGTACAAAAAGAGGCAAGTGAGGTGCAGAAAGAGGCAAGAGAGGTGCAGAAAATGACAGTAGAACAGCAGAAAGAGGCAAGAGGGATGCAAATAAGGGAAGAAGGGTACAGAAAGAAGCAAGAGAGGTGCAGAAAGAAGCAAGAGAAGTGCAGAAAGAGGCAAGAGGTGCAGAAATAGGCAAGAGAGGCATAGAAAGAGGCAAGGGAAGTGCAGAAATAGGCAAGAGAAATGCACAAAGAGGCAAGAGAGGAGCAGAAAGAGGAAAGAGAGGTGTAGAAAGAAGCAAGAGAAGTGCAAAAAGAGGCAGGAGGGGTGCAGAAAGAAGCAAGTGAGGTGCATAAAGAGGCAATAGAGGTGCAGAAAGATGCTAGAGAGATGCAGAAACGAGCAAGAGAAGTGCAGAAAGAGGAAAGAGGTGCAGAAAGAGGCAAGAGATGTGCAGAAAGAAGCAAGTGAGGTGCAGAAAGACGGAAGAGGGGTACAGAATTGAAGGAAGAGAAGTGCAGAAAGAAGCAACAGAGGTGCTGAAAGAGGCAAGAGGAGTGCAGAAAGAGGTAGGAGAGGTGCACAAAGAGGTAAGAGAATTGCTGAAAGAAGCAACAGAGGTGCAGAAAGAGCAAGAGAAGTGCAGAAAGAACCAACAGAGGTACAGAAAGAGGGCAAGAGAGGTGCAGAAACAGGCAGGAAAGGTGCAGAAAGAGGGAACAGGGGTGCAGAAAGAGGCAAGAGAGGTGCAGAAAGAGAAAAGAGGGGTGCAGAAAGAGGCAAGAGGGGTGCAGAAAGAAGCAAGTGAGGTGTAGAAAGAGGCAACAGAGGTGCATAAAGATGCAAGAGAGGTGCAGAAACAAGCAAAAGAAGTGCAGAAAGAGGCAAGAGAATTGCTGAAAGAAGCAACAGAGGTGTGGAAAGAAGTAAAAGAAGTGCAGAAAGAGGCAAGTGAGGTGCAGAAAGAGGTAAGAGAGGTACAGAAAATGGCAGAAGAACAGCAGAAAGAGGCAAGAGGGATGCAAAAAAGGGAAGAAGGGTACAGAAAGAAGCAAGAGAGGTGCAGAAAGAAGCAAGAGAAGTGCAGAAAGAGGCAAGAGAGGTGCAGAAAGAGGCAAGAGAGGTACAGAAAGAGGCAAGGGAAGTTCAGAAACAGGCAAGAGAAATGCACAAAGAAGCAACAGAGGTGTGGAAAGAAGTAAAAGAAGTGCAGAAAGAGGCATGTGAGGTGCAGAAAGAGGTAAGAGAGGTACAGAAAATGGTAGGAGAACAGCAGAAAGAGGCAAGAGGGATGCAAAAAAGGGAAGAAGGGTACAGAAAGAAGCAAGAGAGGTGCAGAAAGAAGCAAGAGAAGTGCAGAAAGAGGCAAGAGAGGTGCAGAAAGAGGCAAGAGAGGTACAGAAAGAGGCAAGGGAAGTTCAGAAACAGGCAAGAGAAATGCACAAAGAAGCAACAGAGGTGTGGAAAGAAGTAAAAGAAGTGCAGAAAGAGGCTAGTGAGGTGCAAAAAGAGGTATGAGAGGTACAGAAAATGGCAGGAGAACAGCAGAAAGAGGCAAGAGGGATGCAAAAAATGGAAGAAGGGTACAGAAAGAAGCAAGAGAGGTGCAGAAAGAAGCAAGAGAAGTGCAGAAAGAGGCAAGAGAGGTGCAGAAAGAGGCAAGAGAGGAGCAGAAAGAGGCAAGAGAGGTGTAGAAAGAAGCAAGAGAAGTGCAGAAACAGGCAGGAAAGGTGCAGAAAGAGGGAACAGGGGTGCAGAAAGAGGCAAGAGAGGTGCAGAAAGAGAAAAGAGGGGTGCAGAAAGAAGCAAGTGAGTTGTAGAAAGAGGCAACAGAGGTGCATAAAGACGCAAGAGAGGTGCAGAAACAAGCAAAAGAAGTGCAGAAAGAGGCAAGAGAATTGCTGAAAGAAGCAACAGAGGTGTGGAAAGAAGCAAAAGAAGTGCAGAAAGAGGCAAGTGAGGTGCAGAAAGAGGTAAGAGAGGTGCAGAAAGAGGTAAGAGAGGTGCAGAAAATGGCGGGAAAACAGCAGAAAGAGGCAAGAGGGAAGCAAAAAAGGGAAGTAGGGTAAAGAAAGAAGCAAGAGAGGTGCAGAAAGAAGCAAGAGAAGTACAGATAGAGGTAAGAGAGGTGCAGAAAGAGGCAAGAGAGGTACAGAAAGAGGCAAGGGAAGTGCAGAAACAGGCAAGAGAAATGCACAAAGAGGCAAGAGAGGAGCAGAAAGAGGCAAGAGAGGAGTAGAAAGAAGCAAGAGAAGTGCAGAAAGAGGCAGGAGGGGTGCAGAAAGAAGCAAGTGAGGTGCAGAAAGAGGCAACAGAGGTAAAGAAAGAAGCAAGATAGGTGCAGAAACAAGCAAGAGAAGTACAGAAAGAGGCAAGAGAATTGCTGAAAGAAGCAACAGAGGTGTACAAAGAAGCAATAGAAGTACAGAAAGAGGCAAGTGAGGTGCAGAAAGAAGCAAGATCAGTGCAGAAACAACCAGCAGAGGTGCAAAAAGAGGCAAGATGGGTGCAGAAAAATTTAGGAGAGGTGCACAAAGAGGCAAGAGAGGTACAGAAAGAGGCAGGAGGGGTGCAGAACGAAGGAAGAAAAGTGCAGAAAGAAGCAACAGAGGTGCTGAAAGAGGCACGAAGGGTGCAGAAAGAGCAAGAGAAGTACAGAAAAAAGTAACAGCGGTACAGAAAGAGGCAAGAGGGGTGAAGAAACAGGCAGGAAATGTGCAGAAAGAGGGAACAGGGGTGCAGAAAGAGGCAAGAGAGGTGCAGAAAGAAGGGAGAGTGGTGCAGAAAGAGGCAAGAGGGGTGCAGAAAGAGGCAAGAGAATTGTTGAATGAAGCAACAGATGTGTGGAAAGAAGCAAGAGAAGTGCTAAAAGAGGCGCGAAGGGTGCAGAAAAGCAAGAGAAGTGCAGAAAGAACCAAAAGAGGTACAGAAAGAGGCAAGAGAGGTGCAGAAACAGGCATGAAAAGTGCAGAAAGAGGGAACAGGGGTGCAGATAGAGGCAAGAGAGGTGCAGAAAGAGAAAAGAGGGGTGCAGAAAGAGGCAAGAAGGGTGCAGAAAGAAGCAAGTGAGGTGTAGAAAGAGGCAACAGAGGTGCATAAAGACGCAAGAGAGGTGTAGAAACAAGCAAAAGAAGTGCAGAATGAGGCAAGAGAATTGCTGAAAGAAGCAACAGAGGTGTGGAAAGAAGCAAGAGAAGTGCAGAAAGAGGCAAGTGAGGTGCAGAAATAGGCAAGAGAGGTGCAGAAAATGGCAGTAGAACAGTTGAGAGAGCCAAGAGGGATGCAAAAAAGGGAAGAAGGGTACAGAAAGAAGTAAGAGAGGTGCAGAAAGAAGCAAGAGAAGTGCAGAAAGAGGCAAGAGAGGCGCAGAAAGAGGCAAGAGAGGTACAGAAAGAGGCAAGGGAAGTGCAGAAATAGGCAAGAGAAATGCACAAAGAGGCAAGAGAGGAGCAGAAAGAGGCAAGAGAGGTGTAGAAAGAAGCAAGAGAAGTGCAGAAAGAGGCAGGAGGGGTGCAGAAAGAAGCAAGTGAGGTGCATAAAGAGGCAATAGAGGTGCAGAAAGATGCTAAAGTGGAGAAACAAGCAAGAGAAGTGAAGAAAGAGGCAAGAGATTTGCTGAGAGAAGCAACAGACATTTACAAAGAAGCAATAGAAGTACAGAAAGAGGCAAGTGAGGTGCAGAAAGAAGCAAGATCAGTGCAGAAAGAACCAACAGAGGTGCAAAAAGAGGCAAGAGAGGTGCATAAAAATTTAGGAGAGATGCACAAAGAGGCAAGAGAGGTACAGAGAGAGCCAGGAGGGGTGCAGAAAGAAGCAACAGAGGTGCTGAATGAGGCACGAAGGGTGCAGAAAGAGCAGGAGAAGTGCAGAAAAAAGCAAGAGAGGTACAGAAAGAAGCAAGAGAGGTCCATAAACAGGCAGG
Source organism: Calotriton arnoldi (assembly GCA_963921515.1). Classification (NCBI taxonomy): domain Eukaryota; kingdom Metazoa; phylum Chordata; class Amphibia; order Caudata; family Salamandridae; genus Calotriton; species Calotriton arnoldi. The sequence goes on along the minus strand of CAWUFW010013249.1, from coordinate 481,627 downwards.
AAATGTGCAGAAAGAGGGAACAAAGGTGCAGAAAGAGGCAAGAGACATACAGAAAGAGGGGAGAGGGGTGCAGAAAGAGGCAAGAGGGTTGCAGAAAGAAGCAAGTGAGGTGCAGAAAGACGGAAGAGGGGTACAGAATTGAAGGAAGAGAAGTGCAGAAAGAAGCAACAGAGGTGCTGAAAGAGGCAAGAGGAGTGCAGAAAGAGGTAGGAGAGGTGCACAAAGAGGAAAGAGAATTGCTGAAAGAAGCAACAGAGGTGTGGAAAGAAGCAAGAGAAGTGCTGAAAGAGGCGCGAATGGTGCAGAAAGAGCAAGAGAAGTGCAGAAAGAAGCAACAGAGGTACAGAAAGAGGCAAGAGAGGTGCAGAAACAGGCAGGAAAGGTGCAGAAAGAGGGAACAGGGGTGCAGAAAGAGGCAAGAGAGGTGCAGAAAGAGAAAAGAGGGGTGCAGAAAGAAGCAAGTGAGTTGTAGAAAGAGGCAACAGAGGTGCATAAAGACGCAAGAGAGGTGCAGAAACAAGCAAAAGAAGTGCAGAAAGAGGCAAGAGAATTGCTGAAAGAAGCAACAGAGGTGTGGAAAGAAGCAAAAGAAGTACAGAAAGAGGCATGTGAGGTGCAGAAAGAGGTAAGAGAGGTGCAGAAAGTGGTAAGAGAGGTGCAGAAAATGCAGGAGAACAGCAGAAAGAGGCAAGAGGGAAGCAAAAAAGGGAAGGAGGGTAAAGAAAGAAGCAAGAGAGGTACAGAAAGAAGCCAGAGAAGTGCAGACAGAGGCAAGAGAGGTGCAGAAAGAGGCAAGAGAAGTACAGAAAGAGGCAAGGAAAGTGCAGAAACAGGCAAGAGAAATGCACAAAGAGGCAAGAGAGGAGCAGAAAGAGGCAAGAGAGGTGTATAAAGAAGCAAGAGAAGTGCAGAAAGAGGCAGGAGGGGTGCAGAAAGAAGCAAGTGAGGTACAGAAAGAGGCAACAGAGGTAAAGAAAGAAGAAATATAGGTGCAGAAACAAGCAAGAGAAGTGCAGAAAGAGGCAAGAGAATTGCTGAAAGAAGCAACAGACATTTACAAAGAAGCAATAGAAGTACAGAAAGAGGCAAGTGAGGTGCAGAAAGAAGCAAGATCAGTGCAGAAAGAACCAACAGAGGTGCAAAAAGAGGCAAAAGAGGTGCAGAAAAATTTAGGAGAGATGCACAAAGAGGCAAGAGAGGTACAGAGAGAGGCAGGAGGGGTGCAGAAAGAAGGAAGAGAAGTGTAGAAAGAAGCAACAGAGGTGCTGAAAGAGGCACAAAGGGTGCAGAAAGAGCAAGAGAAGTGCAGAAAAAAGCAACAGAGGTACAGAAAGAAGCAAGAGAGATGCAGAAACAGGCAGGAAATGTGCAGAAAGAGGGAACAGAGGTGCAGAAAGAGGCAAGAGAGGTGCAGAAAGAGGTAAGAGGGATGCAGAAAGAGGCAAGAGGGGTGCAGATAGAAGCAAGTGAGGTGCAGAAAGACGGAAGAGAGGTGCAGAAACAAGCAATAGAAGTGCAGAAAGAGGCAAGAGAATTGCTGAAATAAGCAACAGAGGTGTAGAAAGAAGCAAGCGAAGTGCAGAAACAGGCAAGTGAGGTTCAGAAAGAAGCAAGAGCAGTGCAGAAAGAACCAACAGAGGTGCAAAAAGAAGCAATAGCGGTACAGAAAAAGGTAGAAGTGGTGCACAAAGAGGCAAGAGAGGTACAGAAAGAGGTAGGAGGGGTGCAGAAAGAAGGAAGAGAAGTGCAGAAAGAAGCAACAGAGGTGCTGAAAGAGGCGCAAAGGGTGCAGAAAGAGCAAGAGAAGTGCAGAAAGAACCAACAGAGGTACAGAAAGAGGCAAGAGAGGTACAGAAACAGGCAGGAAAGGTGCAGAAAGAGGGAACAGGGGTGCAGAAAGAGGCAAGAGAGGTGCAGAAAGAAAAAGAGGGGTACAGAAAGAAGCAAGTGAGGTGTAGAAACAGGCAACAGAGGTGCATAAAGACACAAGAGAGGCGCAGAAATGAGCAAACGTAGTGCGGAAAGAGGCAAGAGAATTGCTGAAAGAAGCAACAGAGGTGCGGAAAGAAGCAAGAGAAGTGCAGAAAGAGGCATGTGAGATGCAGAAAGAGGCAAGAGAGGTGCAGAAAATGGCAAGAGAACAGCAGAAAGAGGCAAGAGGAATGCAAAAAAGGGAAGAAGGGTACAGAGAGAAGCAAGAGAGGTGCAGAAAGAAGCAAGAGAAGTGCAGAAAGAGGCAAGAGAGGTGCAGAAAGAGGCAAGAGAGGTACAGAAACATGCAAGGGAAGTGCAGAAACAGGCAGGAGAAATGCACAAAGAGTCAAGAGAGGAGCAAAAAGAGGCAAGAGAGGTGTAAAAAGAAGCAAGAGAAGTGCAGAAAGAGGCACAAGGGGTGCAGAAAGAAGCAAGTGAGGTGCAGAAACAGGCAACAGAGGTGCAGGAAGACATAAGAGAGGTACAGAAACAAGCAAGAGAAGTGCATAAAGAGGCAAGAGAATTGCTGAAAGAAGCAACAGAGGTGTACAAAGAAGCAATAGAAGTACAGAAAGAGGCAAGTGAGGTGCAGAAAGAAGCAAGATCAGTGCAGAAAGAACCAACAGAGGTGCAAAAAAAGGCAAGAGGGGTGAAGAAAAATTTAGGAGAGGTGCACAAAAAGGCAAAAAAGGTACAGAAAGAGGCAGGAGGGGTGCAGAAAGAAGGAAGAGTAGTGCAGAAAGAAGCAACAGAGGTGCTGAAAGAGGCACAAAGGGTGCAGAAAGAGCAAGAGAAGTGCAGAAAAAAAGCAACAGAGGTACAGAAAGAGGAAAGAGAGGTACAGAAACAGGCAGGAAAGGTGCAGAAAGAGGGAACAGGGGTGCAGAAAGAGGCAAGAGAGGTGCAGAAAGAGGTAAGATGGGTGCAGAAAGAGGCAAGAAGGGTGCAGAAACAAGCAAGTGAGGTGCAGAAAGACAGAAGAGAGGTGCAGAAACAAGCAATAGAAGTGCAGAAAGAGGCAAGAGAATTGCTGAAATAAGCAACAGAGGTGTAGAAAGAAGCAGGAAAGGTGCAGAAAGAGGGAACAGGGGTGCAGAAAGAGGCAAGAGAGGTGCAGAAAGAGGTAAGAGGGGTGTAGAAAGAAGCAAGAGAAGTTCAGAAAGACACAAGTGATGTGCAGAAAGAAGCAAGAGCAGTGCAGAAAGAACCAACAGAGGTGCAAAAAATAGCAAGAGCAGTACAGAAAAAGGTAGAAGAGGTGCACAAAGAGGCATGAGAGGTTCAGAAAGAGGCAGGAGGAGTGCAGAAAGAAGGAAGAGAAGTGCAGAAAGAAGCAACAGAGGTGCTGAAAAAGGCACGAAGGTTGCGGAAAGAGCAAGAGAAGTGCATAATGAACCAGCAGAGGTACAGAAAGACGCAACAGAGGTGCAGAAAGACGCAAGAGAGGTACAGAAACAAGTAAGAGAAGTGCATAAAGAAGCAACAGAGATGTAGTAAGGGGGAAGTGGGATGGAGAAGGAGGCAAGAGGGATACAGAAAGAAACAAGAGAGGTGCAGAAAGAGGGAAGAAGGGTGCAGAATGAGGGAAGAGTGGTATGAAAGAGGCATGAGGGGTGCAGAAAGAAGCAAGAGAAGTGCAGAAAGAGGCACGAGAATTGCTGAAATAAGCAACAGAGGTGTAGAAAGAAGCAATAGAAGTACAGAAAGAGGCAAGTGCGGTGCAGAAAGAAGCAAGATCAGTGCAGAAAGAACCAACAGAGGTGCAAAAAGAGGCAAGAGGGGTGCAGAAAAATTTAGGAGAGGTGCACGAAGAAGCAAGAGAGGTACAGAAAGGCAGGAGGGGTGCAGAAAGAAGGAAGAAAAGTGCAGAAAGAAGCAACAGACGTGCTGAAAGAGGCACGAAGGGTGCAGAAAGAGCAAGAGAAGTGCAGAAAAAAGCAACAGAGGTACAGAAAGAGGCAAGAGAGGTGCAGAAAAAGGCAGGAAAGGTGCAGAAAGAGGGAACAGGGGTGCAGAAAGAGGCAAGAGAGGTGCAGAAAGAGGTAAGAGGGGTGCAGAAAGAGGCAAGATGGGTGCAGAAAGAAGCAAGTGAGGAGCAGAAAGACGGAAGAGAGGTGCAGAAACAAGCAATAGAAGTGCAGAAAGAGGCAAGAGAATTGCTGAAATAAGCATCAGAGGTGTAGAAAGAAGCAAGAGAAGTGCAAAAAGAGGCAAGTGATGTGCAGAAAGAAGCAAGAGCAGTGCAGAAAGAACCAACAGAGGTGCAAAAAGCAGCAAGAGCAGTTCAGAAAAAGGTAGAAGAGGTGCCCAAAGAGGCATGAGAGGTTCAGAAAGAGGCAGGAGGAGTGCAGAAAGAAGGAAGAGAGGTGCAGAAAGAAGCAACAGAGGAGCTGAAAAAGGCACGAAGGGTGCAGAAAGAGCAAGAGAAGTGCATAAAGAACCAACAGAGGTACAGAAAGACGCAACAGATGTGCAGAAAGATGCAAGAGAGGTGCAGAAAGAAGCAACAGAGATGTAGTAGGGGAAGTGGGATGGAGAAGGAGGCAAGAGGGATACAGAAAGAAACAAGAGAGGTACAGAAAGAGGGAAGAGTGGTGCAGAATGAGGGAAGAATGGTGTGAAAGAGGCATGAGGGGTGCAGAAAGAAGCAAGAGAAATGTAGAAAGGAGCAACAGAGGTGATTAAAGAAGCAATAGAAGTGTAGAAAGAGGCAAGAGAATTGCTGAAATAAGCAACAGAGGTGTAGAAAGAAGCAAGAGAAGTGCAGAAAGAGGCAAGTGATGTGCAGAAAGAAGAAAGAGCGGTACAGAAAAAGGTAGAAGAGGTGCACAAAGAGGCATGAGAGGTTCAGAAAGAGGCAGGAGGGGTGCAAAAAGAAGAAAGAGAAGTGCAGAAAGAAGCAACAGAGGTGCTGAAAAAGGCGCAAAGGGTGCAGAAAGAGCAAGAGAAGTACAGAAAGAAAAGAGAATTGCTGAAATAAGCAACAGAGGTGTAGAAAGAAGCAAGAGAAGTGCAGAAACAGGCAAGTGAGGTTCAGAAAGAAGCAAAAGCAGTGCAGAAAGAACCAACAGAGGTGCAAAAAGAAGCAAGAGCGGTACAGAAAAAGGTAGAAGAGGTGCACAAAGAGGCAAGAGAGGTTCAGAAAGAGGCAGGAGGGGTGCAAAAAGAAGAAAGAGAAGTGCAGAAAGAAGCAACAGAGGTGCTGAAAGAGGCGCAAAGGGTGCAGAAAGAGCAAGAGAAGTGCAGAAAGAACCAAAAGAGGTACAGAAAGAGGCAAGAGAGGTGCAGAAACAGTCAGGAAAGGTGCAGAAATAGGGAACAGGGGTACAGCAAGAGGCAAGAGAGGTGCAGAAAGGAAAAAGAGGGATGCAGAAAGAGGCAAGTGAGGTGTAGAAAGAGGCAACAGAGGTGCATAAAGATGCAATAGAAGTGCAGAAAGAGGCAAGAGAATTGCTGAAAGAACCAACAGAGGTGTGGAAAGAAGCAAGAGAAGTGCAGAAAGAGGCAAGTGAGATGCAGAAAGAGGCAAGAGACGTGCAGAAAATGGCAGGAGAACAGCAGAAAGAGGCAAGAGGGATGCAAAAAAAGGAAGAAGGGTACAGAAAGAAGCAAGAGAGGTGCAGAAAGAAGCGAGAGAAGTGCTGAAAGAGGCAAGAGAGGTGCAGAAAGAGGCAAGGGAAGTGCAGAAACAGGCAAGAGAAATGCACAAAGAGGCAAAAGAGGAGCAAAAATAGGCAAGAGAGGTGTAAAAAGAAGCAAGAGAAGTGCAGAAAGAGGCAGGAGGGGTGCAGAAAGAAGCAAGTGAGGTGCAGAAACAGGCAACAGAGGTGCAGAAAGACATAAGAGAGGTGCAGAAACAAGCAAGAGAAGTGCATAAAGAGACAAGAGAATTGCTGAAAGAAGCAACAGAGGTGTACAAAGAAGCAATATAAGTACAGAGAGAGGCAAGTGAGGTGCAGAAAGAAGCAAGATCAGTGCAGAAAGAACCAACAGAGGTGCAAAAAGAGGCAAGAGGGTGCAGAACAATTTAGGAGAGGTGCACAAAGAGGCAAGAGAGGTACAGAAAGAGGCAGGAGGGGTGCAGAAAGAAGGAAGAGAAGTGCAGAAAGAAGCAACAGAGGTGCTGAAAGAGTCACAAAGGGTACAGAAAGAGCAAGAGAAGTGCAGAAAAAAAGCAACAGAGGTACAGAAAGAGGCAAGAGAGGTGCAGAAACATGCAGGAAAGGTGCAGAAAGAGGGAACGTGGTGCAGAAAGAGGCAAGAGAGGTGCAGAAAGAGGTAAGAGGGGTGCAGAAAGAGGCAACATGGGTGCAGAAAGAAGCAAGTGAGGTGCAGAAAGACGGAAGAAGGGTGCAGAAACAAGCAATAGAAGTGCAGAAAGAGGCAAGAGAATTGCTGAAAATTGCAAAAGAGGTGTAGAAAGAAGCAAGAGAAGTGCAGAAAGAGGCAAGTGATGTGCAGAAAGAAGCAAGACCAGTAGAGAAAGAACCAACAGAGGTGCAAAAAGAAGCAAGAGCAGTACAGAAAAAGGTAGAATAGGTGCACAAAGAGGCATGAGAGGTTCAGAAAGAGGCAGGAGGAGTGCAGAAAGAAGGAAGAGAAGTACAGAAAGAAGCAACAGAGGTGCTGAAAAAGGCATGAAGGGTGCAGAAAGAGCAAGAGAAGTGCATAAAGAACCAACAGAGGTACAGAAAGACGCAAGAGAGGTGCAGAAAGACACAAGAGAGGTGCAGAAACAAGTAAGAGAAGTGCATAAAGAAGCAACAGAGATGTAGTAAGGGGGAAGTGGGATGGAAAAGGAGTCAAGAGGGATACAGTAAGAAACAAGAGAGGAGCAGAAAGAGGGAAGAGGGTGCAGAGTGAGGGAAGAGTGGTGTGAAAGAGGCATGAGGGGTGCAGAAAGAAGCAAGAGAAGTGCAGAAATACCCAGGAAAGGTGCAGAAAGAGGGTACAGGGGTGCAAAAAGAGGCAAGAGAGGTGCATAAAGAGGGAAGAGGGGTGCAGAAAGAGGCAACAGGGGTGCAGAAAGAAGCAAATGAGGTGCAGAAAGAGGCAACAGAGGTGCAGAAAGACGCAAGAGAATTGCAGAAACAAGCAAGAAAAGTGCAGAAAGAGGCAAGAGAATTGCTGAAAGAAGCAACAGAGGTGTAGAAAGAAGCAAGAGAAGTACAGAAAGAGGGAAGTGAAGTGCAGAAAGATGGAAGAGAAGTGCAGAAACAAGCAAGAGAAGTGCAGAAAGAGGCAAGAGAATTGCTGAAATAAGCAACAGAGGTATAGAAAGAAGCAAGAGAAGTGTAGAAAGAGGAAAGAGAGGTTCAGAAAGAAGCAAGAGCAGTGCAGAAAGAATCAACAGAGGTGCAAAAAGAAGCAAGAGCGGTACAGAAAAAGGTAGAAGTGGTGCACCAAGAGGCAAAAGAGGTTCAGAAAGAGGTAGGAGGGGTGCAGAAAAAAGGAAGAGAAGTGCAGAAAGAAGCAACAGAGGTGCTGAAACAGGCACAAAGGGTGCAGAAAGAGCAAGAGAAGTGCAGAAAAAAACAACAGAGGTATAGAAAGAGGCAAGAGAGGTGCAGAAACAGGCAGGAAAGGTGCAGAAAGAGGGAACAGGGGTGCAGAAAGAGGCAAGAGAGGTGCAGAAAGAAAAAAGAGGGGTGCAGAAAGAAGCAAGTGAGGTGTAGAAAGAGGCAACAGAGGTGCATAAAGACGCAAGAGAGGTGCAGAAACTAGCAAAAGTAGTGCAAAAAGAGGCAAGAGAATTGCTGAAAGAAGCAACAGAGGTGTGGAAAGAAGCAAGAGAAGTGCAGAAAGAGGCAAGAGAGGTGCAGAAAGAGGCAAGAGAGGTGCAGAAAGATGCAAGGGAAGTGCATAAACAGGCAGGAGAAATGCACAAAGAGGCAAGAGAGGAACAAAAAGAGACAAGAGAGGTGTAAAAAGAAGCAAAAGAAGTGCAGAAAGAGGCAGGAGTGGTGCAGAAAGAAGCAAGTGAGGTGCAGAAATAGGCAACAGAGGTGGAGAAAGACGCAAGAGAGGTGCAGAAACAAGCAAGAGAAGTGCATAAAGAGGCAAGAGAATTGCTGAAAGAAGCAACAGAGGTGTACAAAGAAGCAATAGAAGTACAGAAAGAGGCAAGTGAGGTACAGAAAGAAGCAATATCAGTGCAGAAAGAAACAAGAAAGGCGCAAAAAGGCAAGAGGGGTGCAGAAAAATTTAGGAGAGGTGCACAAAGAGGCAAGAGAGGTACAGAAAGAGGCAGGAGGGGTGCAGAAAGAAGGAAGAGTAGTGCAGAAAGAAGCAACAGAGGTGCAGAAAGAGGCACGAAGGGTGCAGAAAGAGCAAGAGAAGTGCAGAAAAAAGCAACAGAGGTACACAAAGAGGCAAGAGAGGTGCAGAAACTGGCAGGAAAGGTGCAGAAAGAGGGAACGGGGTGCAGAAAGAGGCAAGAGTGGTGCAGAAAGAGGTAAGACGAGTGCAGAAAGAGGCAAGAGGGGTGCAGAAAGAGGCAAGTGAGGTGCAGAAAGATGGAAGAGAGGTGCAGAAACAAGCAATAGAAGTGCAGAAAGAGGCAAGAGAATTGCTGAAATAAGCAACAGAGGTGTAGAAAGAAGCAAGAGAAGTGCAGAAAGAGGCAAGTGATGTGCAGAAAGAAGCAAGAGCAGTCCAGAAAGAACAAAAAGAGGTGCAAAAAGAAGCAAGAGCGGTACAGAAAAAGGTAGAAGAGGTGCACAAAGGGGCAGGAGAGGTTCAGAAAGAGGCAGGAGGAGTGCAGAAAGAAGGAAGAGAAGTGCAGAAAGATGCAACAGAGGTGGTGAAAGAGGTGCAAAGGGTGCAGAAAGAGGAAGAGAAGTGCAGAAAGAACCAACAGAGGTACAGAAAGAGGCAAGAGAAGTGCAGAAACAGGCAGGAAAGGTGCAGAAAGATGGAACGGGGGGCAGTAAGAGGCAAGAGAGATGCAGAAAGAAAAAAGAGGGGTGCAGAAAGAGGCAAGATGGGTGCAGAAAGAAGCAAGTGAGGTGTAGAAAGAGGCAACAGAGGTGCATAAAGACGCAAGAGAGGTGCAGAAACGAGCAAAAGAAGTGCAGAAAGAGGCAAGAGAATTGCTGAAAGAAGCAACAGAGGTGTGGAAAGAAGCAAGAGAAGTGCAGAAAGAGGCAAGAGAGGTGCAGAAAGAGGCAAGAGAGGTACAGAAAGATGCAAGGGAAGTGCAGAAACAGGCAGGAGAAATGCACAAAGAGGCAAGAGAGGAGCAAAAAGAGGCAAGAGAGGTGTAAAAAGAAGCAAAAGAAGTGCAGAAAGAGGCAGGAGTGGTGCAGAAAGAAGCAAGTGAGGTGCAGAAACAGGCAACAGAGGTGGAGAAAGATGCAAGAGAGGTGCAGAAACAAGCAAGAGAAGTGCATGAAGAGGCAAGAGAATTGCTGAAAGAAGCAACAGAGGTGTACAAAAAAGCAATATAAGTACAGAAAGAGGCAAGTGAGGTGCAGAAAGAAGCAAGATCAGTGCAGAAAGAACCAACAGAGGTGCAAAAAGAGGCAAGAGGGGTGCAGAACAATTTAGGAGAGGTGCACAAAGAGGCAAGAGAGGTACAGAAAGAGGCAGGAGGGGTGCAGAAAGAAGGAAGAGAAGTGCAGAAAGAAGCAACAGAGGTGCTGAAAGAGGCGCGAAGGGTGCAGAAAGAGCAAGAGAAGTGCAGAAAAAAAGCAACAGAGGTACAGAAAGAGGCAAGAGAGGTGCAGAAACATGCAGGAAAGGTGCAGAAAGAGGGAACGGGGTGCAGAAAGAGGCAAGAGAGGTACAGAAAGAGGTAAGAGGGGTGCAGAAAGAGGCAACATGGGTGCAGAAAGAAGCAAGTGAGGTGCAGAAAGACAGAAGAAGGGTGCAGAAACAAGCAATAGAAGTGCAGAAAGAGGCAAGAGAATTGCTGAAATAAGCAAAAGAGGTGTAGAAAGAAGCAAGAGAAGTGCAGAAAGAGGCAAGTGATGTGCAGAAAGAAGCAAGAGCAGTAGAGAAAGAACCAACAGAGGTGCAAAAAGAAGCAAGAGCAGTACAGAAAAAGGTAGAATAGGTGCACAAAGAGGCATGAGAGGTTCAGAAAGAGGCAGGAGGAGTGCAGAAAGAAGGAAGAGAAGAACAGAAAGAAGCAACAGAGGTACAGAAAGAGGCAAGAGAGGTGCAGAAACAGGCAGGAAAGGTGCAGAAATAGGGAACAGGTGTGCAGAAAGAGGCAAGAGAGGTGCAGAAAGAAAAAAGAGGGGTGCAGAAAGAGGCAAGTGAGGTGTGGAAAGAAGCAACAGAGGTGCAGATAGACACAAGAGAGGTGCAGAAACAAGTAAGAGAAGTGCATAAAGAAGCAACAGAGATGTAGTAGGGGGAAGTGGGATGGAGAAGGAGGCACGAGGGATACAGAAAGAAACAAGAGAGGTGCAGAAAGAGGGTAGAGGGGTGCAGAATGAGGGAAGAGGGGTGTGAAAGAGGCATGAGGGGTACAGAAAGAAGCAAGAGAAGTGCAGATTGAAGCAACAGAGGTGCTTAAAGAAGCAAGAAGGGTGCAGAAAGAGGCAAGAGAAGTGCAGAAAGAAGCAACAGAGGTGCAGAAAGAGGCAAAAGAGGTGCAGAAGCAGGCAAGAAAGGTACAGAAAGAGGGAACAGGGGTGCAGAAAAAGGTAAGAGGGATACGGAAATTTGCAAGAGAGGTGCAGAAGGAAGCAAGAGAAGTGCAGAAAGAAGCTAGAGAGGTGGAGAAATAGGGAAGAGGGGTGCAGAAAGAGGCATGAGGGATGCAGAAATAGCAAAAGAGGTGCAGGAAGAAGAGCAGTGCAGAAACACCTAACAGAGGTGCAGAAAGAAGCAAGAGAGGTGCAGAAATAGGCAGGAAAAGTGCAGAAAGAGGGAACAGGGGTGCAAAAAGAGGCAAGAGGGGTGCAGAAAGAAGCAAATGAGGTGCAGAAAGAGGCAACAGAGGTGCATAAAGATGCAAGAGAATTGCAGAAACAAGCAAGAGAAGTGCAGAAAGAGGCAAGATAATTGCTGAAATAAGCAACAGAGGTGTAGAAAGAAGCAAGAGAAGTGCAAAAAGAGGCAAGTGAGGTGCAGAAAGGCGGAAGAGAGGTTTAGACACAAGCAAGAGAAGTGCAGAAAGAGGCAAGAGAATTGCTGAAATAAGCAACAGAGGTGTAGAAAGAAGCAAGCGAAGTGCAGAAACAGGCAAGTGAGGTTCAGAAAGAAGCAAGAGCTGTGCAGAAAGAATCAACAGAGGTGCAAAAAGAAGCAAGAGCGGTACAGAAAAAGGTAGAAGTGGTGCACCAAGAGGCAAAAGAGATTCAGAAAGAGGTAGGAGGGGTACAGAAAAAAGGAAGAGAAGTACAGAAAGAAGCAACAGAGGTGCTGAAACAGGCACAAAGGGTGCAACTCTCCTAAAAGAGGTGGAGAAATAGGGAAGAGGGGTGCAGAAAGAGGCATGAGGGATGCAGAAATAGCAAAAGAGGTGCAGAAAGAAGCAAGAAAGGTGCAGAAATAAGCAACAGAGGTGTAGAAAGAAGCAATAGAAGTGCAGAAAGAGGCAAGTGATGTGCAGAAAGAAGCAAGAGCAGTGCAGAAAGAACCAACAGAGGTGCAAAAAGAAGCAAGTGCGGTACAGAAAAAGGTAGAAGAGGTGCACAAAGAGGCATGAGAGGTTCAGAAAGAGGCAGGAGGAGTGCAGAAAGAAGAAAGAGAAGTGCAGAAAGAAGCAACAGAGGTGCTGAAAAAGGCTCAAAGTGTGCAGAAAGAGCAAGAGAAGTGCAGAAAGAGGCAAGAGAATTGCTAAAATAAGCAACAGAGGTGTAGAAAGAAGCAAGAGAAGTGCAGAAACAGGCAAGTGAGGTTCAGAAAGAATCAAGAGCAGTGCAGAAAGAACCAACAGAGGTGCAAAAAGAAGCAAGAGCGGTACAGAAAAAGGTAGAAGAGGTGCACAAAGAGGCAAGAGAGGTTCAGAAAGAGGCAGGAGGGGTGGAGAAAGAAGGAAGAGAAGTGCAGAAAGAAGCAACAGAGGTGCTGAAAGAGGCGCAAAGGTTTCAGAAAGATATAGCGAAGTTCAGAAAGAACCAACAGAGGTACAGAAAGAGGCAAGAGAGGTGCAGAAACAGGCAGGAAAGGTGCAGAAATAGGGAACAGGGGTGCAGAAAGAGGCAAGAGAGGTGCAGAAAGAAAAAAGAGGGGTGCAGAAAGAGGCAAGTGAGGTGTAGAAAGAGGCAACAGAGGTGCATACAGATGCAAGAGAGGTGTAGAAATGAGCAAAAGAAGTGCAGAAAGAGGCAAGAGAATTGGTGAAAGAAGCAACAGAGGTGTGGAAAGAAGCAAGAGAAGTGCAGAAAAAGGCAAGTGAGATGCAGAAAGAGGCAAGAGAGGTGCAGAAAATGACAGGAGAACAGCAGAAAGAGGCAAGAGGGATGCAAAAAAGGGAAGAAGGGTATAGAAAGAAGCAAGAGAGGTGCAGAAAGAAGCAAGAGAAGTGCAGAAAGAGGCAAGAGGTGCAGAAAGAGGCAAGAGAGGTACAGAAAGAGGCAAGGGAAGTGCAGAAACAGGCAAGAGAAATGCACAAATAGGCAAGAGAGGAGCAAAAAGAGGCAATAGAGGTGTAAAAGGAAGCAAGAGAAGTGCAGAAAGAGGCAGGAGTGGTGCAGAAAGAAGCAAGTGAGGTGCAGATGCAGGCAACAGAGGTGCAGAAAGACATAGAGGTGCAGAAACAAGCAAGAGAAGTGCATAAAGAGGCAAGAGAATTGCTGAAAGAAGCAACAGAGGTGTAGAAAGTAGCAATAGAAGTACAGAAAGAGGCAAGTGAGGTGCAGAAAGAAGCAAGATCAGTGCAGAAAGAACCAACAGAGGTGCAAGAAGAGGCAAGAGGGGTGCAGAAAAATTTAGGAGAGGTGCACAAAGAGGCAAGAGAGGTACAGAAAGAGGCAGGAGGGGTGCAGAAAGAAGGAAGAGAAGTGCAGAAAGAAGCAACAGAGGTGCTGAAAGAGGTGCGAAGGGTGCAGGAAAAGCAAGAGAAGTTCACAAAAAAAGCAACAGAGGTACAGAAAGAGGCAAGAGAGGTGCAGAAACAGGCAGGAAAGGTGTAGAAAGAGGGAACAGGGGTGCAGAAAGAGCCAAGAGAGGTGCAGAAAGAGGTAAGAGGAGTGCAGCAAGAGGGGTGCAGAAAGAGGCAAGAGGGGTGCAGAAATACAGAAGAGGGGTGCAGAAACAAGCAATAGAAGTACAGAAAGAGGCAAGTGATGTGCAGAAAGAAGCAAGAGCAGTGCAGAAAGAACCAACAGAGGTGCAAAAAGAAGCAAGAGCAGTACAGAAAAAGGTAGAAGAGGTGCACAAAGAGGCATGAGAGGTTCAGAAAGAGGCAGGATGAGTGCAGAAAGAAGAACGAGAAGTGCAGAAAGAAGCAACAGAGGTGCTGAAAAAGGCACGAAGGGTGCAGAAAGAGCAAGAGAAGTGCATAAAGAAGCAACACAGATGTAGTATGGGGAAGTGGGATGGAGAAGGAGACAAGAGGGATACAGAATGAAACAAGAGAGGTACAGAAAGAGGGAAGAGGGGTGCAGAATGAGGGAAGAGTGGTGTGAAAGAGGCATGAGGGGTGCAGAAAGAAGCAAGAGAAGTGCAGAAAGAAGCAACAGAGGTGCTTAAATAAGCAAGAGGGGTGCAGAAAGAGGCAAGAGAAGTGCAGAAAGAAGCAACAGAGGTGCAGAAAGAGGCAAAAGAGGTACAGAAGCAGGCAAGAAAGGTACAGAAAGAGGGAACGGGGTGGCAGAAAGAGGTAAGAGGGATACAGAAATTTGCAAGAGAGGTGCAGAAGGAAGCAAGAGAAGTGTAGAAAGAAGCTAGAGAGGTGGAGAAATAGGGAAGAGGGAAGAGGGGTGCAGAAAGAGGCATGAGGGATGCAGAAATAGCAAAAGAGGTGCAGAAAGAAGGAAGAGCAGTGCGGAAACACCTAACAGAGGTGCAGAAAGAAGCAAGAGAGGTGCAGAAATAGGCAGGAAAAGTGCAGAAAGAGGGAACAGGGGTGCAAAAAGAGTCAAGAGAGGTACAGAAAGAGGGAAGAGGGGTGCAGAAAGACGCAAGTGGGGTGCAGGAAGAAGCAAATGAGGTGCAGAAAGAGGCAACAGAGGTGCAGAAAGACGCAAGAGAATTTCAGAAACAAGCAAGAGAAGTGCAGAAAGAGGCAAGAGAATTGCTGAAATAAGCAACAGAGGTGTAGAAAGAAGCAAGAGAAGTGCAGAAAGAGGCAAGTGAGGTGCAGAAAGACAGAAGAGAGGTTTAGAAACAAGCAAGAGAAGTGCAGAAAGAGGCAAGAGAATTGCTGAAATAAGCAACAGAGGTGTAGAAAGAAGCAAGCGAAGTGCAGAAACAGGCAAGTGAGGTTCAGAAAGAAGCAAGAGCAGTGCAGAAAGAACCAACAGAGGTGCAAAAAGAAGCAAGAGCGGTACAGAAAAAGGTAGAAGTGGTGCACAAAGAGGCAAAAGAGGTTCACAAAGAGGTAGGAGGGGTGCAGAAAGAAGGAAGAGAAGTGCAGAAAGAAGCAACAGAGGTGCTGAAAGAGGCACAAAGGGTGCAGAAAGAGCAAGAGAAGTGCAGAAAGAACCAACAGAGGTACAGAAAGAGGCAAGAGAAGTGCAGAAACAGGCAGGAAAGGTGCAGAAAGAGGGAACAGGGGTGCAGAAAGAGGCAAGAGAGGCGCAGAAAGAAAAAAGAGGGGTGCAGAAAGAAGCAAGTGAGGTGTAGAAAGAGGCAACAGAGGTGCATAAAGACACAAGAGAGGTGCAGAAACGAGCAAAAGAAGTGCAGAAAGAGGCAAGAGAATTGCTGAAAGAAGCAACAGAGGTGTGGAAAGAAGCAAGAGAAGTGCAGAAAGAGGCAAGTGAGATGCAGAAAGAGGCAAGACAGGTGCATAAAATGGCAGGAGAACAGCAGAAAGAGGCAAGAGGAATGCAAAAATGGGAAGAAGGGTACAGAGAGAAACAAGAGAGGTGCAGAAAGAAGCAAGAGAAGTGCAGAAAGAGGCAAGAGAGGTGCAGAAAGAGGCAAGAGAGGTGCAGAAAGATGCAAGGGAAGTGCAGAAACAGGCAGGAGAAATGCACAAAGAGGCAAGAGAGGAGCAAAAAGAGGCAAGAGAAGTGCAGAAAGAGGCACACGGGGTGCAGAAAGAAGCAAGTGAGGTGCAGAAACAGGCAACAGAGGTGCAGAAAGACATAAGAGAGGTGCAGAAACAAGCAAGAGAAGTGCAGAAAAAAGCAACAGAGGTACAGAAAGAGGCAAGAGAGGTGCAGAAACAGGCAGGAAAGGTGCAGAAAGAGGGAACAGGGGTGCAGAAAGAGGCAAGAGAGGTGCAGAAAGAGGTAAGACGGGTGCAGAAAGAGGCAAGAGGGGTGCAGAAAGAAGCAAGTGAGGTGCAGAAAGATGGAAGAGAGGTGCAGAAACAAGCAATAGAAGTGGAGAAAGAGGCAAGAGGATTGCTGAAATAAGCAACAGAGGTGTAGAAAGAAGCAAGAGAAGTGCAGAAATAGGCAACTGATGTGCAGAAAGATGCAAGAGCAGTGCAGAAAGAACCAACAGAGGTGCAAAAAGAAGCAAGAGCAGTTCAGAAAAAGGTAGAAGAGGTGCACAAAGAGGCATGAGAGGTTCAGAAAGAGGCAGGAGGAGTGCAGAAAGAAGGAAGAGAAGTCCAGAAAGAAACAACAGAGGTGCTGAAAAAGGCACGAAGGGTGCAGAAAGAGCCAGTAGAACAGCAGAAAGAGGCAAGAGGGATGCAATAAAGGGAAGAAGGGTACAGAAAGAAGCAAGAGAGGTGCAGAAAGAAGTAAGAGAAGTGCAGAAAGAGGCATGAGAGGTGCAGCAAGAGGCAAGAGAGGTGCATAAGAAGGCAAGGGAAGTGCAGAAACAGGCAAGAAAAATGCACAAAGAGGCAAGAGAGGAGCACAAAGAGGCAAGAGAGGTGTAAAAAGAAGCAAGAGAAGTGCAGAAAGAGGCAGGAGGGGTGCAGAAACAGGCGGAAGAGGTGCAGAAAGACATAAGAGAGGTGCAGAAACAAAAAAGAGAAGTGCAGAAAGAGGCAAGAGAATTGCTGAAAGAAGCAAAAGAGGTGTACAAAGAAGCAATAGAAGTAGAGAAAGAGGCAAGAGGGGTGCAGAAAGAAGCAAGATCAGTGCAGAAAGAGCCAACAGAGGTGCAAAAAGAGGCAAGAGGGGTGCCGAAAAATTTAGGAGAGGTGCACAAAGAGGATAGAGAGGTACAGAAAGAGGCAGGAGGGGTGCATAAAGACGCAACAGAGGTGCTGAAAAAGGCGCGAAGGGTGCAGAAAGAGCAAGAGAAGTACAGAAAGAACCAACAGAAGTACAGAAAGACGCAACAGAGTTGCAGAAAGACACAAGAGAGGTGCAGAAACAAGTAAGAGAAGTGCATAAAGAAGCAACAGAGATGTAGTAAGGGGGAAGTGAGATGGAGAAGGAGGCAAGAGGGATACAGAAAGAAACAAGAGAGGTGCAGAAAGAGGGAAGAGGGGTGCAGAATGAGGGAAGAGTGGTGGGAAAGAGGCATGAGGGGTGCAGAAAGAAGCAAGAGAAGTGCAGAAAGAAGCAACAGAGGTGCTTATAGAAGCAAGAGGGATACAGAAAGAGGCAAGAGAAGTGCAGAAAGAAGCAACAGAGATGCAGAAAGAGGCAAGAGAGATGCCGAAACAGGCAAGAAAGGTACAGAAAGAGGGAACAGGGGTGCAGAAAGAGGTAAGAGGGATACAGAAATTTGCAAGAGAGGTGCAGAAGGAAGCAAGAGGAGTGCAGAAAGAAGCTAGAGAGGTGGAGAAATAGGGAAGAGGGGTGCAGAAAGAGGCATGAGGGATGCAGAAATTTGCAAAAGAGGTGCAGAAAGAAGCAATAGAGGTGCTGAAAGAGGTGCAAAGGGTGCAGAAAGAGCAAGAGAAGGGCAGAAAGAACCAACAGAGGTACAGAAATAGGCAAGAGAGGTGCAGAAACAGGCAGTAAAGGTGCAGAAAGAGGAAACAGGGGTGCAGAAAGAGGAAATAGAGGTGCAGAAAGAAAAGAGGGATGCAGAAAGAGGCAAGAGGGGTGCAGAAAGAAGCAAGTGAGGAGTAGAAAGAGGCAACAGATGTGCATAAAGACGCAAGAGAGGTGCAGAAATGAGCAAAAGAAGTGCAGAAAGAGGCAAGAGAACTGCTGAAAGAAGCAACAGAGGTGTGGAAAGAAGCAAGAGACGTGCAGAAAGAGGCAAGTGAGATGCAGAAAGAGGCATGAGAGCTGCAGAAAATGCCAGTAGAACAGCAGAAAGAGGCAAGAGGGATGCAAAAAAGGGAAGAAGGGTACAGAAAGAAGCAAGAGAGGTGCAGAAATAGGCAGGAAAGGTGCAGAAAGAGGGAACAAGGGTGCAAAATAGGCAAGAGAGGTGCAGAAAGAGGGAAGAGGGGTGCAGAAAGAGGCAAGAGGTGTACAGAAAGAAGCAAGTGAGGTGCAGAAAGTGGCAACAGAGGTACAGAAAGACGAAAGAGAATGGCAGAAACAAGCAAGAGAAGTGCAGAAAGAGGCAAGAGAATTGCTGAAAGAAGCAACAGAGGTTTAGAAAGAAGCAAGAGAAGTGCAGAAAGAGGCAAGTGAGGTGCAGAAAGAAGCAAGAGCAGAGCATAAAGAACCAACAGGGGTGCAAAATGAGGCAAGACGGGTGCAGAAAGAGGTAAGAGAGGTGCACAAAGAGGCAAGAAAGGTACAGAAAGAGGCAGGAGGGGTACAGAAAGAAGGAAGAGAAGTGCAGAAAGAGGCAAGAGAATTGCTGAAAGAAGCAACAGAGGTATAGAAAGAAGCAAGAGATGTACAGAAAGAACCAACAGAGGTACAAAAAGAGGCAAGAGGGCTGCAGAAAAAGGTAGGAGAGGTGCACAAAGAGGTAAGAGAATTGCTGAAAGAAGCAACAGAGGTGCAGAAAGACGCAAGAGAGGTGTGGAAAGAAGCAAGAGAAGTGCAGAAAGAGATAAGTGAGGTGCAGAAAGAGGCAAGAGAGGTACAGAAAATGGCAAGAGAGCAGCAGAAATAGGCAAGAGGGATGCAAAAAAGGGAAGAAGGGTACAGAAAGAAGCAAGAGAGGTGCAGAAAGAAGCAAGAGAAGTGCAGAAAGAGGCAAGAGAGGTGCAGAAAGAGGCAAGAGAGGTACAGAAAGAGGCAAGACAAGTACAGAAAGAGGGAGGAGGGGTGCAGAAAGAAGGAAGAGAAGTGCAGAAAGAAGAAAAAGAGGTGCTGAAAGAGGCGCGAAGGGTGCAGAAAGAGCAAGAGAAGTGCAGAAAGAAGCAACAGAGGTACAGAAAGAGGCAAGAGGGCTGCAGAAAAAGGCAGGAAAGGTGCACAAAGAGGCAAGACAAGTACAGAAAGAGGGAGGAGGGGTGCAGAAAGAAGGAAGAGAAGTGCAGAAAGAAGAAAAAGAGGTGCTGAAAGAGGCGCGAAGGGTGCAGAAAGAGCAAGAGAAGTGCAGAAAGAAGCAACAGAGGTACAGAAAGAGGCAAGAGAGGTGCAGAAACAAGCAGGAAAGGTGCAGAAAGAGGGAACAGGGATGCAGAAAGACACAAGAGAGGTGCATAAAGAGAAAAGAGGGGTGCAAAAAGAGGCAAGGGGGGTGCAGAAAGAAGCAAGTGAGGTGCAGAAAGAGGCAAGAGAGGTGCAGAAATACGCAAGAGAGGTGCAGAAAGACGCAAGAGAGGTGTGGAAAGAAGCAAGAGAAGTGCAGAAAGAGATAAGTGAGGTGCAGAAAGAGGCAAGAGAGGTACAGAAAATGGCAAGAGAGCAGCAGAAATAGGCAAGAGGGATGCAAAAAAGGGAAGAAGGGTGCAGAAAGAATCAAGAGAGGTGCAGAAAGAAGCAAGAGAAGTACAGAAAGAAGCAAGAGAGGTGCAGAAAGATGGAATACGAGTGCAGAAAGAGACAACAGGGGTGCAGAAAGAGACAACAGGGGTGCAGAAAGAGGCAATAGAAGTGCAGAAAGAGGCAAGTGAGGTGCAGAAAGAGGCAAGAGAACTGCAGAAAGAGGCAAGAGAGTTGCAGAAACAGGCAAAAGGGGTGCCGAAAGAGGGAACATGTGTGCAGTCAGAGGTTAGAGAGGTGCAGAAAGAGGGAAGAGGGGTACAGAAAGAGGCAAGAGGGATGCAGACATTTTCAAAAGAGGTACAGAAAGAAGCAAGAGCAGTGCAGAAAGAACCAACAGAGGTGCAGAAAGATGCAAGAGGGGTGCAGAAAGAGGTAGGAGAGGTGCACAAAGCGGCAAGAGGAATACGGCAAGAGGGGTGCAGAAAGAAGGAAGAGACGTGCAGAAAGAAGCAACAGAGTTGCAGGAAGAGGAAATAGAGGTGCTGAAAGAGGCAAGAGAGATGTAGAAAGAAGCAAGTGAGGTGCAGAAAGAGGCAAAAGAGGTGCAGAAAGAAGAGAGTGAGGTTCAGAAAGAGGCAAGAGAAGAGCAGAAAGTGGCAAGTGAGGTGCAGAAAGAGGCAAGAGACGTATAGAAAGAGGCAAGATAAATGTAGAAAGAGGCAAGAGAAGTGCAGAAAGAGGCAAGAGAGGCACAGAATGAGGCTCGAGAAGTGCAGAAAGAGGCAAGAAAAGTGCAGAAAGAGGCAAGAGAGGGGCAGACAGAAGAGAGTGAGGTGCAGAAAGAGGCAAGTGAGAAGCAGAAAGAGGCAAGAGAGGTACAGAAAGAGGCAAGGGAAGTGCAGAAACAGGCAAGAGAAGTGCACAAAGAGGCAAGAGAAGTGCAGAAAGAGGCAAGTGAGTTGCAGAAAGAGGCAAGAGAGGTGCAGAAAGAGGCAAGAGAAGTGCAGAAAGAGGCAAGAGAAGTGCAGAAAGAGGCAAGAGAAGTGCAGAAAGAGGCAAGTGAAGTGCAGAAAGAAGACAGTAAGGTGCAGAAAGAGGAAGAAAGGTGTAGAAAGATGCAAGAGAAATGCAGAAAGAGGCAAGAGAGGCACAGAAAGAAGAGAGGTTTGTGCACCATTTGTACCAATTTAACACCCACATTTAGCAATAAGTAACACGTGACCATTCCAGCTTTGCAAAGGACCTTCCACCACGCTGTAACATGTGAAGCTGCATTTTTGGGAACATTTGAGCCGTTTGAGCTAGAAACAAGGCTTTTTTTGTTCAAATCTGCAGATTAGGCAGCAGATGTTGGAATATTTGGCAAAATAAGGAAAATGTTTAATTATGTGAAAATTGGTGCAGCCGAACAGTCACATAATTCCAGTGGACCTGCTCATACCTCTGACTAGGTCCAGAAGTGCTCCTCAGTGGTTCCTTCTTTTTTTGTGTCTCATTGAGTTTATAGCTTCTATGGAAACGAGGACTAAACCTGAGGTTACCACTCCACAACACAGACTACAATACCACATAATTACTCTCTAAAACACATAATCCCACTCCACATAATTCCTATACACTAAATACCACATACTTTCTATTCACATAATTTCACTGCACAACATACCACATAATTCCACTACACACAACGTACATCCACTCCACACCAAAAAACATTAGTAAAAAACGTTTACATTTACAATGCCAATACCTCTAACTCTCGCAAATGCAAAACCTATTACATTGCAAATGCTTCTTTAACTAGTAGTCGCGTTTGCAGAGTGGTGGAGAAAGGGTGCTGGGCCTCTGATCAGAGCTCAGGAATTCCGCTGCGTAGGACTTTCAGGAGGTACCAGGAGGGCTTCTTGGCCCCCAAAGTCCCTCAGGAGTAAAGTGGACTTCATACCCCATCCCGTAGTCTGCCAGTAGGTGCGTTTTCAGAGTGGTGGAGAAAGGGGCATGGCCTCCGAAGAGCGTCTTAGCAATCCCACTGTGTGGGACTTACTGGAGGTAACAAGAGGGTAGTTGGCCCCCAAGGAAATCCTTGGGGGCCAACTACCCCTCCTATTACCTCCAGTAAGTCCCACACAGCAGGATTGCTAAGTTCTCCTAGCAGGCCACGCCCCCTTTGCCCACCACCCTGCAAACGCGCTCCCTGGCACATTCTTGGATGGAGATTGAAGTCCCCTTTGCTGCTGGGGCTCCATAGGGGCCAACTAGCCTACCTCTTACCTCCAGTAAGCCACACACAGTGGGATGGCTGAGAGGTGGACACAGGCCATGCCCCCTTTCACCACCACTCTGCAAATGCACCTCCTGGCATGCTCTTGGTTGGGTGATAAAGTCCCCTTTCCTCCTGAGGGTCCCTGGGGCCCAACTAGCCCTCCTGTTACCTCCAGTAAGCCCCATTCAGCTGGTTTGCTGAGAGTGCTCAAAGGCCACACCCCCTTTTAACACCACTCTAAAAACGCGGCTCCTGGCGCACTGCTGCTCGGGGGATGAAGTCCACTTGTGTCCTGTGGTCCTCAGGACACAAGAGGACCTCATCGCCCCACCAGCAGTGCGCCAAGAGGCGCATTTTCAGAGTGGTGTAAAAAGGGGCATGGCCTCGGACCACCTCTCAGCAATCCCACTGTGTGGGGAGGTACCTGGTGGGCTAATTGGCCCCCAGGGACCCTCAGAAATGAAAGGAACTTAATCCCCCTACTTAGAACGCGCCAGGGGGTGCATTTGCAGAGTGGTGCAGGGAGGGGGCGGGGCCTCTGGCGAAATGCCGGCTTTTCTTTTTTTTGTTTTTGTTAGAAGGGGGGTTGTCTGGCCCCCCCTTCTCTTACTATTTTTTGTTGCCCTGGGGACCCTATCCCCCAGGGCCTGGCCAGTCTTTTCTTTTTTGTTGGACGGGGGCCCACGCGGCCCCCCTCCTGAGGCCTTTATCGGCCCTGGGGGCCCCATGCCCCAGGGCATTGCCTTGGGTTTTTTTTTTTTTTTTAAATAATTAAATATCCGGGAGGGGGCTGAGTGGCCCCCTTCCCTGGGCCACTTCTGGTTTTGGGGACCCCATCCCCCGAAGCCTGGCCAGCCTTTACTTTTTTTTTTTGGTGGGAGGCCGCGTGTCCTCCCTCCTGAGGCCAATTGTGGCCCCGGGGACCCCATCCCCTGGGGCCGGCCCTCAAGTTGGGGACCGTGGGGGGAGCCCCAATGCCCCCACGGTCCCTGCCAGCTCCCCACCTCTTGCGGGAGCCGGCATTGCTTTTGGGCAAGGGGAGCTGCTAACATGCAGCTCCCCTTGCCCAAAAGCAATCTGCTTTGCTTCATGGAAGCGAGAGCAGGTTTCCTGCTCTCACTTCCATGAAGCGAAGCAGTGTTTGCTATGGCAGGGCGGGCGCAATGCTCCCGCCCTGCCATAGCAAATTGCAATGTCCCGGGGGTGGGCACCCCGGGACATTGCAGGAGCCGGCCCTGGGGGGCGGTGGTCCCCAGGGCCATCTAGAGCTCCAGGAGGGGGGCTGCGCAGCCCCCCTCCCAACTCTTTAAAGCCTCGGGGAGGTGGTGGTCCCCGGGGCAGTGTGGGGGGGCAGGAGCCCCCACACACTCCTCTGATTAGATTGGAGCCCCGGGGAGGTGGCGTTCCCCGGGGCTTGGGGGGGCCCACAAGGCCCCCCTGCCCCTATTAAATCAAAGCCCCGAGGAGGTGGCAGTCCCCAGGGGCAGCATGGGGGGCAGGAGCCCCCCATGCCTTTTTTTTAAAAAGCCCCAGGGAGGTGGCGGTCCCCGGGGCTGCGGGGGGTCAGCGTGTCCCCCGCAAATTATGAGCAAAGCCCCGGGGAGGTGGTGGTCCCCGGGGCTGTGGGGGCCCCCACGGGCCCCACACCATAATTATAAATTGCCCCCGGGACCTGGCCCACCCGGGGGCTTATTGAAAACAAAGCACGGGAATCCGCGCTTCGTTTTTTTAAAATTTTCTGCAGGATTCCCGCACCCAGCGTGAATTCTGCGATTTAAAAAAAAATGCTTTTTTTGGGCCTGGGGGTCCTTGTGGGACCCCCGGAGCAGGCCTAGGGGGTCAGGGTGTTTCTACCCTGCCCTCTTTTCTTGTTTTTCATCTTTTTTCTACTGTATTCTTGTGACTCGGTTACCGAGTCACAAGATGGCTGCCAACACTTCCTGCTTTGGAGTGTTGGCAGCCAATCAAAATGAAGCTCGTGCTCGGGAGGATTCGCGAATCCTCCTCGGTGCTCAGATATCAATTATTTTATTTTTTTAATTTCTCAGGAACTACTGAACGGATTTACACTATTTAAAAAAAAGGTCGCTTTCTGAACCAAGAGCTTCTGCTGAACAGAATTACATCAAATTTGGCAGTAAGCTAGATCTTTTCTCAGAAAGCATGCCCTTTGTGATTTGGCGTCATTCTATTCAGTAGTTTTTGAGAAATTAAGGTTCAAAATGTATGCTTGTATGCACTGTTGGGCTGAAATAAAAACAAATCAAGCCTTTTGATTGGCTGAGGTGGCTAATTTATTATTCACTGCTCCCTGCCAGAAGCACCCCATAATGTCCTTCACGGGCTAATTTGCACATATCTTCCTCCTTTGTGGTGCTCCAATCTGGGAGGAGGCACAACCAACTTGTTACAAAAGTGTTTTGGGGGGATTGCAAGGAGAGTAGTAGTGTTAGAAATTGGGTTTCTGGTTTGTTAGGGTATACACCTAAGCCAGGCAGAACCCACCACTCTAGTCAGGGTAAGGGAGTTACACACCCAAGATAACCCCTGCTCAGCCCCTTGGTAGCTTGGCAGAGAAGTCAGACTTATCCCAGAGGCAATGTGTAAAACGTTTGTGCAACACACACACACCAGTGACACACTAGGCACACCACAAAAAGACTCCATACAAGGTTATATAAAAATATCCTTTGCATTCATACATAAAACACATAGACCATACATCACTTTGTAGTATGTAAATCACATTTAGATCACAATCACATAATTCACTGCACCACTGGGTGCTTGTCACAGAGATGCATATAAACCACATAAGACCGCAATTACATGAATTACTGTGCCACTAGGCACTGGTCAAAATCATTACTAGTGCACTAAAGTGAACACTTAAACGTTGCACATTTCATAAGAACATTTGTGAAAATCATCATACAGCTCCTGAACAGAATTAGTGTTATTTTGGCCAGTGTAAGGCCTACACCACACCAGTAAGGTCAGTTATTCCACACAATCCCCAGATACCGTTGTGCACCCATTACCATATTGTACCTTCAAATAGGCAGCCCCAGCGCTTCGGCGCTTCTTGTAGAGGTAGTATGGTAAGGGCCCAATAGCAAGAGCAGGATCGAGACATCTGTCGAGGTTTGTCACCCGAACTTCTAACTGAGTTGGTTTGTCCAATGCCCCCATAGGTAAGGGAGCGGCAGCTGCACGCGATCATGCAGTGCAGCTGCAGGTGAAGATTCACGAACATGCCTGAGACCTCTCCTGGTCTCCAGCACCCAACCCCGACAATGCCTGCCCACCTGGGAGGCAGCTGCTCATGATTACACAGAGGAACAGCTGCTAAAGGGTAACCCGGCTGCAGCCAGAGAGGAGACCTCACCGGGTCCCCCCCAGCGTATCCGTAAGCAAACTCACCCGCGGCCTGGGTGAGTCGGAGTTCTTGGACACTCCCCGCGGGGTTGAACAGCACAGCCTCTGCAGCTTCCGGCCTCAGCTCCGTCTGGCAATGGGTGAGGCTGGGATTGAAGCTGGATAGGTTGTTTCTCCCTCTGTGTGCCTTGGGCAGCATAGAAGGCATTGCTGCTGCTAGGCAATGCCGGCCGATCCGTGCATGCTCGGCCAGAGTGAGAGCGGCCATAGTTCCCTCACTCGAGGGCGGGAAACCTCTGCACGGCGGGCAGCGCCTTGGTCGCGGCCCATGCTCTTCAAGAAGGGAACACTTCACAGGTCCCCATAAGCGGGCAAGAGGCAGCAGGAAAATGGGGAAGACAGCTGTTTTGCAAAAAGGCCACGTGACAGCCCCAGAACGGTGGAACTCAGTGTGCAAGCACCAGAACTCTCTTAGATGGAAGGAAATGCATGCTGCAGGAAACCTCTCCAGAACAAAGCACCAGGACGGTGCCAAGTAAAGTGAAAGAACGTAGACTTTCCAAAATGAGGTATGAGCACCAGTAGCTTGTCAAACATGGTGCAGGCACTAGAACTTTCCCAATGAAAGTAAAGGCACCCAGAAGGAAGACTTTAATGTCCCTGAGTCTTCCAAAAAGAGGGGGCCAGCACACACAGGCCCTTGGAGATTTCCTGCACAAGCAGGGCCAAAAGAGTCAGTCCTTTTCCTCCACCACAGACAGAAGCAGCAACTGCAGGCCAACTCCACAAGGCAAAGGGGCAGTACTCCTCCGTACAGTTCTCCAGCTCTTCTCCTTGGCAGGGTCCTCTTGCTCCTTGAAGTAATCTAAAGTCCAGGGGTTTTAGGTGTCATACTTAAACCCCATAATGTCTTCGTTCTCTTTGTGACAAGGGTCTCTGAACCCAGTCCAAACCAGTCCTGTCCTCCCTGGTGCAGCATGACCACAGGGGGCGGAGACAGCATTGTGCAAAAGGAGACATAGCCTACTCAGGTGTAAGCAAAACTCCACCCACCACTCTAAATGCAGACCAGGTCTATTCAGCCCTGCAATGAGTCACCCAGGCAAGGGTGGGCAAACCTCAACCCCCCCAGTGACTGTCTAGAGTGAATGCACATCTCAGCTCCTGTCACTCACATGCCAGACGCTGAATACACAAACAGCCAGATGCACACTGAATGGTAAAGTAAGAAAATGCTCACTTTCTAAAAGTGTCATTTTCAAACACAGGATTTAAACACCTCCTTTACCAGAAGGTGCGTTAATAAATTCTGAGTTCAGAGAGTCCAAACTTAATTTTCCCAACTTGTCCCTATGAAAAGATACACATGTAAAAATGTTACAGTGCAACCCCAATGATAAGTCTATGGGACAGATAGCCTTTCAACAATGAAAAATGAAATACACAGTATTTCACTATCAGGACATGTCACACACACTAGTACATGACCTACCTTTCACATACACCGCACCCTGCCCATGGGGGTACTTTGGGCCTACCTTAGGGGTGCCTTACATGTAAGGAAAGGGAAGGTTTTGGCCTGGCAAGTGGGTGCACTTGCCAGGACAACATGGCAGCTCACAACTGCGCGTGCAGACACTACAGTAGTAGGTTTGAGACACATTTACAGGGCTACTCATGTGGGTGGCACAACCAGTGCTGTAAGCCCACTAGTAGCATTTGATTTACAGGCCCTGGCACACACTGTGCACTTTACTAGGGTCCTACCAGTAAATCAAATATGCCAATCATGGATAACCAATCATTGTCACAATTTATACAGAGAGCATATGCACTTTAGCACTGGTCAGCAGTGGTAAAGTGCCCAGAATCCTATAGCCAACGAAAACAGGGTCAGAAAAATAGAAGGCAAAAGGCAAAATGTTTGGGGATAAACCTGTCAAAAGGGCCAGGTCTAACAAGTAGCCTTCCAGAAATCGTTTATGAAAGTAACCCTATGTTTCCTGGGGTGTATACTAAATGACCCCAGAACAATTTGATAGTGTTTCTAAGCTGTTTTGGAACTGGAGCTTTTGCTTTTTAGGTGAGGATTGCAAGGCTAACGCATCATAGTCAAAACGCAGTCACTGGGGTCACTGGGGAACAGCTACAGATACCAGTCAGTGAGCTTTCTGATCATACTTCAAAAGCAGTTTGGGGAAATGTTTCTGTAAAGTACCTATTTAGCATCCATAAGAATCCTGTGAAGTCCTCGTTTGGTACTGCCCTATGATGCAGAAGTTATGGGCTTTGGCACAGTTGTGGCTACCCTTTCTACATGCAGATTGTAGGAAGGTGGAATCTGACTATATGGTTGCCCCCACTTTTTTTATGGTGTTTTGCTGGTTTATGACTTAGTTGGACTGGGATCCTGCTATTCAGGGCCCCAGTCTATCTGATTTCTCTGTAAAAAGGTTTCCATGTGCCTTAGGCACATCTCTGATTGGAATCTGGAGTGCCCTTATAAGTCCCTAGTATATGGTATACTATGTACCCAGGGCATAGGTACCTCAGAGGCCTACCAGGGGCTGCAGCATGTATTGTGCCACCCCTGGAAGGCCATCCAAACTGACACCACAGGTCTGCTACTGCAGCCTGGGTAAAGTGGTGCATGCACCCCTTACTGTGATATAGGTTACCTATATCACTACATACATACACACATATAAACCTATAAGTCACTCCTATGGAAGGCCTTATCAATCCTGAAGGCAGAGTGCGTGGTTCCTATGTGAGAGGGTGCCCCTGCATGAGCAGGGCCCCTCTGCAGCGTTCGGAGACCCTTCTCTGATGCTGTTTGTAGTGCAGCCTGACCATATACTCTTAAGCGCATTATAACCTCGCGTTAAATGCTAACTTTGGAATGGCTGCACCTAAACATGTCGTGTTTGGTGTCAAACATCTTAGAATACTACCCCCCCCGCCAATTCTGGTGGCGGGGGTAGCATTCCACCCTTCTAGAGGGAGAGACATGTTAACCCTGGCCTGGCCGGTAACTTCTTTCTAAAGCCTGGCATCACAAAATGGATGCTACTGCCACAGACACAAGTCTGGCCTCCTGCTGCTGGACGAAACTCCGGCAGGGGAGGCCTGGACAATAGGTTTCCTGTCCCAGGGAGGTGTGACCACCTCCCCAGACAGGATAATGTGTATTGGGGCTGGGCGGGAGCACTTTCGGGTGCTTTGAAGTCCTGCACTGGGGGCACACTTGGTGTCCCTGTGCATACCCCAGTTCAAACCGGATCAGGGGCTTGCAGCCCCTGCTTTGGCGCGAACTGGACAAAGGGAAAGGGGTGTCGCCACCCCTCTGCCCTGACCCACCCATAGGTGGGGCCACAGAGTAGTCCAACCCCTAAACTTGGTATAAGTATAGGAACCCAGTCCTTAGGACTTTAGATTATCCCTGGACGAAACTCTGAAACAGAATCCTGGACCTTCGACGCTCTACTCAAGATTAGAGGACAGAAGAATCTCCCTTGGGGTCAAGGAGTGACTCCCCTGCTTGGCAGGCACCAAAGACGCATCTGTCCGGTCTGCATTTCTGAAGCTCCCGTCGGACGCCGAAGTCTTCGCATCACCAGAGGTAGATTCTCAGACTTCCCCGAGGCTACCCTGAGTCCCCAGCAAAGCTGAGGCCCGTAGCTATCGTGGGTAATGTGAGACCGTGACCCCTGGACACCGAGCACATTTGCAAGTGCATCCTCTTCTGGGTCTCCCACGAAATCGTGCTTTGGGCTCCGAGTAGCCCTAGCCTCCAGCACCAACTGCACCGAAGATCACTGGCCTCCACTCCACGAGTGTCCTGTGAGCCAGATCCACGTGCGACGTCTTGAGGCTCCTTCACGGTCACTAGCCCATTAGCTAGTAGCCCTTAACGAAGGCCAATCTTTTTCTTCTTGGGCATCCTGGTTGCACCAGGCCTGCCCTCATTTACCCTTGCTGGGTGAGTTCCCCAGACCTTGCTGGTCTGCACCATCGATAATCTTCATCTTCATCAAGACTTGCCGTTGCCAAGGCTTGTTGGGTCCAATCCGGTCGCCGACACCTCAGCACTCGACAAACATCGTGTACCAGCTCGAATCCTGCTCCTGGTTGCCGACAACGCCTCCTGGACCTCGTGGCTGAAGAGTCAAGACGACGGTCAATGCACCTGAAGCACTCGACATCGATGGGCATCTGTCCATCGCCTTCCTGGTCACTGGCTAGTGACCCAGATTCTGTCCCCTCTGCTTTCAGGTTCTTCAGATCTCCGATCCACTTTTGGATCCACCCGGACACTTTCCACTTGGTCGCCAGCAGCACTTTGCAGCAGATCGCCATTCAAATCGACGACGAAACCCGACCCCGAAAGGCACCTATGCACCCGGCTTCCCTGGGTGAGGTAACACGAGTACTCCGGTGCTCCCGTGGGTAGAGACTCTTCAAAGTACTAGTTCTCAGAGGGTTTGCTCCAAGTCCTCCTTTAAGTGTCCCTTTTCTTTAATTTCCTGATCGCGACTTTCTCCATAGAAGTCAACGGCGTATCGCGGTTGTGTATTTACAATGCACGCGTCCCCCGTGGGTCCCCTGTGTCACTACCTTGGGTGGTTCCTTGTGGTCCAAGCACTTCTAGAGGCTCTAGGCCTAGTGTCTAGTTCAGTCGTGGTTCTTATACCACTTTATTGGTATATGGTTTGGTACGCCCTAGGGCCCAAACGTGTATTTGTGCTATTACTGTGTTTAAATAAATTATAACTTGTGTACTTCGAACTCTAGCCTCATAAAGAGAATAGAGGGGTGTGTTTAGCAATAAATACATATATTTTGAATATATACTAGGGGTGGGCGGAATTTGCGTAGTCGTGCTACGCAAAGCTCCGCGAAACGGTAAAAAATCTCCGCGAGCACGCAAAAGTTCCGCGAACACGCGGAATTGCTTGTTCCGCCCGTTCGCGATGCTTTTTTCCTGTTCGCGAACGCTGTTTGCGTGCTCGGGGAGAAATATCTCGCGAACATGCATTTTGAAAGCGCGAACAAGCAAAAAATTCCGCGAAGCCGCGGATCGCGGAATTTTTGGCAGTTTTGCGTTCTCCGCGGAACGCGCAATTACCCAAATTCCGCAAATTCCGCGAGCGGAACGGAATTTACCGCCCAGGCTTAATATATACCTGGTGTGGTGCTCTTTCATTTGATCACTCAAGAGATTATAGACTGGTAAAACAAGCTGCTTTACATTCCTTCAAGACTTAGCCTGAAGGCTGCTCTCCATAGCTACCACTAGGATAGCTTTCAATAAGGTTGTCTTTAACCTATCTCCAATAAGGGGTTGTTTGGACTGGTGCAAGGTGCCCACTATAATTAGTGGACAGCATATGCCAGGCCAACTTTTCACATTGGTGTGCAGCGTGTGGGATTCCAGCTTGCTATTGTTTTACCAGATAATCTCAATTGAATTGATCAACTGAAAACCACTAAAGGTACCTAAGGTACATATAATTTAAGCTTAGAATACAGTAAGTTCTACTGAACTTAGAGTTGTGTGTTAAGGGATAGCACACCCTTTCTACAACTCAAGAGAGTTTAGTAGGCCACACTAGAGTAGGTAGTGCATACACCACACCACACTAGTAATGTCTTTAAAGGTAGGATCTAGAGAATCCTTACCAGAAGGCACTGGGCTTCTTCCTCCAAGTATGATACCCTCCCATTCTTGGAATTGAGAGCATTATGTAACTTGAGGAAATTAAGGACAGGCCAAAGTCCCACCACCCAACACCTTAAAGAGTTGTTGGTGGCTTATGACCTTAGTAAGCCCTTGGGGACTGAAGGGGTAGGAGCTGAGGGTGGGGCAGAAGAAGAGGAAGGGGCCAGGGGTAGAAATACCCCCAGCCCCCTCTGAAACTGGCCAGGAGGGTGACAATGACCCTGACCTGGATAACCCAATCCCTCCTGTGGAAGATGAAGAGGATGATCAGGATGATGCCCTCTTTGTCCCCCCAGGAAGGATTATGAGTGTGCCCAGAAAGTCTAGATCTCCTTCTCAGGAGTCTAACCACTCTGGCACCTCAATAGGGAGCTCTGTCTCATCTCATAGGAGGGAATCCTCTCATGAGAGGAGAAAGAGGCTGATTCAGTATGAGGAAGCTCAGCTTGAACTCAGAAGGAAGCAAGTAGCCTTAGACAGGGAGTCCCTAGATCTCTTTAGAGAGAAAAGTAAGTTGGGACTAGAGTCCCATGGTGGCAGCAATATCCCTAGAGATAGGGAAAGGTCTTCTGACCATAGAAACCTAAACAAGATTATCCCTCCCTACCAGAGTGGGGATGACATCCACAAATGGATAACTGCACTGGAGAGGGCCTGTAAAGTTCAGAAGGTCCCCCAGAAGCAGTGGGCAGCAATCTTGTGGCTCTCCTTTGCAGACAAAGGTAGAGACAAGCTCCTCACTGTAAGAGAAGAGGATGCTGACAATTACACAGTCTTGAAGAGTGCTCTAATAGATGGGTTTGGCCTAACCACTGAACAGTATAGGTTGAAGTTCAGAGACACCCAAAAAGCTCAGACTCAAGACTGGGTTGATTTTGTAGATTGTGCTACAAAGGCTCTGGAAGGCTGGATACATGGCAACAAAGTGCATGACTTTTTAGGATTGTACAATTTGATTATGAGGGAGCAGATCCTTAATAATTGTCAAAACCAGCTTTTGCACCAGTATCTGGGGGACTCTGATCTGACCTCTCCCCAAGAATTGGGAAAGAAGGCAGACAAATGGGTCAGAACCAGAGTAAAGACTAGAAATCAGGGGGTGACCAGAAGAAAGATTCTACTAAGTCCCAAGAGAAAGGTGGGGATAAATCTAAGGATAAGTCCACTACAGGGCCCCAAAATTCCTCTTCTGGGGGTGGGTCCCAAACTCCTTCCTCTCCGGAAAAGAAACCATATTGCCATGTCTGTAAAAAGCCTGGGCACTGGATATCTGATCCCAGTTGCCCCAGGATTGGCAATAAAGAAAATGTTCCCCCAGCAACTACTACCCCCCCTCCTGGGACTACCAGTAGTAATCCTCCAGTTGGGAGTAGTGCACCCAAAAGTTAGGTGCTTTTGCAACAGGAACAGAGGTGGGCCCTGGTTCAGACAGGGACCCCTCAACAGACTCCTCTGACTCTGATGGTGGTGTAGGATTTGCCACCTTTACCATGGGTCCCACAGCAATGGGCAGGTACAGACTGGAGCCAATGATTAATGGTCAGAAAGCTGTGGCATTTAGGGACACAGGGGCTAGTGTCACCATGGTGGCAGGGAAACTAGTCCCCCCTCACGAGCTTTTACCTGAGTTTAAATACCAGGTGACCAACATTGATGGTGTCAGGACAGATCACCCCATGGCCATAGTCAATCTCAGCTGGGAGGGGGTCACAGGCCCAAAGAAAGTGGCAGTGTCCCCCACCTTACCTGTAGATTGCCTGATGGGCAATGATCTGGAGATTTCAGTCTGGGCTGAAGTTGAACACCAAACCCACCTTAGGATGTTGGGCGTCCCTGTAAAGGTTAGTGGGGCTGTAATGGCCACAGCCCCAGCCCAAGAATTTGGAGAGATGGAGCCTGAAAGAATGGCCCACTCTCCCCCAAAAGAGAGCACAAGGGTTGAAGAAAAGTCTTCTTCCCTCCAGACAGAAGGTAAGGGTCAGCCTCCTCAGGGAACTGACCCTACCCCTAGTGAAGGAACTGTCCCAGAGGTAATCAGGCCTGGCCTGGCCACCCCCCTGATGGCAGAGGACCCTTCCAAGGTGGTACCCAGTCTGGAGCAGGTAACCTGCCCCTCTCTACCCTGCCTCAGCCAGCCCAGGGCTGCAGAGGTCAGGGAGGTCAGTGGACCCCCAGGGCCCCCTGTCCAGAGGAACCCCCCATCAGCAGATTAGGGGCACCCAGTCTAGTAGCCCTATCCAGGTGAAAACTCCTCTACACACTGAGGGATCCCCCATGCCTTTATGTAGGGACCTCCCCCAGAAGGACTCTGGTAGGCAAGGGCAAACCTGGGACCTGAAGGTTCCAAACCTGCCATGTCCCTCCAGTAGTCCATCCAAAGGGACCCAACCCCCAGCTGTAGGCAGCCAAAGGTTGACCCTTAGAGCAAAGTGCAACTCAGTCATGGAAAGACAGGCCTACATGGTGACCAGTGATCTGAGGAAGCTGAGGCCAACATTCCTAGGGCCTCACTTCCCTACTCAGACACCTCACCAGCCTTGTACTTTACCTAAGCACACCACAGGTAGTGATTCCCCATGGTGGAGACCCTCTCATACCCTTAGGGTGAGGGATTGCTTAGTGGACCATAAGACAGGGGGCAACCATGCTAGTGCAGGTGCTTCCTTATATGACCACTTAGTCAATGAAGGCTCAACTGGCCAAGGTTAGCCTTATCTCCTTTCGTTTGGGGGGTTATGTAGGAAGGTGGAATCTGACTATATGGTTGCCCCCACTTTTTTATGGTGTTTTGCTGGTTTATGACTTAGTTGGACTGGGATCCTGCTATTCAGGGCCCCAGTCTATCTGCTTTCTCTGTAAAAGGTTTCCATGTGCCTTAGGCACATCTCTGATTGGAATCTGGAGTGCCCTTATAAGTCCCTAGTATATGGTATACTATGTACCCAGGGCATAGGTACCTCAGAGGCCTACCAGGGGCTGCAGCATGTATTGTGCCACCCCTGGAAGGCCATCCAAACTGACACCACAGGTCTGCTACTGCAGCCTGGGTAAGGTGGTGCATGCACCCCTTACTGTGATATAGGTTACCTATATCACTACATACATACACACATATAAACCTATAAGTCACTCCTATGGCAGGCCTTATCAATACTGAAGGCAGAGTGCGTGGTTCCTATGTGAGAGGGTGCCCCTGCATGAGCAGGGCCCCTCTGCAGCGTTCGGAGACCCTTCTCTGATGCTGTTTGAGTGCAGCCTGACCATATACTCTTAAGCGCATTATAACCTCGCGTTAAATGCTAACTTTGGAATGGCTGCACCTAAACATGTCGTGTTTGGTGTCAAACATCTTGGAATACTACCCCCCACCAATTCTGGCGGCGGGGTAGCATTCCACCCTTCTAGAGGGAGAGACATGTTAACCCTGGCCTGGCCGGTAACTTCTTTCTAAAGCCTGGCATCACAAAATGGATGCTACTGCCACAGACACAAGTCTGGCCTCCTGCTGCTGGATGAAACTCTGGCAGGGAGGCCTGGACAATAGGTTTCCTGTCCCAGGGAGGTGTGACCACCTCCCCAGACAGGATAATGTGTATTGGGGCTGGGCGGGAGCACTTCGGGTGCTTTGAAGTCCTGCACTGGGGGCACACTTGGTGTCCCTGTGCATACCCCAGTTCAAACCGGATCAGGGGCTTGCAGCCCCTACTTTGGCGCGAACTGGACAAAGGGAAAGGGGTGTAGCCACCCCTCTGCCCTGACCCACCCATAGGTGGGGCCACAGAGTAGTCCAACCCCTAAACTTGGTATAAGTATAGGAACCCAGTCCTTAGGACTTTAGATTATCCCTGGACGAAACTCTGAAACAGAATCCTGGACCTTCAATGCTCTACTCAAGATTAGAGGACAGAAGAATCTCCCTTGGGGTCAAGGAGTGACTCCCCTGCTTGGCAGGCACCAAAGACGCATCTGTCTGGTCTGCATTTCTGAAGCTCCCGTCGGACGCCGAAGTCTTCGCATCACCAGAGGTGGATTCTCAGACTTCCCCGAGGCTACCCTGAGTCCCCAGCAAAGCTGAGTCCCGTAGCTATCGTGGGTAACGTGAGACTGTGACCCCTGGACACCGAGCACATTTGCAAGTGCATCCTCTTCTGGGTCTCCCACAAAGTCGTGCTTTGGGCTCCGAGTAGCCCTAGCCTCCAGCACCAACTGCACCGAAGATCACTGGCCTCCACTCCACGAGTGTCCTGTGAGCCAGATCCACGTGCGATGTCTCGAGGCTCCTTCGCGGTCGCTAGCCCGTTGGCTAGTAGCCCTTAACGAAGGCCAATCTTTTTTTTCTTGGGCATCCTGTTTGCTCCAGGCCTGCCCTCACTTACCTTCACTGGGTGAGTTCTCCAGACCTTGCTGGTCTGCACCATCGACGATCTTCATCTTCATCAAGACTTGCCGTTGCCAAGGCTTGTTGGGTCCAATCCGGTCGCCGCCACCTCAGCACTCGACAGACATCGTGTACCAGCCCGAATCCTGCTCCTGGTCGCCGACAACGCCTCCTGGACCTCGTGGCTGAAGAGTCAAGACGACCATCAACGCACCTGAAGCACTCAACATCGGTGGGCATCTGTCCATCGCCTTCCTGGTCACTGGCTAGTGACCCAGACTCTGTCCCCTCTGCTTTCAGGTTCTTCAGATCTCCGATCCACTTTTGGATCCACCCGGACACTTTCCACTTGGTCACCAGCAGCACTTTGCAGCAGATCGCCATTCAAATCGACGACGAAACCCGACCCCGAAAGGCACCTATGCACCCGGCTTCCCTGGGTGAGGTAACACGAGTACTCCGGTGCTCCCGTGGGTAGAGACTCTTCAAAGTACTAGTTCTCAAAGGGTTTGCTCCAAGTCCTCCTTTAAGTGTCCCTTTTCTTTAATTTCCTGATCGCGACTTTCTCCATAGAAGTCAACGGCGTATCGCTGTTGTGTATTTACACTGCACGCGTCCCCGTGGGTCCCCTGTGTCACTACCTTGGGTGGTTCCTTGTGGTCCAAGCACTTCTAGAGGCTCTAGGCCTAGTGTCTAGTTCAGTCGTGGTTCTTATACCACTTTATTGGTATATGGTTTGGTACGCCCCTAGGGCCCAAACGTGTATTTGTGCTATTACTGTGTTTAAATAACTTATAACTTGTGTACTTCGAACTCTAGCCTCATAAAGAGACTAGAGGGGTGTGTTTAGCAATAAATACATATATTTTGAATATATACCTGGTGTGGTGCTCTTTCATTTGATCACTCAAGAGATTATAGACTGGTAAAACAAGCTGCTTTACATTCCTTCAAGACTTAGCCTGAAGGCTGCTCTCCATAGCTACCACTAGGATAGCTTTCAATAAGGTTGTCTTTAACCTATCTCCAATAAGGGGTTGTTTGGACTGGTGCAAGGTGCCCACTATAATTAGTGGACAGCATATGCCAGGCCAACTTTTCACACAGATGTCATATATAAAGAAGTTGTGATTTTTGGTCTGATCAGATCCAACTCCCTTGTTAAAAGTTTTGGAACATTGCTCAAAAGATGCTCTATTGAGAGCTAGGACTAGGAATCTCTTGTTAATCAACGGTGTTGAATTATACCCCCAAGTGATTTATGCACTTGCATGTTCCTTGGTACAATATTCCATGTACAAAGACATAGTAAATAAGGGTAAGTTGAAAGCTTATTTGGAATGGTGTTGAGGTGGTCACAGGTGATAGATGTTTTTTGTATTAGAGTATTGAAATGCATGAATTAATGTGTTGATTGATTTATTTGTTTCCTGCTTCATAAATTGCCATTTATTTTATAAGCATTAAATATTCTTGCTTAAGTTTCTTTTAATTCACATAACGTCTCTAAATGCAATAACACCTATGTACCCCTAGTGTAGAATTTGATACTGTGTATAGTCTTCACCTGTTCTTATGTCGTGCCACCTGGAAGATGGATTGGCTAAAATGTATACTACCCTCTTTAATGAATAAAGATTTTTGAAACTAAAAAAAAAGGTGCAGGTCCCCCTTGTTGTTGGTGTTATCACTAAGCTAGGTGGAACTCATGGAGTTTCACTCCGTAGAATTTCGCGGAGTTACAGAAAACACTCCGTGAGATTCCACGGAATTCCACGAATGGGTGGAAATACGTACATCGCACTGCTCGCACTGTGATTTAGCACCGGGAGCTCGATCTGCACTGAAAAATCAGCACGAAAGGCACCACGCAGCATGCCAGAGGGTGCAGCTTCTGGAGTTGATTTTTCTGCCACTCGAGTAGATTTTCTACTCGAGCAGCATATTTCTGAACGTGAACTGTCACGACCCAGTGGGTTGAAGAAATCTCTCCAGGTGCCCTACTAGAGGCCGAAAATCATGCTAGGGGACACCAAATCTAGCTCGGGACATACTGTTTTCGAGCCTCGCTTGAGAAAAAACTCTACCATGCGGCAGTTGGCAAAATTTGGCCTGAAATCCGCTTTACAAGCGTAATGCGAAGTGACCAAAATCCCGCCAATTGCACCGGCGGAGCAAAATATATCGCCCACCTCTAGTCATCACGCCATTATGTGGCTGTATGAATGTAAAAGAAACATTTTAACATATGTTTTATATTGTTGATAAAGTCAATATGCTTATCTTCATATACTGAAATAATGATCCCTTGACAAAACTAAGAGACTTTTCGTCATATAATGACGTGATGACCCCTTGACAAGCCTAATAGGCTTGTCTTGTATATTGATGTGGTGATCCTTCGACAAAGCCAATAGGCTTGTCTTGTATAACGATGTGGTGATCACTTGGCATAACCAATAGGCTTGCCTTAAATAATGATGTAGTCACCCTCTGACAAAGCAAATAGACTTGCCTTGTATATTGATGTGGTCACCCCTTGACAAAGCTAATAGAGTTGCCTTCATATAACAATGTATTGACCCTTTGACAAAGCCACTAGTCTTGCCTTGTATTATGATGTGGTCACCCTTTGACATAGACTTTAAGCTTCTTTTGTATAATGATGTGTTCATCCCTTGACAAAGCCAATAGGCTTGTCTTAATATAATGATGTGGTGAACCCTTGACAAAGACGATAGACTTACCTGGTATATTTATGCAGTTACCCTTTGGCATTTGACAAAGCTAATAGGCTTGTCTTGTATGATGATGTGGTCACCACTTGATAAAGTCAATAGGCTTGTCTTCATATAATGAAATAATGACCTCTTGACAAAGCCAAAAGGTTTGTCTTGTATAGTGACAATGACCACAGGTTTGCTTTTTTATAATGATGTGTCAACCCCCTTGACAAAGTGCAAAATCTTGCTTGTATATTGATGTGGTCACCTCTTGACAAAGCCAATAGGCCTACCTTTTATATATTGATGTGCTGACTCTTTGAGAAAGCCAGTAGACCTGTATTATTTAAAAAGACACCCCTTTATAGTGGCATGAGTGCTCTCATTGACACCTCTTTCTAGACTGATGAGTGAGCTCATTGGCTGGCTGTGCACAGGAGGGTTGGCCGCCTCCAGTGGGGTTGGGTGCAGGACTTGTCCCCCAAAAGCCAGTTACGTTATAGTTAGGTATGCTAGTAAGATCATACTTGGCATTTTTTGTAAAACTAGAAATACACTGCAAAAACAAAAGTTAAAGTGATGGTGTAGTTAGCTATGGTAATAAGAGCTTACTATATGTTAAAAAAAATAGAAATGCAATAAGAAAAACAAAGGTCAAAGTGACGTTATAGTAAAGTAAAAATGGCAGTTAAAAAATACCCATTTTAAACTAAAAAAAACCACTGAGATTTACCAGTTATACTTTTCTGAGTTAACTATAATTTGCCCTCCGCCATACACTGCTTATGACCTCATATATTACATCACTCATGACATGTTTAAGGACATCATTGATGACATGACTGATGACATCATCCAACAATGTTCTGTTCAATTTACTCTAGAAACCAGTACAATCTTGAAATATGTAAAAAGGTACTAAATGGTACAGAACCGGATAAAGCATATATTTCATAAACTCATAAACATATGTGGCAATTTAAATTATTACATTGCTTGTCACTTCTTCTAGACACCCTAGTCCCATTAGGTGGCCCAGCCCCCATTACGCACATTGTTTACAATGTGTGTACATTTTCATGGAGAGCCCCCTATCTCCAGATAATCTAGCTCTATTAGGTGCCTAAGCCCAATCCCTCTAGATACCCAAGCCCCATTAGGTGACCAAACCCTACTTCCAGATCCTTTGCCCTGTACACAGCTCTTCATGACAGGCCACTCTCTCTAGACTTCCCAGCCACATTAGGTGTCCAAGCCCCATGACACAAAGACCTCACCCTGCGCACAACTTTTCAGGGAGAGCCGACTACCTGCAGACTCTCAAACGCTGCTAGGTGGTGAAGCCCCTACTACGCACAGCCTTTGTCCTATGGAAAAAGCTTCATTGAGTGCCTACACCCTTCACACACACAAATCCTACTACGAGGCCAAGCATGGTGCAAGTGCATATACTCATTAGCAGTGGAGAAGCTACAGTAAATTTGCTCTGGCTATAGCTTACTCAATCAATCAATCAATCAATCAGGGGCTTGTAAAGCATGGCTACTGACCCCATGAGGGTCTCAAGGCGCTGGGGGTGGGCTGCTGGTCGGACTGGGTGGCGGATCATTCAAAGAGCCAGGACTTGAGGTCCTTCCTGAATTGTGTCAGTGATGCTGATTGTCTGAGGTGCAGGGAGTTCCATGTCTTTGCGGCGAGGTAGGAGAAAGATCTCCCTCCGGTTCTGGTCTTGTGGATCCTGGGGATGGAGGTGAGGGCAAGATGGCCAGATCGGAGTTGTCTGGTGGGTACGCGGAATGTGAGGCGGTCATTCAGGTATGCTGGTCCTTCGTTGTGTAGGGCTTTGTAGGCATGAGTGAGGAGCTTGAAAGTGACTCTTTTGTTGACTGGAAGCCAGTGGAGTTATCCGAGGTGTTGCGTGATGTGGCTGCAGTGGGAGATGCCGAGGACCAGTCTGGCAGCAGCATTTTGGACATACTGTAGTTTATTGAGCTGTTTCTGGGTGGCGGCGGCATAGAGTGCATTGCTGTAGTCGAGCCCGCTGGTGATGAGTGCATGAGTGACCGTCCTTCTAGACTCCGTGGTAATCTGAAAGTCTTTCAGAGCAGGTGGAGCGTGTGGAAGCAGGCTGAGGAAACTGCGTAGATTTGGCGGTCTATCATGAGCGAGGAGTTCAGCATGACGCCAAGGTTGTGTGCGTGGTCCGTCAGGGTGGGGGGAGCACCCAGAGCAGCTAGTTACCAGGAGTCATCCCAGGCTGATGCAGTGGGTCCCAGGATGAGGACTTCGGTCTTGTCCAAGTTGAGCTTGGGGCAGCTGCCCCTCAACCATGTAGCAACTGCCTTCATTCCACTGTGGAAGCTGGTTCTGGTGGTTGAGGGTTCATTGGTGAGGGAGAGGATCAGCTGGGTGTCATCTGTGCCAATGGCTTCTGACGATGGCTGCAAGGGGGGCCATGTAGACGTTGAAAAGAGTAGGGCTCAGGGAGGAGCCCTCGGGGACTCCATAGCTGATCTCGTTGGGTTCTGAGAGGAATGGTGGCAGTCTGACTCGCTGGGTCTGGCCATTAAGGAAGAAGTGGATCCAGTCCAGAGCCCTGTCGCGGATGCCAGCGTCGTGGAGTCTGGAGATTAGGGTGCATTGGGAAATGGTGTCAACGGCGGCCGAGAGGTCTAGTAGGATGAGAGCTGCTGTCTCACCCTGGTCGAGGAGGGAGCAGATGTCGTCTGTGGTGGAGAGGAGTGCAGTCTCTGTGCTGTGGTTGCTTCGGAAGCCGGATTGGGAGGTGGCCAGGATGTGGTTCACTCTGATGAACTCGGAGAGTTGGGCGTTGATGGCCTTCTCTATGACCTTAACAGGGAGGGGGAGGAGGGAGTTTGGTCTGAAGTTCTTGAGGTCTGTCGGGTCTGCGGATGGCTTCTTTAGCAGGGGGTTGATCTCTGCGTGTTTCCAGTCATCGGGCGAAGATGGCAGTTTAAATGGAGCAGTTGATGGTGCAGCAGAGCTGGGGGGTGATGGCTGTGGCTCCTCTGTGGAAGATGTGGTACAGGCATGGGTCCGTCGGGGCCCCTGAGAGGATGCTCTTTATGGTTGTGAGCGTGTCCTCTGTAGTGAGCGGGGTCCAGCACGGCATGGTCTGTTGAAGGGCGGCTTGGTTGACTGTGACGGTGGAGGGTGTGGCAGCCGGGTCTAGGGTGTAGAAGCTGTCGTAGATCTTCCTGATCTTGTGGTGGAAGAAGGTGCAGAGTTTGTTGCAGAGGTCTTGGGAGGGGGGAAAGTCTGAGGTCTCACTGTTGGGCCTGGCAAACTCCTTGATAATAGTGAAGAGTTCTTTGCTGTTGTGCGCATTAGCATTGATTCTGTCCCAGATGGCCGTTTTCTTAGTGGTTTTGAGGAGGAGATGGTGTGAGCTGACAGCGGACTTGAAGGTTGCATGAGTTTCGGGAGTTTTGATGCTCCTCCATTTCTTCTCGAGACATCTGCAGGTACGTCTGAATTTGTGGAGGGGGGGTGAACCAGCTGGCTGCCTTGAATCATTGTTTTCCTGGTCTTCTCTTGAGGTGAGCCAGGGTGTTGGCGCAGTTGGAGATCCATTGGTGGAGGTTGTGTGCTGCGGTGTTGGCGTCCATGGGTGTTGGCGGAGTGGTTGTGCAGAGGGAGTTGATGAGTTCTTCGGTGGCCTTGGTCCAGCTGTGGCTGGGAGGGTGATGGTGATGATGGTGTGCCGTGGGCGTGCCGAAGGCAAGGTGCATGCAGTGATGGCCGGTCCAGGGGAGTTCGGTGGTGTGGCTTTAGCTGATGTTCCTTCTGGCAGAGAAGATGCAGTTGAGCGTGTGTCTGGCTGTGTGGGTCGGAGCAGTGACTAGCTGCTTGAGTCCAATGTTGGCGAGGTTCTCCAGGAGGGAGGCAGTGTTTTGGTCACTGGGGTTGTCTATGTGGAAGTTGAGGTCTCCGAGCAGGATGTAGTCGGTGGATGTGAGAGCCGGTACGATGAGGTCTACAATGGAGTCGGTGAAGGGGGATTGGGCAGGGGGCCTGTAGATGAGGGTGCCATGGAGGATGGTGTTGGGGTTGGTCTGGATCTGGAAGTGGAGGTATTCCATGTTTTTCATGGGGTCATTAGAGCGTGTGGTTAGTTGGAGCGTGCTTTTGTAGACGATGGTGATGCCTCCTCCCGGGTGATCGGGGCAGTACTTGCAGGTGATCTTGTAGCCATCAGGGATGGCGATGGCGATGTCCGGTCTGGAGCAGGGGTTTGTCCAGTCTTCTGTGAAAAAGGCGATGTCAGGAGCGGTGGCATCGAGGAGGTCCTAGATTTCCATGGCGTGTTTGTGGAGGGACCGCACGTTGAGGAGGAGGCAGTTGGGGTGGACGGGTTAGCTGTCGGTTGGCTGGGCAGTGAGGGGGGCTGGTGTGGTGGCATGGCTGAAGGTGCGGTTGCAGATCCGGTAGGCGAATGGTCCGAGGGTCTTCTTCAGTGAAGCTAGGTGGCAGGTGGCGTGTCATCCCGAGTTGAGGTCGATGGCTCACTAAATGCCTTTCAGGGTGAGCAAAGTATAGCAAATTGTCTCCCTCATTGGATAATGTCATTAGTGATGTCATCAATTATGTCATTTGAGATGCCATAAGTGATGTCATCAATGGTGTCATTAAATATGTCATGATTGATGTAATATTTGAGGTCATAAGCAGTGTATTGTGGGGCTGCAAGCTATGGTTAGCTCAGTAAACTATAACTGGTGAATTTCAGTATTTGTTTGAGTTCAAAGTGGTATTTTTTAACTGACATTTTCACCTAACTATAACACCATTATATATACATATATATCCAACCCAGCCACACAAAAGTGCACCCACAATATAAAGTAATAATCCTAGAAGAAGCTCCGCAGTGGCACGCAGTTTATGGCTGCAAATACACCAAGTAAAGCATCCAATCCGACGCTGTAGTTGGTGTATTTGTAGCAATAAACAGTGTCATTTGTAAAAATAGCTTTCACCTATTTCCTACGTTTTCTGTATTTGTGGGCAATGCTGATGAGTGAATTAAGCAGAATGGTGTACACCAATAGAACAACAACTTGAACCATTAGTGAGTCACCCATACATTAGAATTTGGGTCATGTTTCTCTTTCCAGTGTCTGGCAACTGGTAGTGGTGCAGGAACAATTTTCAGAGTGGGCGTGCTGTCATCAAAGTTACATTACTGTAGTCATAGTGATTGTGAAAATCCAAGCGTTTCACAAAGAAAAAGTACAGCAAATGAGCCCCGAGTATTCAGCAGGAGCATGGTAAAGGTATGGTATGTAGCCA
Source organism: Calotriton arnoldi (assembly GCA_963921515.1). Classification (NCBI taxonomy): domain Eukaryota; kingdom Metazoa; phylum Chordata; class Amphibia; order Caudata; family Salamandridae; genus Calotriton; species Calotriton arnoldi. The sequence goes on along the minus strand of CAWUFW010013249.1, from coordinate 439,056 downwards.
GTGGTGCATTTTGGAATACACTGTTCAAATATATTTCTAAAGAATGGTGTGGTAGCATACTGTCATTTACAAACAACACATTTTCAGTTGAATTGGCCACACTGACATAGGGCCTTATTAAGATGTCGGGCGGATGCTACCGTTGAGGTTTCGCAACTGACCGACCTCCGGTCGGCGGTCCCGACACCTCTATTACAATGCGACTGCACCTACTCGCATTTCTCTATGAGAGCTTGTGCTGCGGCCGTAAACCAGCCATAGTACAAGCTGCCATAGAGAAATAGAAGTTTCTGCTAATCCCTGCACCATGTGGCAGGCACCTCACGGTGGCTGCCACACAGTGCAGATATTAACAGGGAGCACAATAGGTGCCCCCTTGGCCCGCAACCGTAGACCACAGGAAGAAGGGGGCCCTGCTAGGGGGCCCCATAGCCACTTTCCGAGAAGTCTTTCCATGTCGGAAAGCCTGACATGGAAAGCCTGTTGGAAACCTACGTCCATAGGGATTATGGTGAGGCCTCCGACTGACTGACGGGCTCCTTGAGCCTGCCGGAATCCAGCCGGAATGACCAGCCGGTTTCACTTTCGACCACCTGTGTTGTAATACGGCGGTCGGAAGTGAAACCGACGATGTGACTCGGAAAGCCTCTGACCTGCGGTCGAAGGCTTTCTAAGTCACATCGTAATGAGGCCCATAGGGGCACATGCATCAAGGTAGGCTTTTGCGATTCCTTAATTGCGAATATTAAGGAATCGCAATTAAGGAATCGCAAAAGCCTATGCATGTAGGAATCGCTAAAAAAATAGCGATTCCTAAACATTCCTTAATTGCGACTCCCAAATTGCGAGTCGCAATTAAGGAATGGCTTTCCATTCATTCCTATGGGCCTACAGGCCCATAGGAATGAATGGGAATTGCATGCGCAATTTGCGAGTACCCAATAGATACTCGCAAATTGCGCATGCAATTTCAAGGGTGCAAGGGTGCCAAAGGGACACCCTGTTGCACCCCTGAAATTACAATTTTGCCACATGTTGCGCACACACATGCCCCAAGGGCAAGTGTGTGTGTAACATGGGACTTTGGTGCATTTTTCAAAGAAATCGCAAATTACCATCACCTTTCAAATGACGGTAATTTGCGATTCTTAATTGCGAAATCGTAATTTTTTTTCTTTAATGCATTGCATTTAATAAATGCAATTGCAATTAAAGTAATCGCAAATTTTGCGATTTCTTATTTAGCGATTTTTGCATTTGGGATGATGCATCCCAAATGCAAAAATACCGGTCGCAAAGGGGCAGATTCTGCTAATCTGCCCATTTGCGACCGGTATTTCGTTTGATGCATGTGGGGGATAGTGAAATGAATCACAAAGGAGGTCTAGGATACAATAACGCACTTATTTAAATTTCGGGAATATTGTTGGCATATGGTGCGATGATCAAAGGAAACAAGACCCCTTAGTTTCCTAATGAGTGAAAAGAACTTTCACAACAAACAGTTACACAAATAATTTGATCCGCACACATTAAAGGTAAAGAAATAGTTCCACCAAATATCGTGATTCACACATTCCTTTATTCTTTAAATTTTGTTCTCCTTTCTTCACAGTAGCCAGCGCGTTTCGTCCTATTTAAGGACTTCTTCAGGGCTACAAGACATAGACAACATACAATATTTTAAAACCTCTTAAAAACAAACGTGTATATATAGACTGAATTTTTGACACAGTTTATATGATCATTCATTAGAACTCTATTTACATATTTACATTATTGTAGATCCCAGAAATCCGGTACCTCTAAGGCCATGATCACAGTATACACATTCCTTAAATTCATATTTACAATATTAAATCATGTTTCACCCGAACCACATAGGTATGACAGTATGGGAAACTCATATTTTATGAGTACTGTCAAACACTTGCACCATAAGTCTATACTTTTTTCAATGTTATACATATATGCAAGCTGAGCAGAAAAAGTCCTAAGTCAAGGATTTCAAAAGAGACGGGCTCATGTGACTATACACAGCAGCATTGGGAGACCAATATATTTTATAAAATATTTGTCAAAGCACAACCCAGAGGGATACAAGATAACATTCAAGGTTGTTTGGCATTGTGTGGTTACCTCATCAGTTGTCCTTTGAATAGTGTACGTTTTCCTTCTTCTCAAATAAAATCCACCTCGCAAAATCTTTTCTGGAACGTGTATAAAGAATAAAGGATGTTATAATCCCTAACAACCTATTCTTTATATTCATGTGTCATAAATCAACAGCAAGAGCCTTAACAGAACTATACCTGTAGCTCCAGGATATTGTAATCCCCAGTTGGATAGCGTGTGTCCTAATCTCTTCTTCTTATTCAAAGAGGTGGCAGCGTCAAAAGCTGCAAGACAGAATGAATATATGTCCTTCAATGGGTATGTATACTTAAATACAGCATACATTAAAACCTAAAGGTTGCTATTCAGACTGCATCATTTATATGAAGATGCCGTTGATATACTCCTGAGTACTATCCCAACGGCCACCCAGCATGTCACAAATAGTATATTTCACTGATAACTGCATATATTGGGACAGTTAACTCCTATATGTCCCTTAGGTAGTCCAGAATTAACAGTATTTGACCGTTCGTTCTATAATATCTCATACCTGTACTTCTGTGTTTGTAATCCGAAGTTGGAAAGATGTTTAAACGGTATTGCTCCTTAGGTAAAATAAGGTCATTGTTGACTCGTAAATCTAATGAAAATAAAAAATAAAAAATGAAAAAAGAGGGTCACATGTTATAAGAGTTATCCCCTCGTGTTGAGCAAATATAGAGATTGCTTCCGCATTAAGATGGAGCAGGAAGTTATTCTAGCCCCTCAATTATTACTCAACACATCAGTCCGGATGTCCCGCTACGGTACACCCGGTACCGCAATTGTGTCTAACTGCTATGCACCTCTCTAATCAGTGTCATAATTTAGGGACAGGCATAATTCAACACAGCGTGCCTTCCTTAATACCTATTTAAAGCGTTCTACCAAACGCAACGCAATATGCCTCATCATCATTAAAGTAATCCAGCATTCCCCTAGTTGAGGGGCAAAAACGAGTTAATGCAAATGACCTCTCTTATAATTATATTCCAGGACATTATTTAAAATGACACCATCCAACTCTTATATCAAACATTTTAAGGTGCACATCGCATTCCGTCTCATTGCCAATACACAATTTAAAAAAAATACCATAGTTTAGGGGCAGTCATTAGTTTAACATGGAAAACCTCCCTTTTAGGTAAACAAAAACCACACAATAAAAAATAACTCGCTGCAACAAGCAGAAGCAAAAGTTGCTTCCTCACTCCAATAAGCGGAAGCACCTAGTATCATAATTTCAACTGATGTCTGAAGCGCTTACGAACGCGCTCACGTCATTTAAATCTCAGTGTCATTAGCATAATAGCAACACCTTTATCCGGAGTGCTTATGGACGCGTGCACAACATTTAAATCTCGGTGTCATTAACATATTAACAACACATAGAGCATGGCCATTTAACACCCACAACATCGTGGCCATATAGTTCCATTATCAAAGTTATTGTCATACCCATAGTGCACTCACCATTAGCTGTATTTCGGGCAAAGTGTCCCTCTGTCTGCGTCCAACTCCGTCAAGACAAGTTTCAAGCAAGGCGGGCTTTTAAATTTTCCCTCCCTAGCCACGCATGCGCTCTAGATGTTCAAAACGAGCATAAAAGTCCCTATTGTGGAAAATCTAGGGGCACCTGTCATTCCTATCCCTAACAGAGTTCTTTAAATCAAAAGTGTACAGGCCGTTAGAGAATGAACCACAAAAAGGTTCATATCTATCATTTCTTATGCCGGTTAAAAGGCCAAAACGAACAAACATAGCGTAACCGCATATATTTTCGATATTTCCCTGGCGCATGCGTGATGTAAGCAATACACAAATGAAGGGCAGCCATCTTGTAATGTAGCCCTTCCGCCTGAGTTACCGTAAGCTCAAAACATTCCTATTCGTAAAACTTGACTTCGGTGCCAATCCTCTATGGATAATTTATTTAGCCTATTGTGAAATTAAAAAGTGAACCAACCGCAAGCCATGACATGCGTGTTCGTCACTAAACTAGCACACGCATATTTGCAAAGTCAGCGATAGTAAGACAGTCATCCTATAAAGCGCTATCCCCCATATTGTAACGGGGTATCTCTCTCATCCATAGTTGTACTTAAGGGAGGTATAGCTCTTTTCTCGTTTATATATCTTATCTTAATTGAAGAGGCATTTAAACTCATGCCTGTCTTAATTTCTCGCCCGGGACATGTTTGCATATACCACTTCATGGCATGACCCTTAAGGTGAATAAGTGGACTTACCAAGGAAGGCCCATAGGAATGAATGGGAATTGCATGCGCAATTTGCGAGTACCCACTAGATACTCGCAAATTGTGCATGCAATTTCAAGGGTGCAAGGGTGCCAAAGGGACACCCTGTTGCACCCCTGAAATTACAATTTTGCCACATGTTGCGCACACACATGCCTCAAGGGCAAGTGTGTGTGTAACATGGGACTTTGAAAAATGCACTTTGGTGCATTTTTCAAAGAAATCGCAAATTACCATCACCTTTCAAATGACGGTAATTTGCGATTCTTAATTGCGAAATCGCAATTTTTTTTCTTTAATGCATTGCATTTAATAAATGCAATCGCAATTAAAGTAATCACAAATTTTGCGATTTCTTATTTAGCGATTTTTGCATTTGGGAGGATGCAAGTCAAATGCAAAAATACCGGTCGCAAAGGGGCAGATTCTGCTAATCTGCCCATTTGCGACCGATATTTCGTTTGATGCATGTGGGGGATAGTGTTTTACTGATAAAACTATATAGCGTACAAACTATCATGTATGGATTTGAGTTTCAGCTAAATGTTATAATTTGCATAGCAAGTAAAGTGTCTTGATGTGTTTAGATCCTATTAAAATATTTATTTTCTTCATGCTCTAGAATTTTATAAAATGTGCTTCATTTTTGCTTTCCAAACTGCTGGTCTATTTTGAAACAGTTGTACAGTTTATTTACAGAGATTTAAAATAAAGTTGTGTGTTAGAAAAAACTAACATCCTACAGCCTTTCCTTTCACTCACAGCATCCCAGCAGGATTTTCAGATAGTTAGGTTTACAAGATCCTTTCACAACGCAGTCAGACAAAGAAAAGTACACACCAATCCCCATGTTAAAGGAATATGATAAGCAGCAACTTGTCAGAAGACAGAGCCTGACATTTGGCCTCTGTCTTTGAATGCACAGCAAATATAACAAGATAAAAAAAAAAATAAAGGCATCTTTATTACCCATGCACCTTCTGAATTCCATCATGGTTATCTTGGGGGTGCTGCAGCACCCCTACTTCCAGCACCTATGGCAACAGGGTAGGACTGGTCATGATGTCTTATAGCCCTCATATGTTCCAAGACCCATATTTTATGGGAAAGATGGTACTCCCCACATAATAAAGGCCACATGGGCATTCAAAGCTATAGACACAATAGTCTGATTGGCAAGTAAGGGCCTGATTTAGATCTTGGTGGATGGGTTACTCTGTCACAAGGGTGATGATATCCTGCCCGCTGAAATATAAAACCCATTATATTCTATGGTATTTATATTTTGGCGGACAATATATCCGCCACCGTTGTGACGGAGTAACCCGTCCGCCAAAATCTAAATCAGGCCCTAAGTCTCTTTTTTATGCGTGCACTGCCTCCAGTTGGTAATTTGTACCTGTCACGGTTATGGCTGTGCTTCCATGCTTTACACTTAAAGAAACAATTGTGTTCCTCCAGCCAGTGTATCTTCGTTTCTTTGCTGAAAATGCTATGTACTAGCATATCCCATATAGACTTTCGTTTCTGATAGGTTATCTAGGGCTTGGAGGTAACAATTCCCATATTATAGGATCTGCTCTTACAATATGACAATGTTTAGCTATTATTTATCGCATAGCCTGTGCCTCTGCATTAAATGTTGTTATTAGTCTAACGTGATTAAAATTGGAGTAAACCTTTTTATTGTTCACATGTTATTTAACCCTTACCTGACCGGATACCTTTCTTTGGGCTTGTTTCAGTACTTAGGCTGGATAAGCCCTAGCCTTAAAACATGTCGAAATCTTATTTTCTTCTTTATTGTAGGCAGTGGTCGTACTGCAATTCATTTTTGCAAGGAGGAGTTCCCCATAGGAAATACTCCACATTAAATTTAGCGGGGCCGGCTACGGTCATATAGTACACTATTACCGGCAGTAGACTTGTGATGTAATCTGGTTTGAATTTGCCCTTCCTGGATTCTGACTGGAATATCTAGAAGTTCTATTTCCGTTTGATGTAATCAGTGATTGAGTTTCAAGTTCAAATCATTATTTTTCAACATTGTAGAAAATCTTTGGCAACAGACATGGTCCCACCTCAGATGACAAACAAGTCCTCTATATATCTAGTCCACATGACTATGTGTTGTCTCCTGTGTTCATCTTCGCTCCTCCACACAACTTGTTCCTACCACCATCCTTAAAAATACAGGTGTAGCTGGGTGCAAAACAACTTCCCATTTCTGTACCGACAAGCTGTCTTTAACATTCATCAATGAATACAAAAAGTTGAATACATTGTCAGGCATGAGTCAAGTTTTTAAGCATAGGATTAGCACAGTGCCATCCATGCCGAGCTGTAAAATGGTAAAGATTTATGTCATTTTGGAGCATGCAACGTTGTACTCCTGTAGCACTCTTTTGCCTACTCTTAAAAGCATTTGTGAATTGTCCAAAACATCTTAAATGGAAATAAAGGGGGAATATTCAGGGAATATTCATTTATGATTAGTACAAATAGAAAAGAATGTGCCCTCTTTGCACTTTTACTAATAGGGAGCTGCATGGTTTGGGGCAGAGTCAGAAAGGCATGTAAGACTGCCCAAAAGACTACCCTTGCAGTAATATTTCCCATACTCATAAATACTTTTGCGAATCAGCCCTTCTGTCTGACCAGGACTTAAACCTTCTCCACCCCTGAACAGAAGAATGCACAAGGGGATTGCCTTAGTTAAAGAAACCAACTGGTTGAAAATAATCTAATTGTATTTACTGTGACTAGTTATGCACATGCTCTTTTAAAATGCTGCTCTTCATACGTGCTGCTAGATGCACAAACTATTTCATTTTAAATTGGTGACAACTTGAAAATGTTAGGAAGTCATAGAAGGGTAACATTACTGCACAGTCTGAAGTCTCCAAGCAATTGAATAGGGATAGGCTGTCCTGATGTCAGCACTCAGTCACATTATCTTAAAACCGTAATAAAGGAGACAGCTAGCAATGCACTAATGATAACCACAGGTGATTATCGGAATAATATTAAAAAAATGTTAGCTTAATAGATTGTGAACAATTATGGGACGCCACTGACGAGATGAATTTCAATTACGTAAAATAATAACCCTTGAAAGCAAATCCGCTTTTCTTTCTTTCATCCAAAGACACTTACATCTCGCTGTTCAAAGGGTGCACGCTGAAAAGCTACCTTCAAAACACTATAAGATAATTGGATACCAAGATCCTTTTTTCGTATAATTGGCGCAAAGTCCTGCAAGGTAATGCATTTGCATAAAAAATAATGTGGTACTCCCTGCCCTTTACAGGAGGCCAATGGCATTCTTTTCTGTGTAGCCAGATTGACAATTTCATGCTTTTATTTGTCTGAGGGGCTGCAGTCTTAATTTCTGAGCAGCATGTGTCTTCCCTTATTTGGGTAGTAGCATGCACCAAGCAAAGTGAAGTTTTGGTTCCGGTTAAGCTTTCAGGTTTTGCACCTTTGCACCCTGTAAAAGCTCCCAAAGGACCAATCCACAAAAATGTGAAAGTTCACAAATGCTTTGGCATGTGACTATGATTTAAAGAAATGTCCTCTTTTTAAATGATTTACACCCAACCCCGGCAACCAGGGGAATCTGTGATTTTCCAATTTTACCCAGACTACATCTGTTCACCTTAACCATAAGCATTCAAAATGTTCACGGATCAGAGAATCTGCAGGTGTATGACTGTAGTTAAGATACAAATGCACATTTTTCCTCATTTTCGTTGCATTGGATTTTTAACTTGAAGAAGTCCTTTCCTCTTGGGACCCTCAAAAATGCTTATGTTTGGGCTTCTTCCTACACATATTGGACCTCTTGAACCTACATGAAGTGGTGGAAAGTTTATAGGAGTAATGAGTGTGGGAAATCAAATGTTTGTGAATACCAAAAGAGTTATGACTGGGAATGCTCATGATATTGATAGTGTCAATGCCTGTCATTCCCTCATGGGTATCATCCATTTGCTTGGTGCTTCCTGGTACCTTGGACTGTGAAAAATCTGGTTACCTTGCCAATATTCCACAACACGTGTCACTACTAACCGGAATTCTCACAGATCTTGATACAGTCAATCAGGATCTGCAATGTCCTGTTGCAGATGCCAAGGATTTTTTAACACATAAGTTTGACATAATGCATTGTGAGTGTGTCATAATACCAACATTTACCATATTAAAATCAACTAGTTATGTGGCATCATTCCATTTATCTTTAAGGTGGCATGGTCCACTAGTACTAAACACAAACAGGAGCATGTAGAAGGATGCATAATTTTCATGGTCTTCATTGGTCAAAAAATACAAAAAATAAACTTCCCTAACTCACAGCGGGCCATTCCATACTTTCCCTGTCTGTGTTCCCCATGCACTGTATGGGAGACATGGGCAGGCAAATCAGTGATGGTTACCTCCCCCTCAATATGGTAGGATAACAGTCTCTATGACCTGGCAGCCAATTGGTGGACAGCCACCAAGTCAGAGATTTCCAATTGTGGAGAAAGCTAAAGGTCAAATGGGGCATATCAGCAACAGCCGGCGATAATTATCGCTAAGCGCGTTTAGCGCGAGGATAATTATCGCCGGCTATCGCTGAATGTTATCGCAGAGATAGCGTGCTATCAGCAACGCTTATCTCCAAAGTGATAAAAATCCAAGCGATAGCTGCAAAATGTGCGATTATCGCTGGAAATCCAGCGATAATCGCACAGAGATAGGCGATACGTTGATGATAGGGCAGGGTGGTCTCATCATTATGATCCACCACCCATAGACTATAATTGCTTAGTCAGTTTCAAAGCAGGCGTAAGCAAACCTGCGATAAGCGCGGTTAGCGCTACTTCTCGTCGCTACACAGGTTAGCGATTGGCTTGATAATTGGAGAAATGTCTGTTGGCGACATTCTCAACGTTCGTTTAGCAGGGTACGCCCACTTTGCATATCATTGGTGATGCAAAGATGGGAGTTAGGGAAAGCGGCACTGAGGCATAGGAACACGCGTTAGCGTGTCCTTGCTGATAGTGCGATAAACTTATCGCCGCTTTTCGTCCGAAAACAGACGCTAAAGCGGCGATAATTTTATCGCGGGGCCTTGATGATATGCCCCAAATGTATGTAGAGGGGGAACTATGAATTTAGTGAGGTGATCCTCCCAGTCTAAATCACCCCACAAAATTTTGTAAAAGTTCATCAATAAAAATTATCCTAATTGGATCAGTGTATTAGGTGTTATTGCTCATAAAAATGCGAACCACGAAATTGAAACCTCATACTCATACAGTTTTTTTTAAAATGGGGAAGTGAAAAGGGGGTCAAAGACAACAAACAGAGAGATCCTGAATTATTGTGAAGCCAATGTATGGATCAGTCGTTGTTCCCAGCGACCTGTGCTTGATCCAGTTGAAGATTGATCATATCCCAAGATGTAAAACAATTTAAAAGATGTTTTTAAGTTTCTGCAAAACTTCAGGTCAGTTTCCACAGTCTCAGACCACTGGTAGCATTATTTGAGATGCGTACTGATACCATTCCATCTACTCTGCTCTCACAAACACCTGCAGGTTAGCAGGAAAGGAGTGACACAGGACAGGCAAGACCTCATAATTGCACTGCAATCCCCCCCCTCCCAAGGCTTCTTGCTGGCAGTAGGCTTCTCACAAAGGTGATGTCACATCTAGCAATCAGCAGACTCCTCTGTACCTAGGAGTCTGTCACGAACTGTCTGAGAAAATCCTGGGAGCCACTTCATTTGGGCGGGACTTTTACCTTCTTCCTTTGAACCTCAAACATGGTTCTGATGAGTAGAGGAACTGTCAGCAGTCTCTGAAGACTGTAATCCTGTCCCATCCAAAAACCCAAATATTTTCACCCCAGTACACATCCTCATTTACTAATAAGTGCTTTATTTCCATCTGTAGGCGAGAGCTGTTTGACTAGGAAACTCCCAGGGGCATTTGAACAAAGATAATCCAACAGATAAAAGCTCCCTAGATCAGAACACTTTCTAGAGCTCTCATCCTACATCCATTTACATAGTACAGAAAAATGTGAACCTTGGCACTTATTTGCCAACAACTGCCTGAACCCATGCTGTGGAGGGGGAAGCATAATGTCAGAGGTCGGCCTTCAGTAAGAATTTAACAGGCAGCACCTAGAATAAACAGGGAACTAAGCATTTAGGGCCAGGTATAAAAATATACTGGTCGCAAACGTTGTTGTAATCTGCAACACATTTTTTTGCAAGCAGTATCTAATTTTGCAAACTGACCGATGTACTAACAGGTTGATTCTCAGTATACTGAACTGGAGGGGGTCACAGAATAACCTACCAAATGAATATTCATTAGGCAGGTCAGAAATTGCAACTCCCTCCAATTGCCTACATTAACAGGAAAAGTGGCCTGCAATGAACATCAGACCACCACCCCTGTGAATGCCTGAAGGAAACGGAGCTGCTATGATAAAAGAGTATTTTTTTCGATTTTATAAAACTTCAGTGAAAGTTGGCAGTGGTCCCCGTTTAGTCACACTCCGAACCAGACCACTTGCTGTGGAACACTTCACACATGAGATAGGAGCTAAGATGAAAAGCTCAATCATTGGATAGTATTGCCTTTATTGTACGCAAAAGCTAATGAACATTTACTTTAGAAGGAAATAAAACAAGTGCAACACAGAACATTAAACATTCCAAACCCAAACTGCCCCATTAAACATAACTCCACATTCAATATCTGGATCCGTTTATGTTGGTAAAAAACATGTTTAAAGAGAAACCAGGTGCTATTGTAAGCTTTGCCTTAATTTTACTAATTTCCCAAAAATCTTCCCATCTGCATGTTTCACCTCTATTATCAAGCGTTATCTTATAATGGGAGCACCATGCCTGGTATTTGTCTGATTATGAACCCATAGACCATGACGTGGTACCGTGATAAATCTTGTTGCAGAGATAAATTGGCAAGAATGGAACTATGAAAAGTGTGACTGCTTATAAGTGTCAAATTGTGAGTTTGTTTGTGCCTGTGTGGATGCAGAACATCTGTGTGTGTGTGTCTCTGCAGAGCAGCCTGCGAGAGCACAATTGTGGATGTGTCTGTACCCCTCTAGGTGTCTGCATATTTGTCTGGGTGTCCGAGTCTGTGTATGTCTGTGTCTAGTATATGTGTCGGTGTGTCTTTAAATATCTATTTGCTTGTCTTTGCAGTGTGAAGTGTGTACGCATGTGGGTGTATATGTGTGTCTGTGTTTACTGGTGATTGACGGTGTGTGTACCTATGTTTGTTATTGTCCATCTAAGGGTGTAAATTAATGCCTATGTGCATGTGTAGAGTGGATAAGGGATATAATCGAGTTATCTGTACCATGGAGCTGCTTGGCACAAGCTGAATTAGGCTCCGACTAGACTGTGCTTTTGTCTTTGAGTAAATTTGGCTTCAGAATAAATTCCTGATTCATATAATTTAGTTGTTTACATTATTACTTGGGGGTGTGTGTGTGAATGCTGTGGTTCCTTTCACTCAGGGCAACCATCTAAGGTCAGCCAGAAGCAGTCCACTGTACGTGATGTCATCACGAAATGTCGAGGTTGCCACTGGGTAAAAGCTGTAAGTTTTTTAATTAATAGGAGAGCTGCTTAGCCGGTCTCTTGAGAAACCTTTATGTAAGTTGGTCCGAGAGTAGAGCATTCTTGTTAGAAGCCTGCCTCAGCCTTAAACAATGTAGAAAGAAAAGTAAAAACCTGGCTGCAGATGTATGTCTGTGTCCATCTGTGTGTATCTGTGCATGTCTGTATGTGCCTGTGGCTCTCAGGCCGAAATGTACATTTTTTTACTCAGTGCAGCATCCAAATTTGCAAGGGGTGTGTTCCATAAGGTAGAAAACGTAACACAGCGCCATATCTGCTAAGTAATGCTTGCGGCTGTTGTCATCCCTTGTGCTGGCCCTCATACAAGGATGCACAGCCTAGTACCACTGTGAAGAGGTGAGTGTTCACTATCCAGAATAGGATTTTTAATGGGGACATACCCTTCCAGTACACATTCCTATTCATGGTCAAACTCATAATGTTCCCATTCATTGTTTTGTGCTCCCTACTGCAGTACACATGCAATGCCCAAGTTTTTTTGGACAAGGGAACATTTCCCCTTTTTAGCACCTGCCTCACCTAGCTATTGTTTTTTTACTTGGTCTGGCTACCTTAGTAGATTGGAATTTGCATCACACCCTATGTTTGTTTGCGTAGAGCAGTCTCAGTAATGCCCTCTCAATGCAAAGGATTTTTTGTGCAATGGAAAATGCATCTTTCCAGTGTAAAATACTATGGGGCAGATAGCCCCTTGCGCCACTTTTGCGTCATTTGTAACATGGGAAAAGTGACGTACGGGTGGCGCAAGGGGCTTGTAAATAAGCCCCTATTTGCGCTATATAACAAATAGAAAGCGAACATTTGCATAGCTTTGGTTTGCGGGAGCGCTAGGGCAAAGCCTTAGTAAATGTATGTCTCGTCTCTGGGTGACTGTGTAGCCTCGGGTGGGTGTTTTTCGTGTCCTGGCAACAAAAACTACTACAGCCTCTATGGTAAGTAAAGAATGTGAAGGTAAAGTTGACTGAAATCCCCCTTTCACCAGTGGGAGGGTGATTGCAGCAGCTCTGCATATAGGGTTTTATGTGCACGTTTGTGTAAAAGGGAATGAGGGGAGGGCGAAATTCAGAAAACATTCTAAATGGACCTGCGATGGAGTGTTTTGCGTCCAAAGATCTGGCAGTACCGTGCCTTCCTCTGAGGGGTTGGTGCAATGGCATACACCCGTAAACTCCCTTCTGCGACACTGTGGGGGCAGGTGTGAAGGATCGGAAGATGGACTCCAGGTAGTGGTTTCATCTTCTTTTGGCAGGCATTGTGGTAAAAATATTCATTTTGACTTTGTGAGTTCCTAGCTGCTTATGAAATAGTTTTTATCATTATGCACATTTTATCACTTTCCAAAAATTTGAGTCAGGCAGGCCAGAACGGAGAATGGCGACTTGCATGGTACAATTTGTAACTGGTGTATTATCCCAAAGAACTATTTTACCAGATTAATTTTACTTCACATTATTTTCTAAATTTTATTAGGATTTACATTTTGATAGATCTCATTAAGGAAGTTATTTCTAAAATACAGGTGTAATATAGCTTCCTGTTTCGGTAGGTTTTGCAGGGGATATATCTGACGGGAAACAATAGAAGATTATTAAAGATCTGGGTGTTTATGCATATAAAACCCTCCACAAAACCCCATTAATTCCAGGCACAGTGCAAACGGGTTTCACATAGCTGCTTATCATGCCCTTTCGTAACAGAGGTGAGAATATGATTTGTTAAGATCATCCTTTGGTTCCTCCATGTCTCATTTTGGAAGGATGCCTCCAGAGTACTTTACTAGCGAGCAGAATGCAGGCATACAGCGGTCAATGCACCATTGGGAGTGCCAGAGCCCTGAGCTGATTATCCACATTTTCCCTGCAATGGACCTTTTTAGATGCCTGAGAAATAAAGAGGAGTTAACATCATCCAAGAGTTCAGTTTACAGTGTAGTCCATTTGCCACACAGTGACAACCCAAAAACGATAAATGGGATTAAATATAGGTTTATTACAAATTCAAAGCCAAACTGATGTACACAAGTCTCTAGAATATGTTATAAAATTGTAGAATCACTACTGGCAGACCAAATCACCTGACAAATGGTAGTCTCAACAGCATAAAGCATACAAGCAATTCAGTAATAGCAATGCAGAAAATAAGGAACAAAATCTGGTGATCAGCATATGATTTCCGGTCCTCTTGTGTATACAAGAGTAAATCTAAATTACCTAAGCTAAGCCTGAAATAAGTAGCATTAATTTGGGAAATCCTAAAAAGATCCAATAAAACAGGAAGGTATCAGCATTGTAGAGACTTCTGCAGAAGTTCTCCTAAATCAAGAGTATTGCATAGCATAAAGCACACAACAGAATATAGCAAAGATGTATGTAACCCTCTGAGTCTAAAAATAATCTGCATAAAGCTGAAGTGTGACCACCAATTAAAACCCCACAGGAAATTTGAGAATCCCACATCATGTGTCCCAGTACTTTTCCACCTTCTCACAGTAGAACTTGGCAACCTTATTTGACACTCCCATCTCATGGTCCGAACATCAGGATGCCCATGGATTCTTCCCATCTCTACATATAACTTGAATAGGTGTCCTCCCTTTGTTCATCAGGGCTTTTCGCCCTTGCCAGTAGTTCTTCTCCCGAGCCTCACTATCTCTCATACCCAATGTGCCTTTCACTAACTATGAGATAATATGAATGCACCTGCAAAGAAGAAGAAGAAAACATTGCAACCGAACAAACTTTCACGTTGAAGGTTAAACATTAGAGACCAAATGCTTAAGGCCTTTTGTCAAGCTAATGTAGCAAACTCTTCGATATATATTTAAATGCATGGTTATGGATACGTATACAGTTATAGAATAAAGGCACGATACTATTCAAATGATTATAAGAGTATATATAGAATTAACAAATGTACTCAAACTACACAAATGCATATATATATGAAAACTGCAATTTGGTATCATTATACGGAAAAAATTAGTATGCGCACTCATATAAATATCTGTATTATACAGCAAATACAGCTTCAGTATTCCGGTCAAGTGCACCACTTTACGTTAATGATATTAAAGCACACAAATATATGGTACTACATGCACGTACATATGGCATATCAAGACATGAGAGGGTGAAGCCAAAATTTCACTGCTGCACGAGTCTGGGCCCTCCTAACTGCAAATGGTCTGGGCTGGCACTCTAGAATGAGTTCAGACTGTCTAAGAAAAGACAACTTTACTATAGAACATAGTGGCTCCTACTGAGCTGAACCGGGAATATCACAGCTATTGACATCATGCATTGTCGTGGCTGGCTACTGCTTTTCCTGCAAACCTGTCAATGTAGCTTGACCGCAGCAAGATAGAGAAGATGGACTATCGCAGCAACCATGAGCAAGATCTATAGCACACTGACAATCACTAAACAAGGAGTACAATGGGGGCAACAACTTGGAATAGTAGCAGCCTGTGTTTATCGTGTTCCTCTAAGCAAAGAAAAAAATATATAACACTACATCGCATCAATATGAATACTTTACAATTCAGCAGCAACAGACCAGTTATTTTAAAATGTTTTTACTTGCTTAGAAGTAGTAATGGCAAGGTGCAATTGATTTCCTAATAATATTAAATAACACGATTTTAATAACACATATGCTGCTTCAGAAACCACTACATAGTCCATTCCAAGTAGGCAACTCCTTTACTTTTCAATAAGGAAAGACTGGTTTCATAGAGCACATTCTTTCCCACTCCACTGCTCCGTTGAAGGGTGTTTTAACTTTACAACGGCATTTTAGAAACATGTTCGACTTAAACAAAATATCCCAGAGAAAATGATTGCATATGGTACTTGCATATTAAGTCCCCCCACCACATTCACCAGCCTCACAGCTCTGTAAAGGGTATTGGGTGTGGTGCCTTGATTTGGACTCAGCACCCACAAAGATTGTTTTTCTTTTAATGGTGAAACTGCAGGGGAACATTCTTTCATCATGCTGCCCACACTCCCACCAAAGTGTTTATTTTCTCCTTGAGTTGGTCTTCTCCGTTGTCACTGCTTCTTTTCACAAACAAAGAAGACTGATTGAAAGATCACGACAAGCAGTAGGCATAAACAAGCACTGATAAAACCAATGGATCGCAGCTCTAAAAAGCAAAGGATTTAGCTTTGTCAATGCTTTTTATAGCTATCTGCATGCATTATAATTTGTCTTAACTAGTTCGGCTAGCAACCACAGACATCTCCACACTCAAATTGTTCATGCAAAACCTAACAAACTGGATTAGCACTTTCTCCCTTAAACGTAAGAACTCTAAAACTGAATTTGTCTGCTACACTTACAGAACACTCTTCCTCCAGTTCATATCTGGCTTCAGAGTTCATTACTGGGCTTCACATCAACACTAGCACCCTTTGCTGATCCTTTAAAATCCATCCTCGACAATAGCATTTCCATGGCACAACATGCGTCCAATCTCACCAAAACTGCATCTTTCCAACCTAACCGCTTTACGAAAATCAAGTCCTCCAACCACTCAAGGAACTCAGGACTGTGGTTCAAGCCCTAGTACTATCTCACCTCAATGGCGGCAATGCTCTACTTGAAGAGCTGTACAATTATATTTTTTCCCCTCTCTAGGCCATCCTGCATATGGTTGCTTGCCTCAAGAAACTAACATAAAATGTGATCACCTCACCCCAGTCCCGAAAGACCTCCATTAGTTGCCCATAGATGATAGAATTCATTTTAAAATTGCTTGCAACACCCATAAAGTCATACAACTAGGTCTGGTCAGCTACCTGAATGACAAACTCAAGTCCTCCAGAGGGAGGAGAAGTACCAAGCTCCTATGATTCTGGAAATTCCTAAACTAAAAGAAAATCTAAGGCCCTGAAAGAAGACGTCTAATGCTTCACCCCTGGACTCTGGAACAATCTGTCTGAAGACTTGAGGAACATCAATAATCTTCTCCACTTTAGAAGGAACCTGAAAACTCACCTATTCAGAACTTATCTATAAATACTTTGTCCTGGGGAGTCTCTATTCCTCCTCAATCCCTTTCTGGCCATGTTTCTTCCCAGTTAACCTACCTCATTTGTTCAGTGCATTGGTCTCTGGTTTTCTGTGAAATACTCCACTGCCCTTGTGTCTACATCAGTGCCATATAAATACTATAAAAAAGAAAGTGACAGATAGATAGATAGATAGACAGACAGACAGACAGACAGTTATGTGAGTGGTTGTATGAATGAGTGAGTGGTTGTATGAGTGCTTGTATAGATGTTTGAATGGGTATGTAAGTGGTTATGTGGGTGTGTGAGATTGCACGTCAATAGATCAACGATGCATTCACCTTCACCAAGGATTTCAGATAGTTTTTCAATGTGGAACTGCAGAAAAAACTAAATTTTTTGCCTCCACAAAGCCCAGAAAGTTAGGATCATTTGTACTTTACAGAAGTGGAGCTTCAACTGGGGCTTCTGCTATGTTTATGTTTGTAAGTGCTTCCTATTGAGGTTCAATTTCTGTGAAATGAGCATTAGGGCCAGAATGGAACCTCACCTGCCCGTTTATCCAACAAGAGTGCACAGTTTTGCACAAAATCACTACCCAACTAGAGCGGGGGCCGTTTGTTAAGCTGTCCATCATCCTGGCTAAAGGCAGGTAGAACTTTGCATACTACTAAGGTGGGTTGGGTCGGGCCAAATGGGCAGAGCTTTCAGGTGATTTGCACATTTGCATACTCATAGTAATTTAAAGGGAGAACTATGGACTTTGCTCTCACCAGGAGAGGCCAAGAAAGAACTCAGTGCCATTCAGCCCCCCTAGCTGGGCCAATTTTGGCACCTGAGACCCCATTCCCCAGGGCCCAGCCAATTATTGGAAGGGGTGGGGGGCACAAGGCCCCCCTCCCCAAGCTGATTTTGGCCCCAGGGACCCCAACACCCAGAGGCCCAACAAACTAAGCCTGGGTGCCCTGGTGTCCACCTAGGGCACCCAGTGATCACTGTTGGGGACTGCGGGGACAGCCCCAATGCCCCCACAGACCCTGCAAGCTTCTCACCTCCTGCAAGAGCCGCATTGCTCTCACACGAGGGAGCATCTGTTTTCCTGTCCACTTGACAGCGGGCAGGGAAACATGAAAATTCCACCTACAGTAAGTGGGAGCAAAGTTAGTGTTTGCTTTCACTTGGCAAGAGCTGTCACAGCTGTCACACCTTTGTTTTATTCAGTGAATATATATATATTTATATTCACTGAAAAAACCGTAGGTTTCAGACATGTTATAGTTAGGAATTAGCATTTAAAAAACCTTTGAAATTCACTGAAAAAACCATAGGTTTCAGATATGTTATAGTTACAAATTAGCATTTAAAAAACCTTTGAAATTCACTGAAAAAACCATAGGTTTTAGGGACAGTTATAGTTAGTTGGACATTTCACTCGTACAAAACCCGTGAAATTCCCCCGTTATAGTTAGTTTAGCTAACTATAACTCGCGCCCCCGCAATGCACTGCTGATGACGTCACATATTACATCACTCATGACATGGTCAGTGACATCACTGATTACATCACTGATGACATCTCAAATGACATCACTTATGACATCATCCACGTGATAATCTCATGCACCTCCTCACACCCTAATATAACCTTTGATACACCCACTCTAAATTACAGACTGCCATTCGCAAAACCATAGACACTCCAACACCAATAACTACATACCCACTCACTGATTCTTAGGTCTACGCACACATCCACTCACTCACCCGTACAGTCACTCATACTTACGGTCACTCAGTACAGGACTATCATATGCACTCATACTCCTATATAGACACTCAAACACCGCCACTCATCCATAGAGGTACTCACACACCTAGTCAGTCATGCAAATAATTAAACACACTACCATTTACTCACCTATACAGTTATACACACACCAGCTCACTTAATCATACAAATACTAGCACATTGTTACGCTCTTATACAATCACTGATACAAGCACACACTCATCCATACAGCCACTATCACAATCACTCACTCTCGCTTATAGCTATTTATATACTCCAACACACATATATACTGGCTTTCACATATGTAGTTACTCACACATGTACCACTGGGACATACATTCACTCACTAACACACTCTTACACACACTTACCCACCCATACAGTCTATCACAGATGCACTCTTGAAACCATCCACCCAGTGAATCACCCACTCACACATCTATGCACAGAGTCGCACACACCCCACCCACACAAACACTCAGGCACCCATACAGATACTCAGACAACCAATCAATAACTCATATAGACACTCATGTAGCTATTCACAAACCCATGCAGCCACTTGCACAGCAACAGACAGACGGATACAGACATTCACCCAGTTTAGTCACTAACCCATGCATTCAGTAAGATACGTTAAATCACTCACTTATAGAGTCAGTCACGCACCTACTAAATCATCCATACAGACACTTACACACCCACTCATTCTTCAATACGTCTTTTCCTATATATATTAAAAATATTTCAACTTTACAGAAACACACAGTCACTGGATGATGTCATCAGTGATGTCATTTGAGATGTCATCAGTGATGTCATCAGTGATGTCACTGACCATGTCATGAGTGATGTAATATGTGACATCATCAGCAGTGCATTGCGGGCGCGAGTTATAGTTAGCTGAACTAACTATAACGGGGAATTTCACGGGTTTTGTACGAGTGAATTGTCCAACTAACTATAACTGTCCCTAAAACCTATGGTTTTTTCAGTGAATTTCAAAGGTTTTTTAAATGCTAATTTGTAACTATAACATATCTGAAACCTATGGTTTTTTCAGTGAATTTCAAAGGTTTTTTAAATGCTAATTCCTAACTATAACATGTCTGAAACCTACGGTTTTTTCAGTGAATTTCAAAGGTTTTGTAAATGACAATTTTTAAATGTATTAATTGTTATATTAATTTTTTCATACTGATTTATTACATTTTTAGAATTTTTTTTTTACATATTTTATTTTTTAAATTACATTGTAATTACATTATACATTACATTACAAAAATACTTTCTCAGAATGAATTACTTTAGTTTAAATACTTTGCACATAGGCAATAGACTTTTAAGTACAGTAGTTACAGTTGTTGCAATGGGCACCACATTTTCAAACACAATGCAACATTCAGCTCAATGTGAATTTCTAGTTAAATGCAATTAGTTACTTTATGGATTACTTTTCTAACCACAGGACTGGATCCTAGATTCAGTCCTGGTACATCTCCTGTAAACAGTTGAGTAAAAGCGTTTTGGTTACAGTCGTGATTTTTAAGGAATATTATTGTATTTTAAAAGTTGACACTTGGAAACTTTTTCTCATAGAATCACCAATGTTATCCTATGGAAGGAAATTCACTTAGCAGGTAAAAACTGTTATCGTTACTTTTTCTTACTCAGTGTTGGATCCTGGATCCAGCACTGGTGCATCTCCTGTAAACAGTTGAAAGAATGCGTTTAAGTCATACAGGCGATTTTTAAGGAATATTTGTAGTTTGTGAAAATCGACACTTTGAAACTTTTCTGCTGAAAACCAGACAATGGATTCCTATGGAAGAAAATACAAGTTACTGGTAAGTACGGTTAAAATTACTTTTCAGGACCAGTACTGGGCTGAAAGATGCAGCACTGAGGTCTCTCCTGATAACAGGTGAGTAAATCGAAATTCGTATTTCGGCTGATTTTAGAGGAATATTTGTATGTTTCAAAAATCAACACTTAGAAACTTTTTCAGCAAAAAGCAGGCAATTATATACTATGGAAGGAAATTCAAGTTACTGGTAAGTACGGTTAAAATTACTTTTGAGGATCAGTACTGGGCTGAAAGATGCAGCACTGAGGTCTCTCCTGATAACAGGTGAGTAAATCGGAATTCGTATTTAGGCTGATTTTAGAGGAATATTTTAAAGTTCCAAAACTCCACACTTAGAAGAATTTCCAAGTGAAACCAGTCAATGTTAGCCTATGGAAGGAAATTCAAGTTACTGGTAAGTACGGTTAAAATTACTTTTGAGGATCACTACTGGGCTGAAAGATGCAGCACTGAGGTCTCTCCTGATAACAGGTGAGTAAATCAGAATTCGTATTTCGGCTGATTTTAGAGGAATATTTGCACAATGGTGAAGGGAGGGGCGGGGCCTGAGGTGACATCTGTGCAAACGCGCCCGTGGCGCGTTTTAAGTAGGGGGATTAAGTCCCCTTGAATCATGAGGGTCCCTACGGGCCAACTAGCCCACCAGGAACCTCCAGTATGCGCCAGGGGCTGCGTTGCAGAGACGTGTGAGAGGCCACACCCCTTTACAACACTCTGCAACGCAGCTCCGTGGCGCTCACTGGACGTTTTTTTTTTTGGGGGAGGGGGCCGCGTGGCCCCCTCCCCGGCCACTACTTGCCCCGGGGACCCCATCCCCCGGGGCTGGCCCTCTCCGTTGGGGACTGTGGGGGTCCCCAATCCCCCACAGTCCCGCCGGCTCCCCGCGTCCCTTGGGAGCCGGCATTGCTTTACACATGGGGAGCAGCTAACATGCTGCTCCCCATGTGGAAAGCAGTCGGCTTTGGATATTGGAAGAGAGAGCAGGTTTCCCTGATCTCTCTTCCAATATCCAAAGCAAGTTTGCAATGGCAGGACGGGAGCCGCGAGGCTCCCGTCCTGCCATAGCAAACTACAGTGTCCCGGGGTAGGCACCCGGGACACTGCAGGAGCCGGCCCTGGGGGTGGCGGTCCCCAGGGCCATCAAGGGCTCCAGGAGGGGGCCGCGCGGCCCTCCCTAACTGCACAGCCCGGGAGGTGGTGGTCCCCGGGCTATGGGAGTCCGTAATGGACCCCCACATTTATTTTGTAAGTGCCCCGGGAGGTGGTGGTCCCCGGGCGTGTGGGGGCTGGAGCCCTCCACACCTTATTTATTTAAAAAAAGAAGCCCCGGGGGTGGCGGTCCCCGGGGCTGCGGGAGGGCAGAAGAGCCCTCCCGCACCATTTTATATAAAGCCCGGGGGTGGCGGTCCCTGGGGCTTGGGGGCCCTTTGAGGCCCCCACACATAAAATTAACCCCCTCACCATGCCCCGGGACTAGGGCCACCCGGGGCAAATGCACTCGAGCGCGGAGACCGCACTCGATTTTTTTTCGGCAGGATTCGCGCACCCTGAGCGCATCCTGCCGATTTGTAAAAAAAAATTATTATTTTTTTGCCCAGGGGCTCCTTGTGGGACCCCCTGAGCAAACCTAGGGGGTCAGGGTGTTTCTACCCTGCCCCCTTTGTGCGCTTTGCGCACTTGTTTCTGTCCCTCGGTTCTACCGAGGACAAAATGGCTGCCAACATTTCCTGAATCGGAATGTTGACAGCCAGCTGACAGCCAATTAACATGCAGCTCGTGATCGGGACGGTGCGCGCAGGGTGCGCTCAGGGTGCGCGAATCCTCCGTGCCCATAGATATCACTATCTTTTTACTTTTGATTTTCTCAGCAACTACTGAACGGATTTACACCATTTAACAAAAGGGTTCTTTCTGAACCAAGAACTACCTCTTTGCCAAATTTGGTGTAATTCCGTTCAGCAGTTCGGGCTGTAGTCGTGTCTAAAGTTTCCTATGGAAAATTGCATGGGGAAAACGCGTTTTGGGACCCCCCTTTTTTCTCGGCCCCCGCTTGACGAATCCCCCCGAGACTTTCAGGGTCCGCGTACCCTCAGCGCACCCTGCGCAGGAAATGTCGGCAGCCATTTTGTCCCTCGGTAGAACCGAGGGACAGAAACAAGTGCGCAAAGCGCACAAAGGGGGCAGGGTAGAAACACCCTGACCCCCTAGGTTTGCTCAGGGGGTCCCACAAGGCCCCCTGGGCAAAAAAAAAGAAAGAATTTTTTTTTAAAAATCGGCAGGATGCGAATCCTGCCGAAAAAAAAAAAAAATCGCGCTTCGATTGCATTTTGCCCCCGGGTGGCCCAAGTCCCGGGGGCATGGTGGGGGTGGGTATATTGTTTGTATGGGGGCCTCAAAGGGCCCCCAAGCCCCGGGGACCGCCACCCCCGGGCTTTATAAAAATGGTGCGGGAGGGCTCTCCTGCCCTCCCGCAGCCCCGGGCTTCTTTTTAAAATAAATAAGGTGTGGGGGCTCCAGCCCCCACACGCCCCGGGACCACCACCTCCCCGGGCACTTACAAAATAAATGTGGGGGTCCATTACGGACTCCCAGAGCCCCGGGGACCACCACCTCCCCGGGGCTGTGCAATTTAAGGGAGGGGGCCGCGCGGCCCCCTCCTGGAGCCCTTGATGGCCCTGGGGACCGCCACCCCCCAGGGCCGGCTCCTGCAGTGTCCCGGGGTGCCTACCCCGGGACACTGTAGTTTGCTATGGCAGGGCGCGAGCCTCGCGGCTCCCGTCCTGCCATAGCAAACTGCTTTGGATATTGGAGCGAGAGCAGGGAAACCTGCTCTCGCTTCCAATATCCAAAGACAATTGCTTTTCACATGGGGAGCAGCATGTTAGCTGCTCCCCATGTGGAAAGCAATGCCGGCTCGCGCAGGAGGCGGGGAGCCGGCTGGGACTGTGGGGGATTGGGGACCCCCACAGTCCCCAACCAGAGGCCAGGCCCCGGGGGATGGGGTCCCCGGGGCCATAGTGGCCAGGGAGGGGGCCACGCAGCCCCCTCCCCAAATTAGTAAAAATAAAAAATAAAAAAAGTGTAAGGCCGGCCCCGGGGGATGGGGTCCCCGGGGCCTTAAATGGCCTGAGGGGGCCACGCAGCCCCCTCCAAATAAAAAAATTGAGGGCATGCCCCGGGGATGGGGTCCCCGGGGCCAATACAGGCCCAGGGAAGGGGGCCACGCGGCCCCCTTCCCGTTTTTTTTTTTCATTTTAAAAAAAAAATGCTCAGGCCCCGGGGATGGGGTCCCCGGGGCCAAAGTGGGCAAGGGAAGGGGGCCACGCAGCCCCCTCCCTTTAATTTTTTTTTTTAAAACGACCGGCATCGTGCCGGAGGCCCTGCCCCCTCCCTGCAGTACTCTGCAAACGCGCCCCCTGGCGCGTTTTAAGAAGGGGAAGTAATTCCCTTGAATACTGGGGGTCCCTGGGGGCCAACTAGCCCACCAGGAACCTCCAGTATGCGGCGAGGGGCTGCGTTGCAGAGAGGTGTACAGAGGCCACGCCCCTTTTACACCTCTCTGCAACGCAGCTCTGTGGCGCTTTTAGAAGTATATGGTGGCCTAGTTGGACTCCAGGGACCCTCAGGATTCAAGGGACTTAATCCCCCAACTTAAAACGCGCCACGGGCGCGTTTGCACAGTGGTGAAGGGAGGGGCGGGGCTTCAGGTGACATGTGTGCAAACAGGCCCCGTGGCGCGTTTTAAGATGGGGAATTAAATCCCCTTCAATCCTGAGGGTCCTGAGGCCAACTAGCCCAACAGGTACATCCAGAAAGCACCACAGAGCTGCGTTGCAGAGAGGTGTAAAAGGGTGTGGCCTCTGTACACCTCTCTGCAACGCAGCCCCTGGCGCATACTGGAGGTTCCTGGTGGGCTAGTTGGCCCCTAGGGACCCTCATGATTCAAGGGGACCTAATCCCCCAACTTAAAACGCGCCACGGGGCGCGTTTGCACAGATGTCACCTCAGGCCCCGCCCCTCCCTTCACCATTGTGCAAATATTCCTCTAAAATCTGCCGAACTACGAATTCTGATTTACTCACCTGTTATCAGGAGAGACCTCAGTGCTGCATCTTTCAGCCCAGTACTAATCCTGAAAAGTAATTTTAACCGTACTTACCAGTAACTTGAATTTCCTTGCATAGGATATCATTGCCTGCTTTTTGCTGAAAAAGTTTCTAAGTGTTGATTTTTGAAACATACAAATATTCCTCTAAAATCAGCCGAAATACGAATTCCGATTTACTCACCTGTTATAAGGAGAGACCTCAGTGCTGTATCTTTCAGCCCAGTACTGGTCCGGAAAAGTAATTTTAACCGTCCTTACCAGTAACTTGAATTTCCTTCCATAGGCTAACATTGACTGGTTTCACTTGGAAATTCTTCTAAGTGTGGAGTTTTGGAACTTTAAAATATTCCTCTAAAATCAGCCGAAATACCAATTCCGATTTACTCACCTGTTATCAGGAGAGACCTCAGTGCTGCATCTTTCAGCCCAGTACTGATCCTCAAAAGTAATTTTAACCGTACTTATCAGTAACTTGAATTTCCGTCCATAGGATATCATTGTCTGCTTTTTGCTGAAAAAGTTTCTAAGTGTTGATTTTTGAAACATACAAATATTCCTCTAAAATCAGCCGAAATCCGAATTCTGATTTACTCACCTGTTATCAGGAGAGACCTCAGTGCTGCATCTTTCAGCCCAGTACTGGTCCAGAAAAGTAATTTTAACCGTACTTACCGGTAACTTGAATTTCCTTCATAGGCTAACATTGACTGGTTTCACTTGGAAATTCTTTAGTGTGGAGTTTTGGAACTTTATAATATTCCTCTAAAATCAACCAAAGTACGAATTCCAATTTACTCGCCTGTTATCAGGAGAGAACCCAGTGCTGCATCTTTTAGCCCAGCACTGACCCTGAAAAGTAATTTTAACCGTACTTACCAGTAACTTATATTTTCTTCCATAGGAATCCATTGTCTGGTTTTCAGCAGAAAAGTTTCAAAGTGTCGATTTTCACAAACTACAAATATTCCTTAAAAATCGCCTGTATGACTTAAACGCATTCTTTCAACTGTTTACAGGAGATGCACCAGTGCTGGATCCAGGATCCAACACTGAGTAAGAAAAAGTAACGATAACAGTTTTTACCTGCTAAGTGAATTTCCTTCCATAGGATAACATTGGTGATTCTATGTGAAAAAGTTTCTAAGTGTCAACTTTTAAAATACAATAATATTCCTTAAAAATCACTACTGTAACCAAAACGCTTTTACTCAACTGTTTACAGGAGATGTCCCAGGACTGAATCTAGGATCCAGTTCTGTGGTTAGAAAAGTAATCCATAAAGTAACTAATTGCATTTAACTAGAAATTCACATTGAGCTGAATGTTGCATTGTGTTTGAAAGTGTGTTGCCCATTGCAACAACTGTAACTACTGTACTTAAAAGTCTATTGCCTATGTGCAAAGTATTTAAACTAAAGTAATTCATTCTCATAAAGTATTTTTTGTAATGTAATGTATAATGTAATTACAATGTAATTTAAAAAATAAAATATGTAAAAAAAATGGTTTCTAAAAATGTAGTAAATCAGTATGACAAAAATTAATATAACAATTAATACATTTAAAAATTGTCATTTACAAAACCTTTGAAATTCACTGAAAAAACGTAGGTTTCAGACATGTTATAGTTAGGAATTAGCATTTAAAAAACCTTTGAAATTCACTGAAAAACCATAGGTTTCAGGCACGTTATAGTTAGAAATTAGCATTTAAAAAACCTTTGAAATTCACTGAAAAAACCATAGGTTTCAGACACGTTATAGTTAGAAATTAGCATTTAAAAACCTTTGAAATTCACTGAAAAAACCATAGGTTTTAGGGACAGTTATAGTTAGTTGGACATTTCACTCGTACAAAACCCGTGAAATTCCCCGTTATAGTTAGTTCAGCTAACTATAACTCGCGCCCCGCAATGCACTGCTGATGACGTCACATATTACATCACTCATGACATGGTCAGTGACATCACTGATGACATCACTGATGACATCTCAAATGACATCACTGATGACATCATCCACGTGATAATCTGATGCACCTCCTCACACCCTAATATAACCTTTGATACACCCACTCTAAATTACACACTGCCATTCGCAAAACCATACACACTCCAACACCAATAACTACATACCCACTCACTGATTCTTAGGTCTACGCACACATCCACTCACTCACCCGTACAGTCACTCATACTTACGGTCACTCAGTACAGGACTATCATATGCACTCATACTCCTATATAGACACTCAAACACCGCCACTCATCCATAGAGGTACTCACACACCTAGTCAGTCATGCAAATAATTAAACACACTGCCATTTACTCACCTATACAGTTATACACACACCAGCTCACTTACTCATACAAATACTAGCACATTCTTACGCTCTTATACAATCACTGATACCAAGCACACACTCATCCATACAGCCACTATCACAATCACTCACTCTCGCTTATAGCTATTTATATACTCCAACACACATATATACTGCCTTTCACATATGTAGTTACTCACACATGTACCACTGAGATATACATTCAATCACTAACACACCCATACACACACTCACCCACCCAAGCAGTCCATCACAGATGCACTCTTGAAATCATGCACCCAGTGAATCACCCACTCACACATCTATGTATAGAGTCACACACACCCCACCCACACAAACACTCAGGCAGCCATACAGATACTCAGAGAACCAATCAATAACCCATATAGACACTCATGTAGCTATTCGCAAATCCATGCATCCACTTACACACCAACAAACAGACGGATACAGACATTCACACAGTTTAGTCACTAACCCATGCATTCAGTAAGATACGTTTAATCACTCACTTGTAGAGTCAGTCACTCACGTACTAAATCATCCATTCAGACACTTATACACCCACTCATTCTTCAATACGCCTTTCCCTATATATATTAAACATATTTAAACTTTACAGAAACACACAGTCACTGGATGATGTCATCAGTGATGTCATTTGAGATGTCATCAGTGATGTCATCAGTGATGTCACTGACCATGTCATGAGTGATGTAATATGTGACGTCATCAGCAGTGCATTGCGGGGGCGCGAGTTATAGTTAGCTGAACTAACTATAACGGGGGAATTTCACGGGTTTTGTACGAGTGAAATGTCCAAAAACTATAACTGTCCCTAAAACCTATGGTTTTTCAGTGAATATATATATATATATATATATATATATATATATATATATATATATATATATATATATATATATTATCTACTGCGGTCGCCAGTAGATAGTTATAGTTAAAACCTATTATCCATAGGAAATCCGCGACATTCTATTTGAAATAACGTTGGCGCCGGTTGACGAATCTTCGCGAAAGTTTCCAACTTGTTGGGGCGCTCCGGTCCGCTCCTATCCTGAAAGTCTCGGGGTGATACTTCAAGCGGGGGCCGAGAAAAAGGGGGGGTCCCAAAACGTGTTTTCCCCATTCATTTTTCCATAGGAACCTTTAGTCGCAGCTACAGCCCGAACTGCTGAACGGAATTACACCAAATTTGGCAAAGAGGTAGCCCTTGGTTCAGTGTCGTGCCTTTTGCTTAAATGGTGTAAATCCGTTCAGTAGTTCCTGAGAAAATCAAAAGTAAAGTCACATATATATCTGGGCGGAGCCTAACCACACATGTCATCGTGAGATCTGATTGGCTGTCAGCACTTCATCCTGGAATTGCTGGCAGCCATCTTGGGACCAATATAAATGATAGTACCTCATTGAAATGCATTGTAGTGATTAGAAGATTTTGAGGGTTACCAAAAGGAGAACTATAAAGGGTGATAACAGGCTTTAGTTACATTAGAATTTATTTGTTGATGGTACCATACTAATTTTAGGAATTGTGGTGTATTCTAAGGTGATTTTACCATGTGAAAAACCTTCTGCTGGGATATCATGAATCATGTTTGAGAGAACACTATTTTCTCATGCTTGTCCCATGGAGGTTTGGAAGGTGCTCCAGAAGCTAAAATGAGAGCATATTTTCTGTAAATTCACATTATCTTTCTCACTCATGTGAGAATGAAGTCTGACATTCTCAGTAAAACATGTACATCCAACAAGGGCAGAGACTGTCAGTTGATTCCTTTGTGTTCTACTGCAGCTTCCCAGAGTGTTCTAAAGAACAACTAGAGTGCTAACAGCCTTACTTATGACAAAAGTATGGCACACCTGAAGCCATCTTGATTGGAATAAACTGGTAACACTTAAACAATTTAATTTAAAAAGGAACAAAATGATGGGGTTCATTTTGTCATAGAAATTATGGTTAGTGCTGTAGAAAGAAAAATTAGGACATGTTTCAAGTGTGATCTCAAATATCTTCCTGTTATATTTCAACAGGAGCAGCCTGCCAGTTGATGCCTTTGTGTTCTACTGCAGCTTCCCAGAGTGTTCTAAAAAACAACTAGAGTGCTAACAGCCTTACTTATGACAAAAGTATGGCACACCTGAAGCCATCTTGATTGGAATAAACTGGTAACACTTAAAACATTTAACTTAAAAAGGAACAAAATGATGGGGTTCATTTTGTCATAGAAATTATGGTTAGTGCTGTAGAAAGAAAAATTAGGACATATTTCAAGTGTGATCTCAAATATCTTCCTGTTATATTTCAACAGTAGAAGCCTGCCAGTTGATGCCTTTGTGTTCTACTGCAGCTTCCCAGAGTGTTCTAAAGAACAACTAGAGCGCTAACAGCCTTACTTATGACAAAAGTATGGCACACCTGAAGCCATCTTGATTGGAATAAACCGGTAACACTTAAAACATTTAATTTAAAAAGGAACAAAATGAGGGGTTCTTTTTGAAATAGAAATTATGGTTAGTGCTGCAGAAAGAAAAATTAGGGCATGTTTTAAGTGAGATCTCAAATCCTCTTCTATTTCATTAGAAAATTCTGACATGCAGACTGAAACAATCACTTTCAATACCAGCAGCAGACTACCAGTTAACTCCCTGGTGAGCAGTAGCTTTACTCCAGTGATCTAATGAGCAACTAGAGTGCTAACATTCTGAATTTATGGCAGATGTGAGACACATCTGAATGCCTTCTTGATGGAATCAAAGTAAAAACTGAAAGCATTTCCTACTGAGGAGACTGCAGTAAATGAAGAAATTAGGAAACTTCATAACAAAGAAGTCTTCCAAGATGGCCACCAGTGAAAAAAGAGCCCAAATGTAGCACAAATATTACCCAGATGTAGCCCACATATAGCCCAATGACAAAAGTGTGCAAAACACTTTTTATTTTTAGTTTTTGCAGTTTTATGTAGTGCAGACTGGTCAGGTATTGGAGCATTGCATCTTAAAACATGACCCCCTACACTACAAAAACACCACTGCACTACCTTAAACCCTAAAACACTACCCCCAGCACGACTCCCTACACTACACAAGCACCACTGCACTATCCTAAACCCTAAAACACTACCCCCAGCACGACCCCCTACACTACCCTAACACCACTGCACTAACCTAAAACCTAAAACACTACCACCAGCACGACCCCCTACACTACCCAAACACCACTGCACTACCCTAAAACATGACCCCTACACTACACAAACACCACTGCACTACCCTAAACCCTAAAACACTACCCCCAGCACGACCCCCTAAACTACACAAGCACCACTGCACTACCCTAAACCCTAAAACACTACCCCCAGCACGACCCCTACACTACACAAACACCACTGCACTACCCTAAACCCTAAAACACTACCCCAAGCACGACCCCCTACACTACACAAACACCACTGCACTACCCTAAAACATGACCCCTACACTACACAAACACCACTGCACTACCCTAAACCCTAAAACACTACCCCCAGCACGACCCCCTACACTACACAAGTACCACTGCACTACCCTAAACCCTAAAACACTACCCCCAGCACGACCCCCTACACTGCCCAAACACCACTGCACTGCCCTAAACCCTGAAACACCAGCCCCTGCATGACCCCCTACACTGCCCGAACACCACTGCACTGCCCTAAACCCTGAAACACCACCCCTAGCACGACCCCCTACACTGCCCGAACACCACTGCACTGCCCTAAACCCTGAAACACCACCCCCTTCACGACCCCCTACACTGCCCGAACACCACTGCACTGCCCTAAACCCTGAAACACCACCCCCAGCATGACCCCCTACACTGCCCGAACACCACTGCACTGCCCTAAACCCTGAAACACTACCCCCAGCAAGACCCCCTACACTGCCCGAACACCACTGCACTGCCCTAAACCCTGAAACATCACCCCCAGCAAGACCCCCTACACTGCCCGAACACCACTGACCTAAACCCTGAAACACCACCCCCAGCACGACCCCCTACACTGCCCGAACACCACTGCACTGCCCTAAACCCTGAAACACTACCCCCAGCATGACCCCCTACACTGCCCGAACACCACTGCTCTGCCGAAAACCCTGAAACACCAGCCCCAGCACGACCCCCTACACTGCCCGAACACCACTGCACTGCCCTAAACCTTGAAACACCAGCCCCTGCATGACCCCCTACACTGCCCGAACACCACTGCACTACCCTAAACCCTGAAACATCACCCCCAGCATGACCCCCTACACTGCCCGAGCACCACTGCACTGCCCTAAACCCTGAAACACCAGCCCCAGCACGACCCCCTACACTGCCTGAGCACCACTGCACTGCCCTAAACCCTGAAACACCAGCCCCAGCACGACCGCCTACACTGCCCGAACACCACTGCACTGCCCTAAACCCTGAAACACCAGCCCCAGCACGACCCCCTACACTGCACGAACACCACTGCACTGCCCTAAACCGTGAAACACCAGCCTCAGCACGACCCCCTACACTGCCTGAACACCACTGCACTGCCCTGAACCCTGAAACACCAGCCCCAGCACAACACCCTACACTGCCCGAACACCACTGCACTGCCCTAAACCCTGAAACACCACCCCGTGCATGACCCCCTACACTGCCCGAACACCACTGCACTGCCCTAAACCCTGAAACACCACCCCCAGCGCGACCCCCTACACTGCCCGAACACCACTGCACTGCCCTAAACCCTGAAACACCACCCCTGCACAACCCCTACACTGCTTGAACACTACTGCACTGCCCTAAACCCAGAAACACCATCCCCAGCACGACCCCCTATACTGCACGAACACCACTGCACTGCCCTAAACCCTGAAACACTAACCCCAGCAAGACCCCCTACACTGCCCGAACACCACTGCACTGCCCTAAACCCTGAAACATCACCCCCAACAAGACCCCCTACACTGCCCGAACACCACTGCCCTAAACCCTGAAACACCACCCCCAGCAAGACCCCCTACACTGCCCAAACACCACTGCACTGCCCTAAACCCTGAAACACCAGCCCCAGCATGACCCCCTACACTGCCCGAACACCACTGCACTGCCCTAAACCCTGAAACACCACCCCCTGCACGACCCCTACACTGCCCGAACACCACTGTACTGCCCTAAACCCTGAAACCCCACCCCCAGCATAACCCCCTACACTGCCAGAACACCACTGCACTGCCCTAAACCCTGAAACACCACCCCTGCACGACCCCCTACACTGCCCGAACACTACTGCACTGCCCTAAACCCTGAAACACCACCCCCAGCACGACCCCCTACACTGCACGAACACCACTGCACTGCCCTAAACCCTGAAACACCACCCCCAGCACGACCCCCTACACTGCACGAACACCACTGCACCACCCTAAACCCTGAAACACTACCCCCAGCAAGACCCCCTACACTGCCCGAACACCACTGCACTGCCCTAAACCCTGAAACATCACCCCCAGCAAGACCCCTACACTGCCCGAACACCACTGCCCTAAACCCTGAAACACCACCCCCAGCAAGACCCCCTACACTGCCCGAACACCACTGCACTGCCCTAAACCCTGAAACACCACCCCCAGCAAGACCCCCTACACTGCCCGAACACCACTGCACTGCCCTAAACCCTGAAACACCACCCCCAGCACGACCCCCTACACTTCCCGAACACCACTGCTCTGCCCAAAACCCTGAAACACCAGCCCCAGCACGACCCCCTACACTGCCCGAACACCACTGCACTGCCCTAAATCCTGAAACACCAGCCCCAGCACGACCCCCTACACTGCCCGAACACCACTGCCCTAAACCCTGAAACACCACCCCCAGCACGACCCCCTACACTTCCCAAACACCACTGCACTGCCCTAAACCCTGAAACACCAGCCCCAGCACAACCCCGTACACTGCCCGCACACCACTGCACTGCCCTAAACCCTGAAACACCAGCCCCAGCACAACCCCGTACACTGCCCGAACACCACTGCACTGCCCTAAACCCTGAAACACCAGCCCCAGCACGACCGCCTGCACTGCCCGAAAACTACTGCACTGCCCTAAACCCTGAAACACCACCCCCAGCAAGACTACCTACACTGGCCGAACACCACTGCACTGCCCTAAACCCTGAAACACCACCCCCTGCACGACCCCCTACACTGCCCAAACACTACTGCACTGCCCTAAACCCTGAAACACCACCCCTCAGCACGACACCCTACACTGCCCGAACACCACTGCACTGCCCTAAACCCTGAAACACCACCCCAGCACGACCCCCTACACTGCCCGAACACCACTGCACTAAACCCTGAAACACCACCCCCTGCACAACCACCTACACTGCCGGAACACCACTGCACTGCCCTAAACCCTGAAACACCACCCCCAGCATGACCCCTACACTGCCCTAACACCACTGCACTGCCCTAAACCCTGAAACATCACCCCCAGCACAACCCCCTACACTGCCTGAGCACCATTGCTCTGCCCTAAACCCTGAAACACTAGCCCCAGCACGACCCACTACACTGCCCGAACACCACTGCACTGCCCTAAACCCTGAAACACCACCCCCAGCACGACCCCCTACACTGCCCGAACACCACTGCACTGCCCTAAACCCTGAAACACCAGCCCCAGCAAGACCCCCTACACTGCCCGAACACCACTGCATTGCCCTAGACTCTGAAACACCAGCCCCAGCAAGACCCCCTACACTGCCCGAACACCACTGCATTGCCCTAGACTCTGAAACACCAGCCCCAGCAAGACCCCCTACACTGCCCGAACACCACTGCACTGCCCTAAACCCTGAAACACCAGCCCCAGCATGACCCCCTACACTGCCCGAACACCACTGCACTGCCCTAAACCCTGAAACACCAGCCCCAGCACGAACCCCTACACTGCCCGAACACCACTGCACTGCCCTAAACCCTGAAACACCAGCCCCAGCACGACCCCCTACACTGCCCGAACACCACTGCACTGCCCTAAACTCTGAAACACCAGCCCCAGCACCACCCCCTACAATGCCCGAACACCACTGTACTGCCCTAAACCCTGAAACACCACCCCTGCACCGCCCCCTACACTGCCCGAACACCACTGCACTGCCCTAAACCCTGAAACACCACCCCCTGCACGACCCCCTACACTGCCCGAACACCACTGCACTGCCCTAAACCCTGAAACACCACCCCCTACACTGCCCAAACACCACTGCACTGCCCTAAACCCTGAAACACCAGCCCCTGCACCGCCCCCTACACTGCCCGAACACCACTGCACTGCCCTAAACCCTGAAACACCACCCCCAGCATGACCCCCTTTACTGCTTGAACACCACTGCACTGCCCCAATTCCTGAAACACCACCCCCAGCATGACCCCCTACACTGCCCGAACACCACTGCCCTAAACCCTGAAACACCACCCCTGCACGACCCCCTACACTGCCCGAACACCACTGCACTGCCCTAAACCCTGAAACACCACCCCCTGCACGACCCCCTACACTGCCCGAACACCACTGCACTGCCCTAAACCCTGAAACACCACCCCCAGCACGACCCCCTACACTGCCCGAACACCACTGCACTGCCCTAAACCCTAAAACACCACCCCCAGCACGACCCCCTACACTGCCCGAACACCACTGCACTGCCCTAAACCCTAGAACACTACCCCCAGCATGACCCCCTGCACTACCTGAACACCACTGCACTACCCTAAACCCTAAAATTCTCCCCCAGCACGACCCCCTACACTACCCGAACACGACTGCACTGCCCTAAACCCTAAAACACTCCCCCAGCATGACCCCCTACACTACCCGAACACCACTGCACTGCCCTAAACCCTAAAACACTCCCCCAGCACGACCCCCTACACTACCTAAACACCACTGCACTGCCCTAAACCCTAAAACACTACCCCCGCATGACCCCCTACACTACCCAAATACCAATGCACTACCCTAATCCCTAAAACACTACCCCCGCACAACCCCCTACACTACGCAAAGACCACTGCACTACCCTAAACTCTAAAACAATACCCCCGCACTACTCCCTACACTACCCAAAGACCACTGCACTACCCTAAACCCTAAAACACGACCTCCTACACTACACAAACACCACTGCACTACCCTAAACCCTAAAAAACTACCCCCAGCACGAACCCCTACACTACCCAAACACCACTGCACTACCCTAAACCATAAAACACTACCCCCAGCAGTACCCCCTACGCTACCCAAACACCACTGCACTACCCTAAACCCTAAAACACTACCCCCAGCAGTACCCCTACACTACCCAAACACCATTGCACTACCCTAAACCCTAAAACACTACCCCCAGCAGTATCCCCTACACTACCCAAACACCACTGCACTACCCTACACCCTAAAACCCTAAAACACTAACCCCAGCACGACCCCCTACACTACCCAAACACCACTGTACTACCCTAAACCCTAAAACACTCCCCCAGCATGACTCCCTACACTACCCAAACACCACTGCACTACCCTAAACCCTAAATCTACCCCCAGCATGACCCCCTACACTACACAAACACCACTGCACTACCCTAAACCCTAAAACACTACCCCCAGCACGACCCTCTTCACTACCTAAACACAACTGCACAATTTGTTACAGGCGTTGCAACGCAGGCCTGTGGTGCTTACTGGAAGTACCTGGTGGGCTAGTTGGGCCCCAGGGACTCTCAGGATTCAAGGTGACCTAATCCCCCAACTTAAAACGCGCCACGGGGCGCGTTTGTACAGTGGTGAAGGGAGGGGCGGGGCTTCAGGTGACATGTGCGCAAACACGCCCTGTGGTGCGTTTTAAGTTGGGGAGTTAATTCCCTTTGAATCCTGGGGGCCAACTAGCCCACCAGGTACCTTCAGTAAGCACAACAGAGTTGCGTTGCAGAGAGTTGAAAAAGGTGCGTGGCCTCGGAACGCCTCTCTGCAACTCAGCTCTGTGGTCCTAACTGTAGGTACCTGGGGGGCTAGTTGGGCCTCAGGGACCCTCAGGATTCAAGGGAACTTAATCCCGCAACTTAAAACGCGCCACGGGGCGCGTTTGCACACATGTCACCTCAGGCCCCCTCCCTTCACCACTGTGCAAACCCGCACTGGCTCTGGTTAGTCAGAGTCAGTTACCACCAGTACCCATCTGAAAAAGTTGTGGGCACAGGATGATTTTGCAACAAGGCCTCTTTCTGCTCCTCTGTTGGTTCTTTCTGCACATCTTTTGCCTCTTTCTGTGCGTTTTTTCTTCTTTCTTCACATGTCCTACCTCTGTTGGCATAGTTAGAAACTAGCATTTAAAAAACCTTTGAAATTCACTTAAAAAATCATAGGTTTCAGGCACGTTATAGTTAGAAATTAGCATTTAAAAAACCTCTGAAATTCACTGAAAAAACCATAGGTTTCAGGCACGTTATAGTTAGAAATTAGCATTTAAAAAACCTTTGAAATTCACTGAAAAAACCATAGGTTTCAGACACGTTATAGTTAGAAATTAGCATTTAAAAAACCTTTGAAATTCACTGAAAAAACCATAGGTTTTAGGGACAGTTATAGTTAGTTGGACATTGCACTCGTACAAAACCCGTGAAATTCCCCTGTTATAGTTAGTTCAGCTAACTATAACTCGCGCCCCGCAATGCACTGCTGATGACGTCACATATTACATCACTCATGACATGGTCAGTGACATCACTGATGACATCACTGATGACATCTCAAATGACATCACTGATGACATCATCCATGTGATAATTTCATGCATCTTCTCACACCCTAATATAACTTTTGATACACCCACTCTAAATTACAGACTGCCATTCTCAAAACCATAGACACTCCAACACCAAAAACTACATACCCACTCACTGATTCTTAGGTCTACACACACATCCACTCACTCACCTGTACAGTCACTCATACTTACAGTCACTCAGTACAGGACTATCATATGCACTCATACACCTATATAAACACTCACACACCGCCACTCATCCATAGAGGTACTCACACACCTAGTCAGTCATGCAAAAAATTAATCACACACCCATTTACTCACCTATACAGTTATACACACACCAGCTCACTTACTCATACAAATACTAGCACATTCTTACGCTCTTATACAATAACTGATACAAGCACACACGCATCCATACAGCCACTCTCACAATAACACACTCTCACTTATAGCCATTTAAATACTCTAACACACATATATACTGCCTTTTACATATGTAGTTACTCGCACATGTACCACTGAGATATACATTCACTCACTAACACACCCATACACACACTCACCCACCCAAGCAGTCCATCACAGATGCACTCTTGAAATCATGAACCCAGTGAATCACCCACTCACACATCTATGTATAGAGTCAAACACACCCCACCCACACAAACACTCAGGCAGCCATACAGATACTCAGAGAACCAATCAATAACCCATATAGACACTCATGTAGCTATTCGCAAATCCATGCATCCACTTACACACCAACAAACAGACGGATACAGACATTCACACAGTTTAGTCACTAACCCATGCATTCAGTAAGATACGTTTAATCACTCACTTGTAGAGTCAGTCACTCACATACTAAATCATCCATTCAGACACTTATACACCCACTCATTCTTCAATACGCCTTTCCCTATATATATTAAACATATTTAAACTTTACAGAAACACACAGTCACTGGATGATGTCATCAGTGATGTCATCAGTGATGTCACTGACC
Source organism: Calotriton arnoldi (assembly GCA_963921515.1). Classification (NCBI taxonomy): domain Eukaryota; kingdom Metazoa; phylum Chordata; class Amphibia; order Caudata; family Salamandridae; genus Calotriton; species Calotriton arnoldi. The sequence goes on along the minus strand of CAWUFW010013249.1, from coordinate 400,961 downwards.
ATGTCATGAGTGATGTAATATGTGACGTCATCAGCAGTGCATTGCGGGGCGCGAGTTATAGTTAGCTGAACTAACTATAACAGGGAATTTCACGGGTTTTGTACGAGTGCAATGTCCAACTAACTATAACTGTCCCTAAAACCTATGGTTTTTTCAGTGAATATATATATATATATATATATATATATATATGTATATATATAGAGAGAGAGAGAGAGAGAGAGAGAGCTAGAGAGACATATGCTCTTATACAATGCCTGTTTTCATTCATTCCTTGCCTGCATACATAAACCCTTCATGCGCACACTAAGCACTCATAAAGCTGAAAGGTCAGCAACTGTGGTTGTCACTTGCTCCATTTTAAACTGGCCTGGCCTGGTCTGTGTTTTTCAACCCAGCATGTTAAAAATATTTTAGAAAAAATGAAATCAGTTTTTTCCCCTTTCTGAAATATAAACCTAAAATGACAAACACTTAACTAAATCATCTAGCAAGTAAGTGAGACTTGTGGAAACAGAAATTGTTTTCACCTCTCAACTGTAAACAAACGCCCTGTATTTTTTTCTAAGAAAGTTGACAACTCTATCAGCAACCAACAACAGACCAATTGGCTTTGCCAATCATTGTTTTGTTTGCGAATTTACTCAGCAGTCCTTAAATGTTTATCTTCTTTGGATTGTCTTCTTCTCAGAGACTTGGGGACAGCTATTGCAGCCATCTTGCTCTGTCACACTTTTGTTGTTTCATATGAGGAAAATTCAAAGCATAACAGTCCTGAAAATATACTTCAATAGTACCGCTGTCCTAATGATCCAGGACACTTCAGATAAGTAGAAGTAAAGTACTTATACAGAGCAAGATTAAGAGCGACTTACAAGCAAGAGCCTCATCCAGCAAGTGTCAAAACTGCCAGAGTCAAATCCTCCTACCTCAACTTTCTTCAGATCAGCTCAATGAGGCATATGGAAGGGAATGGAGAGGGTAAAACACATGAAAAGAATAAATAAAACACAACACCTGCAATCTGCCACGCATAAGCACAGGACGCAAGGATGCTGGTGAACTATGGGGCTTATTTACAAGCCCTGTGCACCACCCGAACGTCAGTTTTTGTGATGTTCTGGTGCCACACAGGGCTTAGCCATATCTACAAATCCAAGTAAAGCCACCCTGCGTGGCTTTTCATAACCTTGTAGATATGGAGTAAGGCGAGGCAACGCATGTCTCTGCCTTGCCTTACTCTGCGTGAAAGAGACGTTCCATGGGTGTTGCTGTTAGTGTTACCACTCAACACCCATGGAATTTGACGCTGCCCTAGATTTACAACATTAGGCAAACCTGGGGCAGTGCCAAAACCTTGGTGCATAGGTGCGTGCATTGGCATACAGCTGCAAAATGTGCGCGGGTGCTGGCTGTAAGGACAGGAATGCACCGTATCTTGTAAATACTGTGCATTCCTGTGTTTTCAAATAGGTGTAGGGCAGCGCAGCAAAATTACTTGCAACACTTTCCTACGCCAATTCCTTGTAAATATGCCTCTACAAGTTTATTGTTGTTTCCAGGGTTACATCTGCTGCAAAGTTAAACAGCCACTGAAAATAGAAATTCTTGTTTAACGGTGTCATAAAAGCTAAAATTAAGATTTTGTGAATCTGTCATATTGCACTTAAAATGATCCAACATTGGAAAACTGTTCTGCAGCATACAATACAAGAAATGTGGTACTAAACAAGAGGTACATAAATCTGGCCATGAGAAAATGTTTAAGAAAACACACAGGGACACACACACACACACAAACAGACACACACACGCACACACACACATCCCTGGGATGTAGTGTGGTATGTGAAACAATTTTGTCTTTTTACGGGCACTGGATTTAAGAAATGGCTTAAGAGTTCAGTACACAGACTCCATAAGCCAAGAACAGGTTTAGATTAGCCTGAGCTGCATCACAGAAATCTTCTTATAAGGCAAGAAAAAAGCTTGGCTTACATACGCAGCCTTGGGCAAGAGCGGGACTTCCTTATTCAAAAATGAAATTTCTGTACATACAGAGAGTGCATTTCAAATAACATTAAAAATGAATTATGACATATGCAAAAGCAAATGAAATGAATAGGTAAAAAAAATCACCTGCTGAGGTAACAAAAGTGGCCCATTGTAAAGAGAAACCAAACAGGTATGGAAAACAGCTCAATATTACCACTACTTTCGTTGCTCAGGAGAAAGCACACTGGTAAACAGTTCAGCAGTTTTGTGACCACATCAAAAGCAACATGTACCTGTGCAACCATTTGTGTGCGCACATGTGTTTTCACAGGTGCAATGCTTTGCTATCATTTTTACACCTCATCATCAGTTTGCGCACGAGAATGCGTCAGCTTGCGTATGGTAGGGCATAACTGTGCAATTGTTTTATGTGATTCTCATGACTAAAGACAGGGAGGGGAGCCTACTGCTGACTGTTTTCCAACCTGTGCTTTCTGCAGCTCATGAATTAAGGCAGAAAAATCCTGAGTTAAATGTATGTGATGCTGTAAGATATCGGGCTGTTGGCTGACGGGGTATTAGCCTTACTCAGTCAACAATTACAATCCTTGTCAGGGTTAACCACAAAGACACAAAATTCACCTGTGTTTAGCCCTATGGTAGCTTGCACAAACGCAGTTAGGCTTAACTTAGAGGCAATGTGTAAAGTATTTATGCAGCACACAAACAATAACAAACTGAAAAACAACACAATAAAAATCCCAAACCAATTTAGAAAAATAGAATTAATTTTAATGAACCACAATGACACCAAAACAAGTGAAATCTATTTGGTAGATTCAGAGTTATGAATTGCGAAAGTTTTTAGTCCAAATAGAGCAGAGGTCTTCAAACTGGGGGGGCGTGGATGGGTTACCAGGGGGGCACAAATGCCTCTGCAGTACATGTAAATGAAGCTGGCCTGGAAGTGCGGCGATGTTTATTTGCTGCATTTCCAGGCTGTCTTCATTTACGTGGGGCCGGAGGTCAGTGAGTGTGCTGCTGTGGGCTTGGCTGGGTAGTGTCTGGAGTCTTATCTCCAGCATGCCCGAGTTTTTCCACAGGTCTCTAACCTTTGTAAACTGGTTACCGAGGCTTAGTTTTCTTTCTGGTTCCAGTACCACCTGGGCCCCCACTCTGCCTATTCCTTACATTTGTATTTTACATTTACTGCTGTAGTGTGAAAATGCATTTCATGAAAAAGAATATAAAGTAGGGTTGCCGATAGAAAAAATCCCAGCCATGTATGTTTAAAGAGCCTGCAAAGACCTTGGGGCCGATTCCGATCTCGGCCGGTAGTGCTCCGAATCGGATTCGGATTTACCGGATCCGATTCGGAGCCCTGTTTCCCGACCGAATCGTACGCGGGTCCGGCCGAGCGAGTACGATGCATGCTCCCGCGAAATCGCCGACCGACTCGTACGCGGCTTCAACATGCTCCGACCGACTCGCACGGACACGACTCGCACCGCGCTATGGAGACGTTTCCCGGCCGGGTAAGTACGATGCGCGCCGCAAGCAGTCCGACCGACTCGCGCCGTCCGGCTCAAAAGAGCTGTCGGAGCCGGACTTTAGGGGTCCGCGTCGGACCCCCCTGAACGCGTAGGCGCGCGAGTCGCACACAGGGGGGACCCATGGGTCCCCCCTACCTGTGCATGTACGCCACGATGCGCATGGATGCGTACCCACTGTAGGGGGTGCCCTTGTTCGCCTCACACCCATTGAGTCAATGGGAGCCCGCGTACGCGTCGTACGACCGGCTCCCATTGACTTCAATGGGAGTCCGACCGAATCGAGTCCGATAGCATGCGAATGCATCGTACTCGTCCGGTCGGACTGCTGGGGTCCGATTCGGTCGGAATTCTCTCCGGGTCCGGCTCGGTCGGAGAGATTTCCGGCCGGAATCGGAATCGGCCCCCTTGTCTTGACACTAAGGGGCCGATTCTGATGCGGGTTAGAAAAGCTTGGGAAATGGTGTCCGACCCACTCGGATCGGGAAAGTCCGACCGGCGGAGTAGGATGCATCCGGATGCTTCCAGATACGATTTAGTTGAACTCCCATTGACTTCAATGGGAACATTTGTTCCTAACCGCATCAGAATTGGGCCCTCGGTCGGGAAGACACGTTCCCGATCAGATTTGGAAGGAGCAAATGCGTTAGGAGGCCTTCCTAACCGCATCAGAATCAGGCCATCGGTCGGGAAGCTTTTCCAACCCGCATCAGAATAGGGCCCTTAATAGGGTTATAAATAAAAAAGTATGTATTCATTTGTAATGTGATTTCTCTGTCTTTGTTCCCTTTAATTATCAGTCCTGGATCATTCAGGCAGCCCTAGATCACAAAAAGTGCTTTCTATTTATATTTGCTGTTCAAAGTATGCACATATAAGTGCTGAAAATAGGGCTTTAGGTGATTGTTTATTTTTGTTCCGTCTGCAACATCAAAATAATGAGCTGGCAATCCTAATCATAAGACTGGAAGTTTGCTGCAGGATCAGCACATTATTTCCTTCACCCTCGATCCCTGATTAATGCCATAATAGCAATAGTTTAACTTATATCTGAAACCCTACGCCACTGTCAATAACATGCTGATTTACTTCAAGTGTCTGGGAATTCACCCTGCATTCAGACAACTCACTCCTCATTCTCACTCTTCACATTCACACTAACCCTGCACTCTTAGCGCATAGTTATGGATTTCCCGCATTTGCCACATAATCCATCACCTGCTGCATAATTTGCAGATTTAAAAAAAACTTGTTTCTAGCTCAAACAGTCAAAAGTTACTAAAAATGCAGCAACACGTTACTTCGCAGTGGAAGGCCCTTTCTAAAGGTTGACTGGTCACCTTTCTGTTGCTTATTGCTATATGTGGGTATTAATGTGGTACTTATGAGCTGAAATAAAGGCCAGGACAGTGTTAACAAGTGTAAAAATCGCAAACTAATGCAGTAATGCTATCACAAAATATGCAGTATTATGCAGCATAATTCGCCTTTGCTTGCTGCAGAATTTAGTCAACCATGCTGCATAATTTGGCCTTCCCCTGCCGCATAATTCCATTGGCCCTGTTTATAGTGCTATGAGGTCCCAGCCTGTTGCAGAAAGCACTTTGAATATGTAAGTCATTATTTTAAAACAGTATTTACATATTCTAAGCTAGGCTGCTGCAAAATATTGCAGTGATTGAGATAAAACAAGTTCTTACAATATAAAATACTTTTTAGTAATGAGTAATCAAACTGTATCTAATGCAGACATTTTTGTAAGTTTCTCCACTATTCCTGATCTCAGCTGATAACACCCTTACATTACATCTCAACAAGAATAAATCTTTGCCACCATGAAGCTTTAAGCAGAGTCACTGGAATTATTCAGCAGAAGAGGACCGCATTATGCAGCAGGTTTGACTAAATTCTGCAGCAAGAAAAGGTAAATTTTGCTGCACAATGTGCCACATTTTGTGGTTAGCATTACTTCATTATTTTGTCATTTTAACTCAAGGTAACGCTGTCAGGGGAAATATTTCACCTCATTAGTACCAGTTTAGCACCCAAATACAACAGTAAGCAACTACAAGATTACCAGTCAATCTTTGCAAAGGGCCTTCCACTGCTCCAGAACACTTTGTCACGCTTTAAGTAACTTTTGTTCCGTTTGAGCTAGAATCAAGTTTTTTTTGTTGAAATCTGCAGATTATGTAGCAAATGTAGTAAACTGATAATTATGTGGAAAACGCTGCTGCTGCAGAAACTCATAATTTCAGTGGCCCTGGCTTTAAGTGACTCAATCAATTAATGGCTGGTAAGAAGGCTGGTTTCTTTTTTAACTTTCTGCACTACCACCACACCCTACGATTTCAGGCAGAGGAATCTCAAAGTCAGTATTAACCATTCAGGGGAATTGTGAAAGCTAAGTCCATGGGGTGGCAGGTAGAAGGCCAGCAGGATTGCATTCAGTTCCAGAGCCCTAATCCTCTAGATCCCTGGGGCCTCACAGTAATGGACTAGGAGACAGAGGAAAGGAGCGAGATTTATAGATATTGTCAAAGAGAAGGCCCAGAATAGGAAGCACTGTATGGGGACTCATTTTTGTGTTGACAAATGGCCAGAGACGGCTTCTTCAGAGAGATACCCCAAAGAAGGGGACAATATAAGTGTTTTTAAAAAAAAGGGATATTCATTAGTGAAGCTGGTACTGCTGCCAAGTGTGTAAGTGGCCACTGCTGGTTATCATTAAGGAAGTAGTTGAGGCAGGACTGGGGCGCAGGGATTTGAGGGGCCCAGTGCATCACAGTTATGACTGTCTACCTTTAAAAAGGGGCATTGGAGCTTATTTTCCTTTCAAGCATTAGGGCCGAGGTGATGATCCGTCATGGTGGGGAAGAGGTATAAGATGCAGGGGGCAGTTATCATTAGTGCAGCAGGTGTAGTTGCATTGGGGTCAAAGAGTGTGAGGGGCTCACAACACCCCAATTATGGGGAGCAGTTTGTTTGGGATAATATCTGTTTTTGTTTGATGCCTATGCTGTTTTATAAGTCTCATATTTAGTGCTGTTCATAAGCTATAGAAAAAGTATTCCTGAAATCATCTCATAAGCCCTGCTCCCTGCACGCAGCCATGTCCCTCCAGCTCCCCCAATCTTTGCCATAAAGTTTTGGAGGGGGGCCCGACCTCAAAACATTTTGCTTAGGGGGGCTCAGAGTAAAAAAGTTTGAAGACCTCTGAAATAGAGCCTAAAAGATCAAAGCACCAGCAGTGGATATCTGGTCAGACAATATCAGGGCAAAGTCAAAAGTTAAGGATCGACCGCATTGAAGCTCGGTTTGGATACACAAGGTAGATTGGGCCTGGTCTTGGCGTACTTTTGGACTTGGAAGAAATTTGAAGAAAAGTTCCTGAGAGGGTAGAATTCAGCGGAGCAATTCAGCAGACCGTGTCTGTGGAGGAGTCGTCATCGCCAGGAAGCTGCTGGATGAGGTAAAGCCATCGACAATAATGGAAAAATGCTCTGAGCATGGAAAGCCGAATTTCCTGGCCGAGAAGGTCATTCTTGATGGGGAACCAGTCGCCATCGAGCCCAGTGAAGAATTTTATCTTTGGACTTAGACAACTTTTTGGATTCGAAAACCTCCTGTTAGACAAAGCTGTAGACTGTAGCCAAAGAGGGCTCCATGAGGCCGGATACTGTCTCCCAGAGGTCCTCATGAATAGGATTTCTGCTTTGCAGAACAACATGGCGGGAGATATCACAAAATCAGTCTGACCAGTGATGCGCCTTGGGCGGATCAGCTTGTCGTATGGCTTGTATCTCCTTGGTAAAACTGTGCATTTGTTTGACAACATAAATGTCAGTATTGTGCCAGACTGATTCTATGCACACCCGCAGGATATGTTGGCCTGTATCCGTGCTAGCCCACAGTGCTCCATCTGGACCCCTAACCTTACAGGGTAACAAATGTGTCTGTAACCTCAGAACCCTGATCCGCCAAGAAAATCATGGTAACAAATCTTGAACCCTTTCTCTTGAACCCTCTTGCATGCCCAAAGAAATACACAAGAAATACTCAGCAAGGCGTTTCAATATTTATTGAAGCATTGTGTTTCTTGTATAAAAGAAGTGGACTGCGATAATCAATAGAATTAAACAGATTAGCATAATTAGAATTACTAGAATAGTGAAAAAGATGAACACTTCCATCATTGTGTGAAGACAGTGAGTATATGCGGGCATATAAGTACTCTGTATAGTGCACTCCTACCTAGAGCTCCCTAACCTAGTCTTGCCTAGGGTGAGTGATCTGCCAAATCCCTGCTTGGTTGGTCTAACTACTCATTATCTGCGGGTAAGTGACATCTGGCTGTCCGTCTTGGTGTAGAGCTGGACATCTCTCGTGTTGGTAAGCAGGAATCAGCTGAGCTGGAATTCCGGCATGTAGTGACCTCGCAGTGTCAGCTGAGTGCTCCTCTCCCCTGAACAAGGAAGTGGTTCTGTATGTATAATAAACAACACCCATGTGGCCATGTCACACCCCCTGTCAGGCCACAATTGTTTATTCTATTTGGTTAGCGTCGTCGCCTACCGGACAATAACATAAATAACATTTTATCCCTTTTACTGAATGTTTAAGGTGTTGTGATAGTGTGCCTACGAAGTGAAAATGTAAGCAATGCAGATTCAGAGAATGTTATCTTGCATGGCCACGCACGCAAATTTATGTCAAAAGTCACCGTGTTTAAAAGAGAAGGCAATTTAAGAAACTTGAGTATGTAAATGGTGGCGTTTCTAACCAGGCCCATCCTGACCATGGGACAAGCTGGCATGTAGGTCCTGATCTTCTGTAGGTTCTCAGGCCACTTTTTGGTGCAAAATATTCTAAGTCTCAAGTTTTAAGGTTAGGCAGGAGCAGCACCTCTAAAATGACTTCCAAGGGTCCAGGACCTGGGGAGCACCACTTTAGTGGGTTAGGACACACTCCAGTAGAGGCCAGGTGCAAGGTTCAAGGTCTGTGGAGCTTTTTATGTTCATGTAGCTCACAAAGGAGGCCAGGAAACTAACTCATGGAGTCAATTCTGATGGTCCTTGGTTCAAGTAGATGGTCAAGTTCTCCAGCAAGGCAGGCCTTAAAGCAGAGGGCAGTCCCCTGGTAGCAGCAGGACACAGGGGTAGAGGCAGTCCTTCTGAAGTTTTCCACATGTCCTAGAGTGTACTGCAGAGTGGTTCAGGAGATCCAATAGTTATACCTGGCTCCAGTCTTTGAAGCGGGGGGACATCCTGGGCTACCCCCACATCTGTTTCTGGAAAGTTTTTCACTCCCCCAGCCAAGCCTCCAAGAAGTCTGGGGTGACAAAAGGCTGGTGTCAGGTTCCTTTGTGTGTGCTGGTGGCAAGCCATTTGAAGTGTTTTGGGGCAAAGAGCAGATCTGCCCCTAGCTATCCTGGCAGGATGGTCGATTCAGGCTCCTTTGTGTGTGCGGGAGGCAAGCCCTTTGAAGTGTTTTGGGGCAAGAGGCAGCTCTGCCCCTAGCTATCCTGGCAGAATGGTCCATCCTGCCTGCACCAAGTCCCCTAAACTGGTTATGGCAGGAAAATGCCAACTTTCTAAAAGCGCCATTTTCAAAATTGTTACTTAAAATCCAACTTTACTACTAGAGAGGATTTTAACTTTCAATCTATTTGAGTCTAAACAGCATATTGTTACATTGTTACCTGCTCCCAATACAAAGTTAGCGCTTATTAAATGTAATAAGGTAACCCAGTGTTAGTTTATGGGAGAGATAGGCCTTACAGTAGTAAAACATGAATTTAGGAGTGTTCACTACCAGGATATGTAAAACATAAACCCACATGCCCTACTTTTTGAATACAAGACACCCTACCCTATGAACCTTTAGGGCCTACATTAAGGGTGACTTATATGTATTAAAAAGGAGAGGTCAGACCTGGAAAAAGGTTTATTTTGTCAGGTCGAAATGGCAGTTTAAAACTGCACTACAGGCTGCAATGGCAGGCCTGAGACAGATATTAATGTGCTACTTTGGTGGGTAGCACAATGAATGCTAAAGGCCCACTAGTAGCATTTAACGTATAGGCCCTAAGGACATGTAGTACCATGTACTAGGGACTTATAGTAAATTAAATGTGCCAATCCTATGTAGCCCAATTTTACCATGATTTAGGAAGAGAACACAAGCAATTTAGCACTGCTTAGCAGTGGTAAGGAGTCCTTATGCCAACAAAAACAGGTTCAACAACAGAAGATAAACATCTGAGGGAGACCCTGCCAATAGAGCCAGGTCCAACGGATCCCATAAAAACAGGCAAAGAGCCGTCCCTGCCAGAGCCCACATATTCATTATAAGGGCTCACGGTCAAGATGTAATGTTGTTTTGGCTGGAAACTAGACCCATTACAGTATCATTTGTTAAAAAACTTCCAAATAATCCACAATGCTTAATTATGCTGAAAGGACAATGCCTTCACAAAGCTCAAAAGCACTATTAGATGTGATGCGCAAAGGGTTAGTCACACAAAAGTTCTCTGAGAGAAGCACAAAAGCGCTATTGTTTCCTCCAGCCATGGATTTTTAGCAAGAGACAATCTTGTGTCTTCACATTTGCTTCCTGCTTAGTCCTTGTTGCATGGGATTGTAAACTAAGGATAGCATTTCACCTGCTAGGGACCAAAGAATGCTTTTTATTTTTTCTGCAGAGGGAAGGAGTTCTCTATTGCTCTATAATAAAATAACGCTTGCCCTTGAACCTTGATCTAACATGTTTTTGAGGGAGTGGTAGTCAAAAAGAATCTCAATGCCACTAGAGGCTTCGAGCTTTGTAGAGTCAATGCCATTGTCCCTCTGAGTTATTGTCTAGATCCTGACAGCTCCTCCCTTACGCTGCGCCATGCCTCATTACACTGGTGTTCACCCATAGCAGTCATTGGCAAGTGTGTGTAAGCGAAGCGAGTGAAGCTGCAGAGGTTCTGAGTCTGCATTGAGACATAAGCAGTTATTTTTTTGTGCAAAAAATAAGTGCCAGGCTCTCGTCAGGAGGCCACTGCAGCTTGCACCAGCCCATTGCCCCTGTCAGCAAAGCCTATAACAGAACCAGCACAACTACTAACCATGAAACCCTACAAGTGTGACAATTTAGACTATTTCCGGCCCCCAAAGGTGTAAAAATGGCTTGGAATGCAGGTAATATCCATTTTAAGATATACTGATAACTACCTGATGGTGTGCTTGTCTCTATATTAGATAAACAGTGCCATCATGTGGTAGACTGTCATAAGCGCCAGTGTTGACAATTAAGTGTCAGTGCCGAGTACCGGAAACCACCGGCTCAAATTAAACACTGGACGTAAGATGCTGTCACCGTTTGAGCATGATAGCAAATAAAAGATAGCTACCAGAAGCTGCAACCAGTGCTCTAGATGTGCGTTGTCTCACTGGCGTGGGATCAACCCACTGGGGCTCTCCATTAAATCCTCCATTAAGCCTCCTTAGGTTGGAGGCAGTAAGGGAGAAGGGAAAGCACTGGCAGCTTCCATGTCCTATTTCTTCATTCTTCGTTCTACAGTCATTCACACCTACATACCTTAGATATACAAGCCTAGCAGGTACACATTCCTTGCCACTGTGCCCCACCCTAATGAAGTCAGGGAGGGTTGGGTGGTGTGAGACGGCGTCTAGAGTGGGAGATCCTCTGGGCCTAGTCCTTGTTCAGGTTTTACTTGTTTTCAACTGGGCCTGAAATGACATGAACTTCAGGAGAAAAGGAGAAATCTCCTCATGTACACGAAGAGAAAAGGAAAGAGTAAAGGACATGCTGATTGCTTGGAGGCAGAGGCAGTGGCAAGAGAAAGTTTTAAATGGAAGCGGTCAGTGAGCAACTATATTATACTGTTTCTCAACTGCATTTTGTTCACTGCACTGCAACAGTGGTGGTGCTATAAGTGACTTACTAGCTTATAAACAGTGAGATAGCTGGAAAGACAAATGACAATCCATGAATCTGTTGCCTCTGAATTTTGAATTTTGTTTTTATACTTTTTCTCTCAAAAACTTTAAAATACAAACGCAAACAAATTTACACCTCTCTATTTATTTTGCATATTTTTTCACTTTGTTTCAACCATGATCATTTGTGCCAAGTAAAACAACTGTGTTCAAGGAGGAATCAGTAGTTGAATCGATAGAGAAGGTAATGAAGGGGCTATGATCTCCTTTGAGACATCACAAACTACACATCAATTTAATAGTCAACACTCAATACAAACTCTCCACGGAAAAACACAAACTATTAAATCCTGTTTCAGTAATACAGTAAATAGGTAATAAGTCTGCAGCATCAAAAGCACCTAGGCCTGCAGTGACTGCTCCTCTGGAACCAGATGCATCAAAGCAAAACAGTAGAGTTGTCATGACTGCACTAGTCAGCTCTGCAATTTCCCCTGCTGCTCCCTTCATGCAGGATTATCAAATGACTGACTCTGAATCCATTTATGGTTGAGATGATCTCCATGATGATTGGTGTAATGATATATTTTCAATTTATTCTGACAATCCAGATTCTAATTTTGATGTGAATGACTTTTTCAAGAACTCATCATCTTTAGCTGAGCATGAAGCACTCACCTCCTAGCCCAAAAACTCTGTGATTGAACTTAATAAAGGAGGCACTATCGTACCAACCTTAATTTCAACTCTCGTTCATGCTGCCATCATATCTCAGTTTGACTGCTATGGGCACTATTTCTGTTACCTCATTTAACATAAGTGACACTTTCCTACATCTTACATCACTTTTAAATGATCAAGTGGCTCCACTGAAGGCTACCATATCAAGTGTAGAAACCTTAAACTGGGTATTATGCCATGTAACACTGCTAAACAGAAATCTTGAGACGTCACGCTTAGAAAATGGCACTATTCTTCGTAATGATGTTTTAATCGTTCAAATATGACTTCTACCAATTAAAATTGGTTCTATTTTAAACAATTCAGAGAAATATTTAACCATTGATGTTATATCAGTCCCTCAACCTACCTTAAGAGACAAAGGGCCCGATTCTGATGCGGGTTGGAAAAGCTTCCCGACCGATGGCCTGATTCTGATGCGGTTAGGAAGGCCTCCTAACGGCATTTGCTCCTTCCAAATCGGATCGGGAACGTGTCTTCCCGACCGAGGGCCCAATTCTGATGCGGTTAGGAACAAATGTTCCCATTGAAGTCAATGGGAGTTCAACCAAATCGTATCTGGAAACATCCGGATGCATCCTACTCTGCCGGTTGGACTTTCCCGATCCGAGTGGGTCGGAAACCATTTCCCAACCGATTCGGTCGGGAAGCTTTTCCAACCCGCATCAGAATCGGGCCCAAAGTATACACAAATTCAAAACCTGCTGAAATCAGTTTATGCTCTTATTACATTAACTTAATTCTATTGATCAACCAAGCAATCAATCATACCTCAACCAAGCACCAAAGTATATCAAGTAGTGAATGAAATCATTTTTTTTTTCAAGTTCCAACTTGGATCATGAAAACTCTAGCAGGAGCATACAACAGGACCTGCCACTGAAAGCACAGACATGCCCTCAACATAAACAAGAAGTGTAGCCGGTACCTTTCAGCCGTGTGTATTTAAGCCGTTTGTAAGTAAAAATAAAGGACACTCGGGTACTGATTGATGTTACTATGAAACATACCAGTTCCACCTCAACGCTTAAATCTTATCCAATTTTTTATTTGACAGAGGAATAATGATCAGTCTGTCTCTTGCATAGAGCCTGAAATGAAAAGCACACCTTTTAAGAATTTCCTTAATAAAAACGATTTCCCAGACACAACTACAATTCATATGACCATCTCCCCAACAAAAGAAAAAGACATAAATAGCAATGAAGTTAGTATATTTAATTATAATTCTAACGGTGTCAGCGGACACAGTCCTCAATTTTCTGATCAATTTAGACCTGGGGCCAGTCAATCAGATGACTTCATGCAAAAAATAATGGTTGTCAGGTACAGTCTCTTGGCAAATCACCTATTGTCTCATTAGAACTGTGACAAGGCTATAACATCAGTTGACACTAACAACAATAAATTACCGCATAGATCTTGTAAACAGCTTTACGCAGCAGTTCTTGAGATTCATCCTGAGCCCACTACCCACCTGTATAAACAGTTTACCGATGAGATAATTAAGGATAAACATTATTACAGGTCAGTCATCTACTAACGATACAACCAGACTATTGTGCCCATCCCAGTCCTGGGTCGACAAAATGTGAGGGAGTCTTAGCAAAATAAGATCCCTTAAATCAACTATCCTTCGATTTTAAGACCTAAAAGTTTACCATCATCCAGCACCGCTCAGGAGTATAAGTTCCCAGTGAAAAGTGGTGGACTTACTGAGAATTTCAATGGCCAGAAGCCTCTTTCTTTATGGAAATTGATCAGTTAGTGGTTAGGGTGACCAGAGCTGGTCAAGCTAAATAATCCATGTGTATTAAAAACCATACTGAAAAATGTAATGAATTTGAAACCACTCTCACCAGGTCTCTCCAATAAAGGCCCATTCAATTTTCCTCTTAAAATCTGATCCTGGACCATCGCCAGTATTTAAAGACAATTAAAACATGGGGGTGAAAACTTGAAACAATTTCTAAATTACTTTTCTATCATTTGTTTTGAAGAATCTTAGAAGCTGACTAATTTTACATTCAACAACTTTGCTACATTGGCAGATTCAGTGGTGGCTTCCTCACCTTGGTTCATTTTGCATTAGGTATGCAGGGCTCAGAAGAAAGTATAAACACTAAATCCATACTGTAAATTATGAGTCTCTATGTGGTTCAAAGTTTGAACATAAAGTATTATTTCTTAATGTTGATTTCTCCATATCATGTTTGAAACATGTACGTTTCGAATTGGTCTTATCTGAAATTCAATATCTGATTGATAAAATATTCTCATACTTTAATAATAATTACTGCAGATTTCAATGCCAAACTGTAAAGTAATTGCAACCCTAATGTACAGTACATCAGGATCAATAGACCAGCTGTATAATATTACAAAGCCATTGGTTACTGGCATTAGTTACTGACTCAATCATTGACTGATAATTTTATATTTTCAACCATCAATGTTTTGGGTTTCTGCTGCTTAAATGGTTGATACTGCAATGATTGGCCTTCCTAGGGTACTCTCTTTTCTCATGGCTGGTGTTTACTTTTTGGAGTATACTTTTTCACAAATATCAGATTTCCATTGTTATTCTAATTTTTTAATTTGGAAATTATTTGTTGAAATGAGAGCGACCACAATCCTCAGTTTTTTGTATAGATTGAGCCCTCTTAGTGTGTGCGTGTGTGTGTGTATATATAGATATATAGATATATTCACTGAAAAAACCATAGGTTTTAGGGACAGTTATAGTTAGTTGGACATTGCACTCGTACAAAACCCGTGAAATTCCCCCGTTATAGTTAGTTCAGGTAACTATAACTTGCGCCCCCGCAATGCACTTCTGATGACGTCACATATTACATCACTCATGACATGGTCCGTGACATCACTGATGACATCACTGATGACATCTCAAATGACATCACTGATGACATCATCCAGTGACTGTGTGTTTCTGTAAAGTTTAAATATGTTTAATATATATAGGGAAAGGAGTATTGAAGAATGAGTGGGTGTATAATTGTCTGAATGGATGATTTAGTAGGTGCGTGACTAACTCTATAAGTGAGTGATTAAACGTATCTTACTGAATGCATGGGTTAGTGACTAAACTGGGTGAATGTCTGTATCCGTCTGTCTGTTGCTGTGTAAGTGGCTGCATGGGTTTGTGAATAGCTACATGAGTGTCTATATGAGTTATTGATTGGTTGTCTGAGTATCTGTATGGGTGCCTGAGTGTTTGTGTGGGTGGGGTGTGTGCGACTCTGTGCATAGATGTGTGAGTGGGTGATTCACTGGGTGGATGGTTTCAAGAGTGCATCTGTGATAGACTGTATGGGTGGGTAAGTGTGTGTAAGAGTGTGTTAGTGAGTGAATGTATGTCCCAGTGGTACATGTGTGAGTAACTACATATGTGAAAGGCAGTATATATGTGTGTTGGAGTATATAAATAGCTATAAGCGAGAGTGTGTGATTGTGAGAGTGACTGTATGGATGAGTGTGTGCTTGTATCAGTGATTGTATAAGAGCGTAAGAATATGCTAGTATTTGTATGAGTAAGTGAGCTGGTGTGTGTATAACTGTACAGATGAGTAAATGGGTGTGTGCTTAATTTATTGCATGACTGACTAGGTGTGTGAGTACCTCTATGGATGAGTGGCGGTGTGTGAGTGTTTATATAGGTGTATGAGTGCATGAGTGCATATAATAGTCCTGTACTGAGTGACTATAAGTATGAGTGACTGTACGGGTGAGTGAGTAGATGTGTGTGTGTAGACCTAAGAATCAGTGAGTGTGTATATAGTAATTGGTGTTGGAGTGTTTATGGTTTTGACAATGGCAGCCTGTAATTTACAGTGGGTGTATCAAAAGTTATATTAGGGTGTGAGAAGATGCATCAAATTATCACATGGATGATGTCATCAGTGATGTCATCAGTGATGTCATTTGAGATGTCATCAGTGATGTCATCAGTGATGTCACTGACCATGTCATGAGTGATGTAATATGTGACGTCATCAGAAGTGCATTGCGGGGGCGCGAGTTATAGTTACCTGAACAAACTATTACGGGGGAATTTCACGGGTTTTGTACGAGTGCAATGTCCAACTAACTATAACTGTCCCTAAAACCTATGGTTTTTTCAGTGAATTTGTAAGGTTTTTTAAATGCTAATTTCTAACTATAACGTGCCTGAAACCTATGGTTTTTTTCAGTGAATTTCAAAGGTTTTGTAAATGTCAATTTTTAAATGTATTAATTGTTATATTTATTTTTTTGATACTGATTTACAACATTTTTTTAAACTATTTATTTTTAGATATTTTATTGTTTAAATTACATTGTAATTACATTATACATTACATTACAAAATATACTTTCTCAGAATGAATTACTTTAGTTTAAATACTTTGCAAATAGGCAATAGACTTTTAAGTACAGTAGTTACAGTTGTTGCAATGGGCAACACAATTTCAAACACAATGCAACATTGAGCTCAATGTGAATTTCAAGTTAAATGCAATTAGTTACTTTATGGATTACTTTTCTAACCACAGGACTGGATCCTAGATTCAGTCCTGGGACATCTCCTGTAAACAGTTGAGTAAAAGCGTTTTGGTTACAGTAGTGATTTTTAAGGAATATTATTGTATTTTAAAAGTTGACACAGAAACTTTTTCACATAGAATCACCAATGTTATCCTATGGGAGAAAATTCACTTAGCAGGTAAGTAGTGTTATCGTTACTTTTTCTTACTCAGTGGTGGATCCTGGATCCAGCACTGGTGCATCTCCTGTAAACAGTTGAAAGAATGCGTTTAAGTCATACAGGCGATTTTTAAGGAATATTTGTAGTTTGTGACAATCGACACTTTGAAACTTTTCTGCTGAAAACCAGACAATGGATTCCTATGGAAGGAAATACAAGTTACTGGTAAATACGGTTAGAATTACTTTTCAGGGTCAGTGCTGGGCTAAAAGTTGCAGCACTGGGTTCTCTCCTGATAACAGGTGAGTAAATCGGAATTCGTAGTTCGGCTGATTTTAGAGGAATATTATAAAGTTCCAAAACTCCACACTTAGAAGAATTTCCAAGTGAAACCAGTCAATGTTAGCCTATGGAAGGAAATTCAAGTTACTGGTAAGTACGGTTAAAATTACTTTTCAGGATCAGTACTGGGCTCAAAGATACAGCACTGAGGTCTCTCCTGATAACAGGTGAGTAAATCGGAATTCGTATTTCGGCTGATTTTAGAGGAGTATTTGCACAATGGTGAAGGTAGGGGGTGGGGCCTGAGGTGACATGTCTGCAAACACGCCCTGTGGTGCATTTTAAGTTGGAGAATTAATTCCTCCTCAATCCCGAGGGTCCCTAGGGGCCAACTAGCCCACCAGATACCTCCAGTATGCGCCAGAGAGCTGCGTTGCAGAGAGGTGTTCAGAGGCCACGCCCTTTTTGCACCTCTCTGCAATGCAGCTCTGTGGCGCTTTCTGGACGTACCTGGTGGGCTAGTTGGCCCCAGGGACCCTCAGGATTGAAGGGGATTTAATTCCCCATCTTAAAACGCGCCACGGGGCCTGTTTGCACACATGTCGCCTGAAGCCCCGCCCCCTCCCTTCACCACTGTGCAAAGTTGGGGTATTAAGTCCCCTTGAATCCTGAGGGTTCCTGTAGTCCAAGTAGCCCACCATGTACCTCCAAAAAGCGCCACAGAGCTGCATTGCAGAGAGGTGTAAAAAGGGGCGTGGCCTCTGTACACCTCTCTGCAACGCAGCCCCCTGGCGCATACTGGAGGTTCCTGGTGGGCTAGTTGGCCCCCAGGGACCCCCAGTATTTAAGGGGAATTCATTCCCCATCTGCAAACGCGCCAGGGGGTGCGTTTGCAGAGTGGTAAAGGAAGGGGGCGGGGCCTGCGGCCCGATCGTTTTTTGTGTGGTTTTTTTCCGAAGGGGGGCTGTGTGGCCCCCCTTCCTTTTTCCTATTTTTTCCCCTCCCCCCAGGGCCTTACCCCTTTTCTTTTTTTTTTTTTTTTAATTAAATGGGAAGGGGGCCGCGTGGCCCCCCTCCTGTGGCCGAATCCGGCCCCGGGACCCCATCCCCCGGGGCATGGCCACACTTTTAAATACATTTTTATGGAGGGGGGCTGCGTGGCCCCCCTCTTCAGGCCCCCTTTTGCCCCGGGGACCCCATCCCCAGGGGCAGGCCTTTATTTTTTATTTTTTTTATTTCTTTTTAATTATTTTTGGGGAGGGGGGCTGCGTGGCCCCCCTCCCGGGCCACTACTTGCCCCGGGGACCCCATCCCCCGGGGCTGGCCCTATCCTTTGGGGTCCGTGGGGGGACCCCAATTCCCCCACGGACCCTGCCGGCTCCCCGCCTCCTGCGGGAGCTGGCATTGCTTTTCCACATGGGGAGCTGCTAACATGCAGCTCCCCTTGTGGAAAAGCAATTTGCTTTGGATATTGGAAGCGAGAGCAGGTTTCCTGCTCTCGCTTCCAATATCCAAAGCAGTTTGCTATGACAGGACGGGAGCCGCGAGGCTCCCGTCCTGTCATAGCAAACTACAGTGTCCAGAGGGTAGGCACCCCGGGACACTGCAGGAGCCGGCCCTGGGGGGTGGCGGTCCCCAGTGCCATTACAGGCTCCAGGAGGGGGACGCGTGGCCCCCTCCCTCCATCGACAAAGCCCCGGGGAGGTGGTGGTCCCCGGGGCTCTGGGGGTCCGTAATGGACCCCCATATTGAAGTTTTTAGTGCCCCGGGGAGGTGGTGGTCCCCGGGGCGTGTGGGGGGGCTCGAGCCCCCACACAGGTAATTTTTATAAAAAGAAGCACCGGGGGTGGCGGTCCCGGGGCTGCGGGAAGGCCAAGAGCCCTCCCGCACCATTATTTTTTAAAGCTCTGGGGGGTGGCGGTCCCCAGGGCTTGGGGGCCCCTCGAGGCCCCCCAAAATTAAATATAAACCCACCCCCCGCATGCCCCCGGGACTTGGCCCACCCGAGAAGCAAAATAGCATCGAAGCGCGGGAGACCGCGCTTCGATTTTTTTTTTTTCTGCGGGATTCGCGCACCCTAAGCGCATCCCACCGATTTTCTTTTCTTAAAAAATGCTTTTTTTTGCCCAGGGGGTCCTTGTGGGACCCCCTGAGCAGACCTAGGGGGTCAGGGTGTTTCTACCCTGCCCCCTTTGTGCGTTTTGCGCACTTGTTTCGTTTTTTTTTCTTGGCGGGATCCGCGCACCCTAAGCGCATTCCGACGATTTAAAAAAAAAAAAAAATGCTTTTTTCTGCCCAGGGGGTCCTTGTGGGACCCCCTGAGCAGACCTAGGGGGTCAGGGTGTTTCTACCCTGCCCGCTTTTTGCGCTTTGCGCACTTGTTTCTGTCCCTCGGTTCTACCGAGGGACAAAATGGCTGCCATCACTTGTTGACAGCCAATTAGCATGCAGCTCGTGATCGGGAGGGTACGCAGACCCTACTCGGCCATAGATATATATGTGATTTTATTTGTGATTTTCTCAGAAACTACTGAACGGATTTACACCATTTAAGCAAAAGGCACAACACTGAACCAAGGGCTACCTCTTTGCCAAATTTGGTGTAATTCCGTTCAGCAGTTTGGGCTGTAGCTGCGACTAAAGGTTCCTATGGAAAAATGAATTGGGAAAATGCGTTTTGGGACCCCCCTTTTTTCTCGGCCCCGCTTGACGAATCACCCCGAGACTTTCAGGAGAGGAGCGGACCGGAGCGCCCCAACAAGTTGGAAACTTTCGCAAAGATTCGTCAACCGGCGCCAATATATATATATATATTATCTACTGGCGGTCGCCAGTAGATAGTTATAGTTAGGACCTATTTTCCATAGGAAATCCGCAACAGTCTATTTGAAATAACGTTGGCGCCGGTTGACGAATCTTCGCGAAATTTTCCAACTTGTTGGGGCGCTCAGGTCCGCTCCTATCCTGAAAGTCTCGGGGTGATTTGTCAAGCGGGGGCCGAGAAAAAAGGGGGTCCCAAAACGTGTTTTCCCCATTCATTTTTCCATAGGAACCGTTCATTGCGGCTACAGCCCGAACTGCTGAACGGAATTACACCAAATTTGGCAAAGAGGTAGCCCTTGGTTCAGACTCGTGCCTTTTGCTTAAATGGTGTAAATCCGTTCAGTAGTTCCTGAGAAAATCAAAAATAAAATCAAAAATATATCTATGGCTGCGTAGGGTCCGCGCACCCTCCCGATCACGAGCTGTATGCTAATTGGCTGTCAACACTCCAAATCAGGAAGTGTTGGCAGCCATCTTGTTCCTCGGTAGAACCGAGGAACAAGAAAGCAGTAAAAAAAGTGCGCAAAACGCAAAAAAGGGGCAGGGTAGAAACACCCTGACCCCCTAGGGTTTAAAATCGACAAAAAACATGCTGGGTGCGCGGATCCAGCCGATTAAAAAAAAAATCGAAGCGCGGTCTCCCGCGCTTCGATGCTATTTTGCCCCCGGGTGGGCCAAGTCCCGGGGGCATGCGGGGGTGGGTTTATGTTTTATGTGGGGGGCCTCTAAGGCCCCCCAAGCCCCGGGGACCGCCACCCCTGGGGCTTTATAAAAAAATGGTGCGGGAGGGCTCTCCGCCCTCCAGCAGCCCCGGGGACCGCCACCCCCCAGGGCTTCTTTTTTAAAATTTTAAATACCTGTGTGGGGGGGCTCCAGCCCCCCCACACGCCCCGGGGACTGCCACTTCCCCGGGGCACTAATGAAAGAAATGTGGGGGTCCATTTCGGACCCCCGAAGCCCCGGGGACCACCACCTCCCTGGGGCTGTGCAATTCAAGAGAGGGGGGCCGCGTGGCCCCCCTCCTGGAGCCTGTGATGGCCCTGGGGACCGCCACCCCCCAGGGCCGGCTCCTGCAGTGTCCCGGGGTGCCTACCCCAGGACACTGTAGTTTGTTATGACAGGACGGGAGCCTCGCGGCTCCCGTCCTGTCATAGCAAACTGCTTTGGTTTTTGGAAGAGAGAGCAGGAAACCTGCTATCTCTTCCAAAAACCAAAGACGATTGCTTTTCCACACGGGGAGCTGCATCTTAGCAGCTCCCCATGTAGAAAAGCAATGCCGGATCCCAAGGGACACGGGGAGCCGGCGGGACCATGGGAGGATTGGGGACCCCCCCACGGTCCCCAACAGAGTGGGCCAGCCTCGGGGGATGGGGTCCCCGGGGCTACAAGTGGCCCAGGAGGGGGGCCAAGCAGCCCCCCTCCCCAAAATCAAGGTAAAAAAATAAAAAATTTAAAAAAGGGCCGGCCCCGGGGGATGGGGTCCCCGGGGCCTAAGGAGGCCTGAGGAGGGGGGCAACGCAGCCCCCCTCCATGAAAAAAAAAAAAAAAAAAGTGGCAATGACCCGGGGGATGGGGTCCCCGGGCCGAAATTGGCCACGGGAGGGGGGCCCACGCGGTCCCCTTCCCGTTCCTTTTTTTAAAAAAACAATAAAAGGGGGTCAGGCCCTGGGGGATGGGGTCCCTAGGGCCCAAAATAATTAAATAGAAGGGGGGCCACACAGCCCCCTTTTAAAAAAAAAAAAAATCAGGCAACGCGCCGGAGGCCACGCCCCCTCCTTGTCAGCACTCGGCAAACGCGCCCCCTGGCGCGTTTGCAGAAGGGGAACGAATTCCCCTTGAATACTGGGGGTCCCTGGGGGCCAACTAGCCCACTAGGAACCTCCAGTATGCACCAGGGGTCTGCATTGCAGAGAAGTGTTCTGAGGCCATGCCCCTTTTTACACCTCTCTGCAACGCAGCTCAGTGGCGCTTAATGGAGGTAGCTGGTGGGCTAGTTGCACCCCAGGGACCCTCAGGATTCAAGGGGAGTTAATCCCCGACTTAAAACGTGACACGGGGCGCGTTTGCACAGTGGTGAAGGGAGGGGGCGGGGCCTGAGGTGACATGTGTGCAAACATGCCCTGTGGCGTGTTTTAAGTTGGGGGATTAAGTCCCCTTGAATCCTGAGGGTCCCTGGGGTCCAACTAGCCCACCAGGTACCTCCAGTAAGCGCCACAGAGCTGCGTTGCAGAGAGGTGTAAAAAGGGGTGTGGCCTCGGAGCGCCTCTCTGCAACTCAGCTCTGTGGTCCTAACTGTAGGTACCTGGTGGTGCACCCCTAGGGACCCTCGGGATTGAGGAGGAATTAATTCTCCAACTTAAAACGCGCCACAGGGCGTGTTTGCAGACATGTCACCTCAGGCCCCACCCCCTTCCTTCACCATTGTGCAAATATTCCTCTAAAATCAGCCGAACTACGAATTCCGATTTACTCACCTGTTATCAGGAGAGACCTCAGTGCTGCATCTTTGAGCCCAGTACTGATCCTGAAAAGTAATTCTAACCGTACTTACCAGTAACTTGAATTTCCTTCCATAGGCTAACATTGACTGGTTTCACTTGGAAATTCTTCTAAGTCTGGAGTTTTGGAACTTTATAATATTCCTCTAAAATCAGCCGAACCCCCATTTTAATTTGTTAGTGCCCCGGGGAGGTGGCGGTCCCGGGGCGTGTGGGGGGCTGGAGCCCCCCACACAGGTTGTTAAATTAATTAAAAAAAGCCCCGGGGAGGTGGTGGTCCCCGGGGCTGCGGGAGGGCTCAGAGCCCTCCCGCACCATTTTTAAAAAAAGCCCCGGGGGCGGCGGTCCCCGGGGCTTGGGGGCCCTTTGAGGCCCCCCACACATAAAATTAAACCCCCACCATGCCCCCGGGACTTGGGCCACCCGGGGCAAAATACAATCGAAGCGCGGGAGACCGCGCTTCGATTTTTTTCATCAGGATTCGCGCACCCTGAGCGCATCCTGCCGATTTAAAATTTTTTTTTTTTTTTTTTGCCCAGGGGGTCCTTGTGGGACCCCCTGAGCAAACCTAGGGGTCAGGGTGTTTCTACCCTGCCCCTTTTGCGCTTTGCGCACTTGTTTCTGTCCCTCGGTTCTACCGAGGGACAAAATGGCTGCCAACACTTCTTGATTTGGAGTGTTGACAGCCAATTAGCATGCAGCTCGTGATCGGGAGGGTACGCGGATCCGACGCGCCCATAGATATATATGTGATTTTAATTGTGAATTTCTCAGGAACTACTGAACGGATTTACACCATTTTAGCAAAAGGCACCAGTCTGAACCAAGGGCTACCTCTTTGCCAAATTTGGGGTAATTCCGTTCAGCAGTTCGGGCTGTAGCTGCGACTAAAGGTTCCTATGGAAAAATGAATGGGGAAAACGCGTTTTGGGACCCCCCTTTTTCTCGGCCCCCGCTTGACGTATCACCCCGAGACTTTCAGGGTAGGAGCGGACCGGAGCGCCCCAACAAGTTGGAAGCTTTCGCAAAGATTCGTCAACCGGCGCCAACGTTATTGCAAATAGAATGTCGCGGATTTCCTATGGATAATAGGTCCTAACTATAACTATCTACTGGCGACCGCCAGTAGATAATATATATATATATATATATGTCACCAGGCTCTCTTAGCGGCGCTCTCACAGTTATAAATATTAGGAAAAATTGATAGAATCGTTGTTTAACTAAATATATGACTCTTTTAAAGTCTTGTGATGCAATTATCTTTGCAATTGTGGATTCTACAATCTCCAAATGTTATGTTTATCACATTTGGAGGATAGTTATTGCAATTCTTTTTAAACAGTTATCCCCTAATAGCAAGCCTACTAATCAATTTCAAAAGGGCCACAATAAACAATCAAGATTTGAATGGTCAATCACTGATGCAAACTGGAAGTAAAGGAAGACACTGTGCCTTATATTAAACTCGCCCACCTCCTTAATGCAAGAAACACTTGCGAAAAAAGCAAAAACGTGAGTATAGAAAACAAGGATATTGTTGGACCTGGCCCTTTCTGCAGGGTCACCACCTAGCGTGTTGCCTTCATCCCTCCTGCTTTGCTGAATTCGTTTTTGTTGGCTTTAGGGCTGTGTGCACTTTACCACTGCTAACCGGTTCTAACGTGCTGGTGCCCTCTCCCTAAAACATGGTAAAATAGGCCTACATCTGATTGGCACATTTAATTTACTTGCAAGCCCTTAGTTTCTGGTACCACATGTACCAAAGGGCTATAATTTAAAAGCTAATAGTGGGCCTGCAGTAATACTTGTGCCCACCACTAAAGAAGAACATTATAATTTGTGTCAGGCCTGCCACTGTATCCTGTAGTGCAGTTTCAAACTGCCATTTCAACCTTGCAAAATATACCTTTTGCCAGACCCAATACTTTTTTTTTACATATATGGCACTCCTAAGGTAGGCCCTAAATCCCCATAGGGCAGGGTGCATTGTATTTAAAATGTTGGACATGTGGGTTTCAGTTTTACGTGCCCTGGTAGTTAAAGTTCCCAAAGTTGTGTTTCACGATGTATGGCCTATCTCTCCCATTGACTAACTTTGAGTTCCCTTATTACATTTAATAAGTGCTAGCTTTGGTTTGAGTAATTATCACAAAAAACAAGAGCAACCCGAATGTCCTTGCGAACTGGGTATTGCTATTCAAGCAGAAACAATGTTCACAAGGAACCCACTTAATCCAATTAATAGATTTTTGTGCAAGGCGTTATATTTCTTGTGTGATTCAAGCAAAAAACAGCATATAATAAAAAATCAAACCACATATAAATTAGGTAGTATCACTTTGAAGACAACCCACATAAAAAATATTTTTTGCTGTACCCACTTCAGCCGAAGTGAGTATTATTTATTTTGCATAGACAGTATCCTAAGAGTAAAAAGACATATAAACAAATTCCGATGTGTATTTACATTATATACATTTTCACATTTGGACGTGACTCTGTGACCCCAGTGAAGTGACCATAACCAAAACAATGCAATATATGTAGTGCTAGTAAAGAAGAAAGCGATTGGTTATTGGAATCTAAAGGGGAGCCCTTTGCATATCTGATAGAGACATTTGTTCATAGAAAAACCCTTCTAGTTTGATGGGGCTCTCCCTATGTAGTTGTCGACGACGTTTCGACCCACTCGTGGTACGGGGTCACTTCAGGACGGCGATTCTAGGGACTGGAAGTAGGACATGGTGTTAATGTGATTGATATTTAAAAATTAAAAACTGTGGGTGAAAAGGGAGGACTAGCTTATCCAACGGCACTATGAAAGTGCCCGAGGTGGAAGGAAACAGTCTTCCTATTGCAGTCCTCGGTAACTTCTTGGTTGTAGCCATTGGCAATTTAATTCCTACCAAAGACAGGGGTAAAACATTTATACTAGATCCCACTGGAGTCACTGTTTCTAAGAGAAGAAGGATAGAGAGAGAGACTATGGTCGTTCTAATACAGTGGTTGTTGGGGACAGTATGTCCTGATCGTGATGCCCTCTCACACCCCGAATGATGTCATGCTTCATCATTGGGCGGTGCTCCTCGTCGGGCCCGCGCTGCAATGCCCTACGGGTCCCCCGAAGGGTCACTTTGTCGGAGATCTTTTCAGGATAAAGCTGTATGGGTGCGTGGGGGTGAGTGGCAGTGAAGTCCTAAAGTGATATCTAAAAGATGACTGGAGGGTAGCTATACAGTTTATTAAGGAAAAAATCCCTCTGCCATCAGTAAAAAACCTGAAGGTTGTGCTGCTTAGAGGTGAGTAATGGCCCTCAGTAGCTAAAGAAAGGGTCACATGCCCCTAATGGACATGTTTTGTGGTCAACATGTTTCGCGCTACCTGTTGGTCTCGGGAGGAGATCCCAAGCGCTTCCTCAGGACCATGAAAGGGTGAAGTTTGTAAAAAGGATAGTGAGTGGCCTGTATTCGTAGTTCTAGTGCCACTGAGAATGATAATGTATTCTGGAACGACAAAAAAGAGAGGGAGTCAAAGTGGTCAATGCATTAGTACCCTACATTAAGATTAAGGGTGTTCAATAAACAAACATACGTGAGCCTGGGTTTCCACTGGTGGGTAGTGCTTCCTAACACGTCATGTGTACAATTTAGCAAACCTGACAATAGAATGATTCGGATAACAGTAGGTCATCACAAACAACCATCATTGCACCCCCAAGCCTCAGACTCAAGAAGAACTGAAGTGCCTGTCACCTCTGGTAAACTCAGAAAAAGTGAAACAAGCCATTGGCAATGATAAAGTGGCATACAGATCATGTGTCACATCAAACCATACCCATTCATAATACATTTTCATATAGCAAGGACACTGACAAAGCAGACAACAGGAGTAACTGTCTTTATTACATATTACCCAGATAGGCATAACAAGTAGACAAGAGCAAGGGCAGTGGCCAGTCCACAGTTCAAAGTAGGCACATGTGTGCATGAGAACCTGCACAAAGAATGGGCAAACAAAGTGAAAAACAGCAAGGCCAGTGGCCAGTCCACAGTTCAGAGTTGGCACATGTGTGCATGAGAACCTGCACAGGGAATGGGCATCCATGGTTACAAAGAGCAAGGCCAGTGGCCAGTCCACAGTTCAGAGTAGGCACATGTGTGCATAAGAACCTGCACAGGGAATGGGCATCCATGGTCACAAACAGCAAGGCCAGTGGCCAGTCCATAGCTCCAAGTAGGCACATGTGTGCATGAGAACCTGCACAGGGAATGGGCAAACAAAGTGAAAAACAGCAAGGCCAGTGGCCAGTCCACAGTTCAGAGTAGGCACATGTTTGCATGAGAACCTGCACAGGGAATGGGCAAACAAAGTGAAAAACAGCAAGGCCAGTGGCCAGTCCACAGTTCAGAGTAGGCACATGTGTGCATGAGCACCTGCACAGGGAATGGGCATCCATGGTCATAAACAGCAAGGCCGGTGGCCAGTCCATAGCTCCAAGTAGGCACATGTGTGCATGAGAACCTGCACAGGGAATGGGCAAACAAAGTGAAAAACAGCAAGGCCAGTGGCCAGTCCACAGTTCAGAGTAGGCACATGTGTGCATGAGAACCTGCACAGGGAATGGGCATCCATGGTCACAAACAGCAAGGCCAGTGGCCAGTCCATAGTTCCAAGTAGGCACATGTGTGCATGAGAACCTGCACAGGGAATGGGCATCCATGGTTACAAACAGCAAGGCCAGTGGCCAGTCCACAGTTCAGAGTAGGCACATGTGTGCATGAGAACCTGCACAGGGAATGGGCATCCATGGTCACAAACAGCAAGGCCAGTGGCCAGTCCATAGTTCCAAGTAGGCACATGTGTGCATGAGAACCTGCACAGGGAATGGGCATCCATGGTTACAAACAGCAAGTCCAGTGGCCAGTCCATAGCTCCAAGTAGGCACATGTGTGCATGAGAACCTGCACAGGGAATGGGCAAACAAAGTGAAAAACAGCAAGGCCAGTGGCCAGTCCACAGTTCAGAGTAGGCACATGTGTGCATGAGAACCTGCACAGGGAATGGGCAAACAAAGTGAAAAACAGCAAGGCCAGTGGCCAGTCCACAGTTCAGAGTAGGCACATGTGTGCATGAGAACCTGCACAGGGAATGGGCATCCATGGTCACAAACAGCAAGGCCAGTGGCCAGTCCACAATTCAGAGTAGTCACATGTGTGCATGAGATCCTGCACAGGGAATGGGCATCCATGGTTACAAACAGCAAGGCCAGTGGCCAGTTCAGAGTAGGCACATGTGTGCATGAGAACCTGCACAGGGAATTGGCATCCATGGTCACAAACAGCAAGGCCAGTGGCCAGTCCATAGCTCCAAGTAGGCACATGTGTGCATGAGAACCTGCAAAGGGAATGGGCAAACAAAGTGAAAAACAGCAAGGCCAGTGGCCAGTCCACAGTTCAGAGTAGGCACATGTGTGCATAAGAACCTGCACAGGGAATGGGCAAACAAAGTGAAAAACAGCAAGGCCAGTGGCCAGTCCACAGTTCAGAGTAGGCACATGTGTGCATGAGAACCTGCACAGGGAATGGGCATCCATGGTCACAAACAGCAAGGCCAGTGGCCAGTCCATAGCTCCAAGTAGGCACATGTGTGCATGAGAACCTGCACAGGGAATGGGCAAACAAAGTGAAAAACAGCAAGGCCAGTGGCCAGTCCACAGTTCAGAGTAGGTACATGTGTGCATGAGAACCTGCACAGGGAATGGGCATCCATGGTCACAAACAGCAAGGCCAGTGGCCAGTCCACAGTTCAGAGTAGGCACATGTGTGAATGAGAACCTGCACAGGGAATGGGTGAGACCGTACACTGCCATGGTCAGCAACACAGCTAGGGGGACAACAATGGGCAGTCCAGGCACCGCCATGGGAGAGACAGGTGTGGGAGGGGGACTCAGCCTCAGACGTGGCTGTCAGTCGAACTGGGAGGTGGCTGATTGTCGTGCCCAGTTGGAGTACTGGACCTGGGAGAGAGAGGACCAGCTGAGGTAGAGGCATCAGTGGCTTTGTGAGCCGGAGGGCTGCTTGGACCGGGTGGTGTGGTGGCACGTGGAGGTGGAGACATGCTGCCGTGGGACACAGTGTGTGAGGGAGAATGTGGAGGGGTGTCTTTCCACTTCTTGGGGATTCGATAGGTAATTTTGGTCTTGGTAGGAGTGGGAGGTGGGGTGGGCATAACAGGCACACTCTCCACCAAAGGTGCATCAAGTGCATGCAGTGGCCCTCCCTCTGGGGATCTGCTGGATCCGGCGGTACGCTTGGCCTGGCCTTGCCTTTTCCCCTCCATCCCCTGTTGACCAGGTGACTCCCCTACAGTGCCCCCCTTTCCCAGCTTTACAGGGGTGTGGGTGGGAGTTGAGGTTGTGGGTGAATCTGCCTTAGAGGGCTTTTTCTGTGGACTCTTAGCAGGCACCAGCTTCACAGCAGGCACAGCAACTGTCTGCTTGTCTTTGGGAGACACTTTTTGGACAGGAGGGTCCTTGGATGGGGATGATCTTGAGGATTGTGAGCCTGAGGCCTGCTTCTTGGCTTGATGCCCCTGAGTGTCACCTGAAGGGCTTTTGCCTTTGCGCACCGGGGTGACTTTGGTTGGTTTGGGGGATGGTGTATGCGCCCTGGCCCGCTTGGGGTGATGCTATTGTGTGCTGCGTGTGGTGTACCTTGAGCCTGAGGGCTGTGGTGTCTGGTCACTCTCGTCAGATGTAGCCACTGGCAGGGGGGTGGCTGAAGGGACTGGAGCTGGACTCTGAGCCTGTGACAGCTGAATGGCTGCCGTCACTGTGGAGGACAAAGACTGGACAGTCCTGTGTAGCCCACCCACGTCTGAATGAATGCCCTCCATGAAGGCAACTACCTGTGCCAACTTCTTGTCATGGTCTAGGAAGGCATTCAGGAGAGTTGTCTGACCCACACACAGCTGGCGCAAAAGCTCAACAGACTCAACACTGAGGGCAGCAGGGGAGACAGGGACAGGGGCAGCGGTGCCTGGGGGGAAGGACACTCTTCCCTTCTTACTGGTGCGAATACAGGCAGCACTAGTGGAAGTCGCTGGGAGGGTGGGCACTGGACGATGTGTGGTGGAAGAGGAGGCAGATTTCCCACTCCCTGTGCCCGCCAACATTGAGGAGTCACCGCTGGCGTCAGATGACGTTGAGGTTGGTGTCTCTGGCTGTGATTCCTCAAGCACACTCCTGTCCCCCTCCGAGGCGCTGGTCACATCAGTGTCAGTGTGCTCATGTGAAGCAGTCGTGCCTGATGCCTCACCACTGGTGTCCGTCCCCTGTCCTTCTGTGCCCTCGGTAGATGCTGCAAGAGACAGAGACGTAGGTACAGTTTAGTGCCATACACACACACATCATATGCAAGCACAGCACAAAACAAGATGGTGATACCCCCATGTTGCACACCACCCTGTGCAGTCACATTGTGCAACCCTAAGTCAAAAATCAAAAATCGCATGGAAACATGCAAACTTGGCATAATTGACCCATGTGATGTCCACACAGCCAAACAGCTTGCCCGTGCCTCCGTGTAACCAGACATACAGATCCCTCTGAGCATACCTAGGTCCCTGAAGGGTGAAAAAGATGTACATCACAACATGTTGTCACAGTCACATATGGAGTCACCATAAGGGGACAACACAGATACAGACTCCAAAATATAATTTCGCTATGGCCATGAGCTCATGCCATCCACCATGTCGTGCTTTGGGGCACAACTACAGTTGCACATTGGTGTCAGATGTGTAGTTCTCACAATTTTGAGGTCAGGCACTGCACACATTGATGAAAGCACACTCAGATGAGGCACCCTGCCGGTCACTGCCATGGGATGTCCCTGACTCCCCCAATCCAGCCGATGCCATAAGCCCACGACTCAGAATGCAACGTCAAGGGCCATTACATCAATGACATGAGAAAGTACATGTAGCGAAAAAGCATGACAGCTGCACACAACAGAGAGGCCACTCACAAGCCATTGCATCACAATAGCAACATCACAGAGCCCAGCACTGGCTCATGCTTGGAATACATGCAGTCACTCACAACCAAAGTCACCCTTCCCAGAATACTCACCCCCAGCTTGCTGCTGATGGTCCTTCAAACGTGCATCCAGCTCTGGCTGTTTCTCTGCAAAGATGCAGGCCATTAGTGGTGTCATTCTCCTGCAAGCCAACCTGCCAGTCCGAGGGAGCAGCCCCAGCGTCATCTCTGCCACGTTCTTGCTCAGCCAGCAGATGTCATCCCAACTCTTGTGACAGTGTGTGTGTCGTCGTTGGAGACACCCAGAGCCCGCACCTTACGTGCAATGGCTCTCCATACGGCCTTACGCTGGTGGACTTTGAGCTGCAGGCATGGGAGGCAAGAGGAGGACATTTCAGTGACACTGGGTTATGTACCACTATCTCTCAGTACAGGAGCATGCACAAACTCAGCACAGCTTCACAGATATGTTTAGCAGAGAAAATACAGCATGACACGTAGTACATGAGCATGGGATAATCATAACAAAATGCATGCAGGTATGAGGATGGACACAGTACCTGCCCATCTCATACACATGCTGAATGGCAGCACAGAAAGCATTGTGAAGGAGCCCCACATCTGCGATTCAGTTTGTGAGTGAGCAAGACATACATCACATTGGAAATGATGTGTCGGGCAGACTCACTGTGTCCAACACTGCACACCCCTCAATGTCCTTGCTCTGTGAATGGCTCACTGTGTCATGGAGGTCACATTTAGGGACATGATCTTACAGTCTCACACCCTTCTCACAAGGTCTGTCTTGTGCAATACATAGGCCTGAGATAGCTCTTTGTTGGATAGGGTAGCAGACAACCCATATGTCTCACTCTGTCCATTCAGTGATGGGTCCTTGTCAAATTGGGCAGTGACTGTGCAGGCCAGGGGGATCACACTGAGGTTTAACGTGGGCCATGAGAACATTCACATGCAGGTAGAATATGAGAGGGCAAACAGTGCCTACACATGCGAGTCTGAACACATGATGAAAGCAATGGGAGGATGATATTTTCAAAGTACAGCAATCTGAGGTGTCATATGTGTATGATTTGCCAAGAGTGTCACCCTCAGGCATTTCACTCTTGTGCATAATGCTTACATATCCATGGTGGCAATATAGAGTCAAACACACTTCCATCAGTACCCTCTGGACGTAAAGTCTTTCTCATTTCACAAATGAGGCTGTGAAAAACCTCATGGACTCACAGATCCATTAGCACAGGCAGAGTCTGTCCCGACTCCCACTTTCTATACTTGCAGTGTCACTGTATGGCTGCAAAAAGACTGCATGTCCCTCCCATCCTGAAATACATCCCGGGGAATGTGTGAAATAGGCTACAAACCCCATTTTCCTGAAGTCAGCATGCTAGGCAATGTATCACACAAACCCACACTCTCAGGCACATACTGCAGCAGATCAACTTCATGTGTGCACTCCCTGCACTCTCACTTCCACTCTGAAACACTTACCAAGACATCTGGAGCACCATATAGCCTCCCATACTGTGTGAGCACCTCGTCCACCAGGACCTCCAGCTCCTCTGTGGTGAAGGGACGGGCCCTGATGTTCTCAGTCCTCGCCATCACTGGGTCCAGGAGACAGGAGTAGCAGCAGTTGGTGGTGAAGAGTGTCAGGCAGCAGTGTCTGGGTCCAGGAGACAGGAGCAGCAGCAGTTGGTGGTGAAGAGTGTCAGGCAGCAGTGTCTGGGTCCAGGAGACAGGAGCAGCAGCAGTTGGTGGTGAAGAGTGTCAGGCAGCAGTGTCTGGAAGCAGTGGAAATGTGAGGCTCTCTCCCACACATATATAGCCCCCTGGGGTAGTTTCTGTGGTTCTAAGCTGCTGCAATTGGTGTTCCAGCTCAGCTTTTTTCAAATGCATCCAATGACCGGCCCGCGGTAGCGGAGCACGCCTACCGCGATTTTCAAAATTGTATTTGGCTACTGCGATTGCGCTTCCCATTGGCTGTAAGGGCATGGGCATTGGCGGTGACACACTGCAGGGACCAGACGGTCGCTACCGCGATCGTGCATCTTTCAATTGCATCCAATGCCCGGCCCCGCGGAAGCGGTGCACGCCTACCGCGATTTTCAAAATTGTATTTGGCTACCGCGATTGCGCTTCCCATTGGCTGTAAGGGCATGGGTATTGGCGGTGACACACCGCAGGGGCCAGGCGGTCGCTACCACGATATGGCTGCCATACATTGGTGCCTATGACCGTGATTTGGGTGGCGGAGCATGCCAACCGCCATTTCCAAATCTGTATGTCACTACCGCGGATGCGGGTCCCATTGGCTGTAAGGGCATGGGCATGGGCATTGGCGGTGATACACCGCAGGGGCCAGGCGGTCGCTACCACGACATGGCTGCCATACATTGGTGCCTATGACCGTGATTTGGGTGGCGGAGCATGCCAACCGCCATTTCCAAATCTGTATGTCACTACCGCGGATGCGGGTCCCATTGGCTGTAAGGGCATGAGCATTTGCGGTGATACACCGCAGGGGCCAGGCGGTCACTACCGCGATATGGCTGCCATACATTGGTGCCTATGACCGTGATTTGGGTGGCGGAGCATGCCAACCGCCATTTCCAAATCTGTATGTCACTACTGTGGATGCGGGTCCCATTGGCTGTAAGGGCATGGGCATTGGCAGTGATACACCGCAGGGGCCAGGTGGTCGCTACAGCGACATGGCT
The DNA here is from genome assembly GCA_963921515.1 of Calotriton arnoldi. Lineage (NCBI taxonomy): Eukaryota > Metazoa > Chordata > Amphibia > Caudata > Salamandridae > Calotriton > Calotriton arnoldi. Next base: position 367,636 of record CAWUFW010013249.1, on the reverse strand, counting down.
GCCATACATTGGTGCCTATGACCGTGATTTGGGTGGCAGAGCATGCCAACCACCATTTCCAAAACTGTATGTCACCACCGCAGATGCGGGTCCCATTGGCTGTAAGGGCATTGGCGGTGATACACCACAGGGGCCAGGCGGTCGCTACCGCGATATGGCTGCCATACATTGGTGCCTAGGACCATGATTTGGGTGGCGGAGCACGTTAACAGCACCTATGAACACATCATGCTGTGTCATGGCAATGGTCAGTTCTCAACAGTGTACAGTAAACACCTGATTCATGACAGAAGATAGTGCAAACAGTGCCAGTGTAACATTTAGCCCACTGCTGACTACACATGCCATGTCAGTGCACATGATTGCAAACATTGGCATGTACTCCCTCACATGTCACTTATGATATTGTTGTGCATGTACACAGATCAGTGGTGTGATGGACTCTCCAATGTGTACACAAGTCAATGTGTGATCTGGCTACGCAACATACAGTGATGAAGGTCTGACTACACAATGTGCATATTTCATTGTGTAGTTTGCTTTGCTCATGTACATACTTGATCTTGATGCACATACTGTGCTCATTGTGTTGTTGATGTGTGCCCTGTTCGACTTACGCAAGAAGGTGTGGCAGGTACAGCAGCTAGGTAGGAGCCGACAGTGTTGCTGTTTCACACATATGCTGTATGAACTACTGTCAGGGCTGGTTATGCAAGATGTGGACATGTCCTTTTGGCCATTCACATGGTCTCAATCTGTTTGGGAGATACTCACTGTGTGAAAACTGTATAGGGGTATGACTAGTGTAGCTGAAGGTGTCCCCACACGTAAGTTGTGCTGTAAGCTGAAGTGTGATGCCAGTCATTGTTTGCGCTGTGTCAGTCATAACGTAAGATGTTGCACCCATCTCATGGTTTATTGCATTGACATGTGTCCCCTTTCATCTCACCTAGGAGGCGACCAAATGTGCATCGTCCCTTCACAGTGCTGGCGGACATGGAGGATGAGGACGTCATCCGGAAATTCCGTCTGGATCGACCCACCCTACAAGACCTATGTGCTCTGTTGGAGCCCCACCTGCGGCCTCGCAGAACATATCCGACTGCTTTCGCACCAACGTCTAAGGTGATGGCGGCCCTGCATTTTTTGGCTACTGGATCATTCCAGTACATGGTGTCCAGCGCAGGTGGGATGTCGCAACCCATGTTCAGCATGGTGCTAAGTGATGTCCTGTCCGCTATGATGACCTACAAGGACAGATACATCATTTCCCCAGGAGGCATGAATTGGCGGATGTGAAGGCTGATTTTTATGCCCTTGGCCACATCCCTAATGCTGTTGGTGCCATTGACTGCACACATGTTAGCCTGGTTCCACCACAGGCACATGAGCACATCTACAGGAATAGGAAACATTTCCATTCCATCAATGTGCAAGTGGTGTGACAGGCGGATATGATAATCTCACATGTCTGTGCCAAATTTCCCGGCTCTGCTCATGACTCGTACATCATGCGTAACAGCATTGTGCCCCAAATGATGGCAAATCTGCTCCCGGAGCGTGCATGAATTGTGGGTGAGTACGCAGGGTGAAGTAGCGTGCTGTATGTGTGACATGCTGTCCTCTGCCACAGTAATGTTACAAGTTTGTTCTGTGTGTCTCACACCTAGGTGACTCTGCATATCCCAACCGGCCTTGGTTGCTGAGCCCACTGCGGAATCCCAGGACCCCGGGTGAAGTCCGCTACAATGATGCACATGGGAGGACCCGTCGTGTGGTGGAGCGTACTTTTGGTCTCCTGAAGTCACGATTTCGCTGCCTGGACAAGACCGGAGGTGCACTGATGTACTCTCCACAGAATGTGTGTCAGATCGTAGTTGCATGCTGCATGCTCCACAACCTGGCCTTGCGCAAGGAGATCCCCCTGCTCCTGGACGATGGTGAGCAGCCGAGGCCACCGCCTGGAAACCCACCCATGTCCAGTGACGAGGATAGTGGAGAGGAGGAAGGTGTTGACCTGCGTCAACAGCTCATCAACCGCTACTTCCCTTGAAGGTGAGTGGAAACATACAACGGTGCCATTGTCTGCTGATTGTGTTGTTGTTGGAAAGGCCTAGGGGAGATTTGTGACTGCTGCCTGTTGTTGTCTCTGTGCTGGGGGCTAATGTTTCTGGGACAGGGTAGTTGTGCCCAGCTACAGGATGTCTATGTCGGTACTGTTGCTCATTGTAATGTGTGCAGATTTGAGTACCTTGATGACAAGTGTTGTGTAGTGGCTGTGATGCCATCACCTGACAAGTGAATATTGTTCTTTTGTGTTTTCCTAGGTCCCTTCTGCCTCTCAATGCCTCCAAACAATCCGTGCTCCTGGTACATTGTGATCCCAGTCAACATTGTACATCCTGTAATAAACATGGAGCTGACACGTGAACATAGGTGTGTAAGGAGTGTTTATTAACAATGGGTATATGTGACAGGGAAGTGAATATTTGCAAACAGGTGAAAAGTGAATCAATGAGTTGTCAGTGATGGTAGATGAGACAATGGAGTAGTCACCACATTGTTGTGGTGACACAGTCCAACAGACACATTCCATTAACCTGGCAGTGTGGATAAGGACAGTCAATAAAGTCAATGGCAAGGTGAAGAGGGGTGCCATCATGGCTGGCTCCTGAACTGGCGTTTGGCTGGTGCTTTGCCACGTGATCCTCCCTGGGATTTCTTTGGACGGCCCCTTGAGCGTTTGGCAGGGGGGTCTCTTCTGCGGGCTCAGCGGTATATGAGGACTCACCCCTCTCTGTGCCCGCAGGGGAGGTGGGGAACTGTCATCCTGCGGGCCACTGGAGGTAGGTGGAGCTGTTGTTTGGGCCACAGGCTTGTCTCTCAGGACACCCACTAGCTGGCCCAAGAGGTCCATGATTTGGCCCATTCGTGTGTCAAAGGACCTCAGCAGCAGGCGGAGCTCACGGGATTCCTCCAGAGCCTGGCCCGTGTGTCCCTGGGCTTGTTCATAGGCCCCAAGGACTCTGGCGATGTTGGCCAGGGCTTCGGTCCCAGTGTCCGGTTGGTCTTGTCGCCTAGTTGCCCTCCCACCTGCCCTGCTGTCCCGGACCTGTGGCGTCACCACTCTACGCACACGCGTACTCTCCCTGCCCTCCTCAGATTGTGGGTTCGGGTGGTCATCTTCTGAGGCAGGGACAGTGCAGGCAGCACTGGTGGTGGTGGTGGTGGAGGCCGCACATGTCGTTACAGCAGGGGTCAGCGTAGTTGTTGTTGCTGAGGTGGTGGCGGTGGGGACAGTGGGTTCCTGGGACCTGTTGCGCCCTGGCATGCCTGATGGGCCAGCTTCGGGCTCTACATCTGAGAAATCTAGGGAGTCTGCATCGGAGAGTCCATGTTCCAGGGGGGGGAGACTGGCTCTGCAGGTTGGTGTGGTCATCTGCAGCTGTCAGTTCTTGGTCACCTGTGGAACAGAGGGGAAATGCTCATTGGAGTGCACACCTCAAGCTTGGTGTTAGATGTTTTGTTGTTACATGTTATGCACCACACAGTTTACATTGATATTACATTGTATGTCTGCACAGTTTTGAGCATCAGGTCATGATGTGGAGGTACATACCTTACTTGTCCATGGTGTGACATGTCAATAGGTACCATGCACAACGTGCAGATTGTGTGATTATGAGGACATGTCATCAGCTAACGACTAGCAGCACAATAACTTTATGTGCAGCATCTTTGTTGTTCACTCTGCATGGAAGACATTACAACTGGGCATGAACTAGCCATTGTAGTCTCATGCATACCTTTGTCATATCATGTGCTTTGCTTTCTTATTACTACTGACCATGCTTGTTTTGTTTTCATATGGGCCTTGATGCTCTGCCCCCATGGCACTTCAAGATAGCATTCAGTGCTGTGCATGGTTGTGCCCTGAATTTCTTCTAAATGTGATTTTGTGAGTCACACTTTGGTTTCTGTGACAGTTACATACGCTTTTCTGTCTGCACACTGGAAGTGGCTATTTGATGTATGCCAAGTTGGATGACATGTGTGGGCTGGTGTGGTCATATGGCTCCATGCTTTTTGAGGGGAGTGTCAGGGTGCATGCACTGTCTACCTACCTGTTCTGTGACACATTTGGGGGAATTGTTGCCACATGGTTCTGGGTGGGGTGGAGTGCTACATCCTGCTCAGGGTAGGACAAGGTGTCCTGGTGGGAGTTTTAGTGCAGGCCTCCCACCCCCAAAACACCATCCCTGTGAAGATGGATACCTACCTGTTAGGTGAAGGTGAACAGTACAATGGCTGCCACATGGTTCTGGGTGGGGTGGAGTGCTACTTCCTGCTCAGGGGTGGGACAAGGGGGCATGGTGGGAGTTGTAGTGCAGGCCTCCCACCCCCAAACCACCCTCCCTGTGAAGATGGATACTTACCTGTTAGGTGAAGGTGAACAGTACAATGGCTGCCACATGGTTCTGGGTGGGGTGGAGTGGTACTTCCTGCCAGGGGTGGGACAAGGGGGCATGGTGGGAGTTGTAGTGCAGGCCTCCCACCCCCAAACCACCCTCCTTGTGAAGATGGATACCTACCTGTTAGGTGAAGGTGAACAATACAATGGCTGCCACATGCTTCTGGGTGGGGTGGAGTGCTACTTCCTGCTCAGGGGTGGGACAAGGGGGCATGGTGGGAGTTGTAGTGCTGGCTGCCTGTACACATGCAACCCTGGAATGTTGCTGGCTAACTTTGGGGTGATTCAGAGGGAGTGAATGTTACATCTGTGAGACATGTGTTGGGTAGTGTGTGGTGCACATGAATGGATTTGGGCCTAGGAGGTGTAGCTTTGTAGTTGTGCAAGACAGTACATAGCAGTGTAATGGTAGACATTTGTTTGTACTTACCAGCCTCCACTCCCCCGGGTACGCCTGTGAGACTCTCTGGATGCAGTATGGCAAGCACCTTCTCCTCCCATGCAGTGAATGTTCTTGGTGGAATGGGAGGGCCACCGCCAGTCATCTGAGCCAGCTAACGGCTCTTGTAGTTCTGTTTCACCAGCATCTTGAGGTCAGGCCACCGCTTCATGATCTCCTTCTTGGTGCGCGGGGTGGTCCCTACTGCATTGACCTTGTTGACTATCCTTCTCCACATTTGTGCTCTTTTGGCTAATGCCGTCTGTTGGACCAGGTTACCAAACAATTGAGGTTCTACTCTGATTATCTCATCTGCCATGACTGTCAACTCGCTGTCAGTGAATTTGGGCATTTTCTTTTGTGCCATGGTGTGTGATGTGCAAATGGTTTGAGGTGCGGGTGTGAGGGTGGTGGGGGTGATGTAAGTGGGGTGTGGGTGTGTGTTGTTGTGCTGGTGGAATGTGTGGTGGTTTGCCTCTCCTTTGTGCTGTAGGGTTATTTCCTTCAGGGGTAGAGTATTGCAAAGGATTCTGGTCAGGGAAGGGGCTGGTTTTATACTCAGCTATGTGGGTGTGTCAAAATGTGATATTGCTGTCAGGTGGGTTGTGTGGGTTGTCTTGGGATTTGTATTTCTTTAGTTACCATGGGGGTGTGTCATTTGTGTGTGTTAGGTGTTTTGGGGGGCTGAGCTAGTTTGATGTGTGCACTTGGTGGCCTTGTGGTGTGTTTTTATTTTCGACCGCCATATTTGTTCCGGAGCAGCCACAGCGGTGGGTATGCAACAGTCCTTCCGCCGGCTCTCCCATTCATCACTGTTTGCGATTGCGGCAGTCAGAAACAGCGGATCGTTCCGCTGTCACCTCAGTGGTATGCTAATTTAACGTGCGATCAATCCGCTGGCCTAGCGGCGTTTATGGGTGTTTCCGCCGCGAATCCGACCGCCGCAGACTGATTTTCACCTGCTCCACCCGCTACAGGCAGTCTTTCGTGGCATTGTTCCGCCGCGGTCGGGTTTTTCTGGCGGTTGATCCTAATCGGACCGCTGGTTTTTACGCTGTACCAGCGGACGGTGAATTTCCGCTACCATGGCGGTCGGAATGGTTTTCCGACCGCCATCCTAATCGGCCCCCTTCTGTTGTCTTGGCCTCATTATGTCGGCCGGTACAGGTTAATGTATTAATATATACAGTGCATATTTACAGTATACCAATGATTACATTAATAGATGGTATAACATATTCATAATATGGCAATGTATATTACCAAAATTGCAACATGTTGTAGCATAGATGAAAAGGACCAGTTGGTGTCAAGTAATGTGTGTATCAGGTTCAGATATCAGGAGGATTAAAACTGGTTGTACTGTAAGTTGGTACCTCAGATTGTAAAGGAGGGTGGTGGACCGCTGGGATCTTTATCATAACTACTAACAATTCAGTTTAGCTGATGAATTTGCGCCACTCTTCAAGACTGTTTAACCCCTTTCTAATTGAATCGCATTTATCAATCCATTTGCACCCCAATGATTGAAGGATCAGTGAGATGTTACCCCCTCTGCAAGGGGTTTTCGCCTTTTCAATGATCTGCCAACGTATCTCATCTGCAGTGTGGGATCTTTCTTTATAATGCTGCACCAAAGGAGCGTTTTCCACCAGACATTGTATCCTGCTCCTGTGCTGGCCAATCCGAGTCTTCAGTGGTTGAGTAGTTTGCCCTATGTATATGAGATTACAGGGGCACCAAATACAATAAATGACATTTGAAGTGGCACAGTTTGTATGGTCATGTAATGTCCATTTTACATCACCATGTGTAAAGTTTTTAGTGTTGAACGTGTGTTGGCAGGCTATGCAGCTGCCACACTTAAAGTGGCCAGTGACAGGAGGTAGTGACCAAACTTCATTAATGGTGGTTTTGGAATTCAGAATGCTGGTATCAGAATGCACCAGGTGATCTTTGATGTTCCTGCCTTTCCTGTAGGAGAACATGGGCAACTCCTGACAGGTGCTGAGTGTGTTCAGGGTAGGCCAATGTCTCTTGATGGTTTTAACCAGTTGTGTACTGAGAGGGCAGAAGGTAGTGACACATACATTTCTATTCATCTGTGCTTTGGGTCTGCTCATCAATATTTCCTTCGTGGGCTATACCAGGCCCTTTTCATTGATGTTTTAATTAGTCGCTTAGGATATCCTCTCTCCCGCAGTTTGTTACTTAAGGTATCTGCCTCTTTGAAGAAATCTTCTTTTTCTGTGCAGTTCCTTCTCAGTCTTAGGAACTGCCCATATGGTAATACATCCTTTAGGGCTCGGGGGTGGAAGCTTTTATACTGCAGCAGAGTATTCCATTCCGTAGGTTTTCTATAGAGACTCACAATAAGTTGGTTACTCCTGTTGCGCATTTCCAAATCAAGGAATGGCACTTTCTCTTTATCTGCACTGTAGGTGAAAGTGAGTGCTGACTGACAGTCATGAAGATAGGAGATGAACATTTTCAGTCTGGCTTCAGTACCAACCCATATCATAAAAATGGCATCAATATAGCTCTTCCAAAACTTGATGTTAGTATGAAAGGGGTTGGTGACAGTTGTGATGAATTTTTTCTCTAGATCACCCACATACAAATTCGCCAGGTTTGGGGCAAAAATTGCTCCCATGGAAGTTCCTGAGCATTGTTGGTAATATTTGGTGTTAAATTTGAAGTAATTCATGGATAGAGCAATTGCCAGTAAGTCCGTGATGAATTCAGACGGGACAGGCACTGGGGCTGGGCGTGAGTTCAAGACCTCCTTTATTACGTCAATGCTCTCTCTTTGCTGAATGTTTGTGCATAAGGATTCTATATCCAGTGTCACGAGTATCTCTTCCAGGGGATCGTATTCCATTCCTTCAATTAAGTTAATCATGTACGTGTTGTCTTGTACATAGGTCTGTAGAACAGGGACATAATCTTTGATAAAGCTATTAATGTAGTGTCCCAACGGTTCTAATACTGAACCACATCCAGACAATATTGGTCTTCCTGGGGGACTCACTGCGTCCATGTGGGTGCACAGACATAATATCGAGTTTTTATTTTCGGAGTACAAAAATATCGAGTTGGAAATATCGAAGGGACTGAATATCGACATCAAGAATATCGGTGACCAGAATATCGACATGAAGGTAAGAAATATCGTTTTTGTTAATATCGAAGTCAGTAATATCGTTTGTAAAAATATTGTTGCTAATAATATCGATGTTTATATTAGTGTTATGTATTTTAGTATGTATTTTAAATATATGTGTTCTATATTTTTTGTTAAGTATTGTTTTAAAAAAAATATATGCATTACATTTTTAGAAGTTATTAATTCTTTTTAAAGTACATTTTGTGTCTTAGTTCCGTAGCGGGTTGTGGGTTTATAGGGGAATAGGGTGGGAATTAATTTAGTTATAGTAAATTTAATAATTATTTTTAGAAATTATTAATTATTTTTAATTAAATTTTGCGTTTTAGTTCTGTAGCAGTTTGTGGGTTTATAGGGAAATAGGGTGGGAAGTAATCTAATTATAGTAAATTTAATAATAATTTTTTGAAATTATTAATTATTTTAAATTACATTTAGTGTTTTTATTCCGTAACGGCTTGTGGGTTTATAGGGGAATAGGGTGGGAAGTAATTTAATTATAATAAAGTAATTATTGATTTTGATTTATTGGTATTGATAAATAATTTATTGTTAATTAATTATTAATTGGTAATGAATTTTTATTAATTGATTAATTGATAATGACATTAATTGTGTTAATTTTTTTTAGGAGCGGGTTGTGGGTTTATAGGGGAATAGGGTGGGAAGTAATTTAATTTTAATAAAGTAATTATTAATTTTTATGTATTGGTATTGATAATTAATTTATTGTTAATAAATTATTAATTGGTAATTAATTTGTATTAATTGATTAATTGATAATTATATTAATTGTGTTATTTTTTTTAGGAGCGGGTTGTGGGTTTATAGGGGAATAGGGTGGGAAGTAATTTAATTTTAATAAAGTAATTATATATTTATTTATTGGTATTGATAATTAATTTATTGTTAATTAATTATTAATTGGTAATTAATTTTTATTAATTGATTAATTGATAATTATATTAATTGTGTTATTTTTTAGGAGCGGGTTGTGGGTTTATAGGGGAATAGAGTGGGAAGTAATTTAATTATAGTGAAGTAATTATTAATTTTATTTGTTATTATTTATAAATAATTTATTATTAATTAATTATTAATTGGTTATTTAATTTAAAAAAAAATGTAAGTGATACGTATGTTAATTTTAACCCTCTGCTATCCAACACTTTCCCTACAGTTACACTCTCTGGAGTGGGAATAGTAGTTTTTACCCTTACGCTATCCAACACTTTCCCTACTGTTGCACTCTCTGGAGTGGGAATAGTAATTTTTACCCCTACGCTATCCAACACTTTCCCTGCTGTTGCACTCTCTGGAGTGGGAATAGTAATTTTTACCCCTACGCTATCCAACACTTTCCCTACTGTTGCACTCTCTGGAGTGGGAATAGTAATTTTTACCCCTACGCTATCCAACACTTTCCCTACTGTTGCACTCACTTGAGTGGGAATAGTAATTTTTACCCCTTCGCTATCCAACACTTTCCCTACAGTTGCACTCTCTGGAGTGGGAATAGTAATTTTTACCCCTACGCTATCCAACACTTTCCCTACTGTTGCACTCACTGGAGTGGGAATAGTAATTTCTACCCCTTCGCTATCCAACACTTTCCCTACTGTTGCACTCTCTGGAGTGGGAATAATAATTTTATCCCCTCCGCTAACCAATATTTTCTCTACTGTTTTAGTTAATGTAGTGTATAATGTATTTTAAAAAGATAAAAAATATTCTAATTTTTTAATTTATTACATATATATTTTTTATATTTTGATTTATATTATTGGTGTATGTGTATATATATGTATTTATAATTTTTAATATGTTTTTTTAACAATTTATAAGTTATTAAAATAATTATTTATAAATATTATTAAGTATATATATTATATTTTATACATATATATGTTTAATTTATTTTGACATTCAATGTATTAGTTATAATTTTAAACATTTTAAAATAATTGTAACTATGTTTCTTTTAATTATATGTATTATTTGCTTTATTTTACATTATTTTTTAAACATTAAAAAAACGATATTTTTAACAACGATATTTTTGACAACAATATTTTTTTCGATATTTTTGTACTTACCATTATGTAGATAGGACTTCAAATTTCTGGACATCGATATTTTTGTGTTGATATTTTTGTACCTCGATATTTTGACTGTCGATATTCTGTCAGTGATCCGTCCATGTGTACTTTGGGTAGGGTATATAACACAGGAGTCGTGGGATTCTTCTGATTGAGGAATTCAAACTTAAGCTTAGAGATGAAACCTTCCTCAAGACCATTGTTGGTTACTTCCTGTATTCATTTTTGGATTTCTGTCAATGGATTGCGGGTTAATTCTTTGTGGTGTTTGATGTTCCTCAGTTGTCTTGTTATCTCAGCTTCATACTTCTTCCTGTCCTGGATAACAATACCACCACCTTTAACCGCTGGTTTTATAATAATTGAATCCTCTTTTTTAAGGTCCAACAGTGCTTGTCGCTCCTGTCGCGAGTTATTATATGGAGTAAACACTTTCTTTGTTTTTAATTTCTGGATATCTTCTAGGACAGCCTTCTCAAAGGCCAGAATCTCTGTCAGCATCAAGGCATTGGCTGGTATGAATGTCGATTTAGGCCTCATAATGGAATTCTGGGTGGAGGGGACCCCTTTGTTGTCATTGAAAAAGACTTTCAACCTCAATGTTCCGAAAAATTTGTGGAGTTCTGTTTGTAGTTTGAAAAAATCATTTTTTTCAATCAAGACATATGATAAACCTTTGCTTAGGAGTGACAATTCACTACTATTGAATTGGTGAGGTGACAAATTGAAAATAGGGATGGTACTTGCTTGTTCCAAGACTGTAGTATCCCGTGTGGTGGTCAAGATAGGGTCTCTCTCATGCGTGCGATTGTTCATGGTGGTAAAATATCCTACTTCCATCACCGTTACTGACCTTCCGATCCCCAGGTGTAGTACTTTCTTCTGGTTTCCATTGGTCCCCCTGCCTATCTGGGCCTGGCCTGAAAAAGGATTCTGTTGCTGGTTACGTTGGGCACTGCTTGGGCCTTCACCAACGTCGTCCGAAGAGTCGGATCCTGCCGAGGAATCTGAGAAACCGATTAAGGTATTGTTCTTGTATCTGCCCCAGGTGGCGTTCTTTCTTGTAGGCTGTGGTTGAGAATAATAGTCGTCCTGTAAGTAGGGAAATACCTTCTCTTTGCTGTAAGTGTTGATATCCTTTTGGACTTTGTCAGCCTTCTTTTTTAGCTCAAAGGTATTGAACTCTTGTATTGTCTTATTTAGTGTCTCCAATGCCAACTTTGACTCTTCCAAGTTATCACAGCCATATAATTCTTTCTCTAGATTTTCAGCTCCTGCTTACTATGTTCTTGAGCTGTCACAATTCCAAGCACCATCCAGTGCCTGGAGCAGGTGGTGGAGATGTGGGAAAAGCCACCTTTGAATTTTTTATCTTCTCTAAATATACCAGGGATGTTTCATACTATTAACCCTTGCAGAATAATGTTAGCCTTTAGATATTCCGTCGACATGCGTGCGTGCAGCTCTGTTCACACATGCTTTTTTTTGGCACGTTCTAACTTCTCTAGAAGGATTAGCCTTGGGTTTGTACTAACTACCTGATTAGAGGTTGAGAACACAGAGGGTCCACTTATAACTTTGGCAATATATTCTTCTGTATACAATTTGGCCTCTCTATCTGACATAGTATTGTTGAGGTTTTTTTTAAACGTGTATACAGGTACAAGGTATATAAGAACTATCCTTAAACAATTCGAAACGAAAAACATATAAACAGACAAGTAACCTAAGGATGGGTATGGAGCAATTCAAAAGTAAAGCTCTTGCAGAAGCACTGAGAAAAACATTTATCTCAAAAAACAAGACCAACCCGAATGTCCTTGCGAACTGGATATTGCTATTCAAGCAGAAACAATGTTCACAAGGAACTCATTTAATCCAATTAATAGATTTTTGTGCAAGGCGTTATATTTCTTGCGAGATTAAAGCAAAAAACTGCATATAATAAAAAATCAAAGCAAATATAAATTAGGTAGTATCACTTTGAAGACAACCCACAGAAAAAATATTTTTTGCTGTACCCACTTCAGCCGAAGTGAGTATTATTTATTTTGCATAGACAGTATCCTCAGAGTAAAAAGACATATAAACAAACTCCGATGTGTATTTACATTATATACATTTTCACATTTGGACGTGACTTTGTGACCCCAGTGAAGTGACCATAACCAAAACAAGGCACCTGATACACACATTACTTGACACCAACTGGTCCTTTTCCTCTATGCTACAACATGTTGCAATTTTGGTAATATACGTTGCCATATTATGAATATGATATACCATTAATGTAATCATTGGTATGCTGTAAATATGCACTGTATATATTAATACATTATCAAATGTTGTGATATTCATGCAATCTGTTTATTTGTTGCTAAAATTAAGATCCTCAACTCCCCAGTATAGATTGTGACTCAAATTGGGTTTACTCTCATAATTTTGTGACTATGTTGCCACCAACCAAGATACAATGAAATCATTACTTTACAAGGAAGTGTTTTTATCAGATCATGCTTTTCTTTTGTCCATGGGAAATACCATTAATATGATAATCAGTGAATACGAATTGCCATCTTTAGAAGTTATGACTAATATGTGATCTCTGCGTGTAAATTATTTTTTTAAAGACAGCTATTAAAAAATCTACTTTGACTGGTATTTAGAGTGTTCCATGGATTATAAATTCTCCAGATATATTCAAGACTTTTATTTAAGTAAACAACAGTACTATCTTGATTCAAATTTATCCTGTAAGATAAAAAATGAATGTTTACGCTTCAGACTATTCTACATTTCATTTTATCAGTTTGAAGGTGCTTGGTGGTGATCATGATCAAATTCTAAATGATATTGTTTATGCAATCTTTATGAAGAATCAATTGAATAATAAATCTGTATATGCCCAACTTTACTCCTTTTGAGAAAACTACTTCATCCACTATTCATTGAAACCAGAAGTAGGACAATTCCTGAAACTACTTTATGTTTTTTGAATCAGTTATTAGTAGATATATGTGCTGTTTTAAGTACTTTCTTAGACAAGCGAAAATTTGTTTCTCGATGAATAAAAATAACCCAATCCAATAATTGATTTTTATATATGCATTTTATCTTGATTCACATAATGCTGACTCTTGTTTTTGTTGTGAATGAATTTTATTGCTACACTAAAGTTCATTACTAGTACTACTACTGCTACTATTACTAATACCAATAATACTACAACTACTGTCTGGGTCCAAAGAATGAATACAAGACCTCAGATACTCACATGTTAGATCTCACCTAATCTGCTGATCTAGAAAGCCAACCATATTAGCTGATAGAACCTACATGCTGTTGAAGGAATGACCTCTTAGTATGGCAATGGTTCGTTTGTGTGGTGTAGCTGACAGGGTAAAGGCTGCAAGCCTAACAGGAGTACTCTTATTCATTTGACTCATGGATGGTAGGTCCCAACATAAACATTGGGACAACATATCAAGAGCTAAAAAATTGCAGGCTTAAAACAAATGGTTCTCTTGATTTATGTAAACAGCCTCTCAGTGGATAACATTCAATGTTGGCAGTTCAACGCCATAAAGGGTGTAGCAAGTGGTGTTCACCCATTTTATCCACCTGGATTTTCTACTTCTGACTTCGCAGTTTTGGACTTTTGCTGTGAGTGAGTCTCACTAAATGAATCACTCACAGTAAATTCTGTTTAAATAGGCTCAGAATGCTACCAGCCAGTGTCCGCCTCTTAAAATGAGGCTGCTACTGTGCAGCTAGGGTAAGAGGCTCTGCGCTGGTTACATGTGAACACGCTCATGCACATGTGTGAGGGATGCATGTGTGTGACTATCATCATGCGCAGCCCAGTATCTTCACCCAGGTATCTTGTTGCAGAAGGGAACCATCAAGGATTGGTACTGACCTGGGCTAAGCCTTATAATGTAAGTGGGTATTCATATTGTACATCTATAATGCTTACTGAAAGTCTCTGCAACTTAATTGAATTACAGATTATAGATGAAATCTGCACCATAGTACAGTTTTGCCCACTCAGGCCTACAGGGTTCAGTGATGTATCAATCTCAGGATAAACATGCATCCTGAGTGTAGTTTCACAGTCTCTTTCATCATGGCACTTTATGAATTTTCAAATTTCCCTGGCTCAACTCATAATCAGATTCCAGGCCTCTGATCCCCTACTGTGCCAAGTAAATTACTCTGCTGGCCAGCGTGAGGATCAAGGGCCTCCATACACAATAGGAACATTAACAGTGCTTGACCCAGTTCCTGGAAAAGCAAGAGGTAGGGAGGAAATCTGCATGTGTTAATTAGCATGTCACACCGCACCAAGGCAGGGGAAGCACAGGCCCACAGAAACAAAGGAGGAGAGCCAGGCCTCTGGAGACACATTGAGGAGGGGCTTGCTTTTGAAGTTTTAGTGGAAAGAGATCAGGCAGCTGTGTCAGCTGTGTCAGCTAGGGGCGAGCTGAGGCACTAAGGGAAGATCTTTCCACAGACATCTTGTAGTCGTCATGTTGGAATGGTCCAGAATGTAGTGCTGAAAGATTAGGATGGGGTAGAGTGACAACGTACACACTAGGATTGGCCGGGTGCCAGTCTACTAGAACTTTCCACCCCTATGTAAAAACCACTGCACTAGGGATAGACTGATGAGAAGACACTGGAGCTGGGAGCGACAAAGGTGAAAGAATATCCAGTAGGAAGGAAGAAGCCACCTGATGCCACTGCAAGGATGGACTCGATTGCCGTTAACATACACCAACAGATCTAGGAATGCAACCTCTGAGGGACTGGTATGACACGAGAAATGTAAATTATACTCATTGGTATTGAGGATAGTGATATACTCTTCAATTTCTTTCCTGGTTAGAGGCTATAGCTGTAAAAATGGTGCAACAATAATGTGTAATCTATATTAGGTTTGTTCCACTGTACTAGGAAAGATTATTATGTATATTTTTTAGAATAATCGCTCCCCTTACTCTGTCTTCTCTTCCTCTGTCTTCTTCTTATCTCTCCCCTGTGGAAGAATTACGAAATGTAATGTTAGTATGGTAATTTAGACAAGAAGACATAGATATAATGTGATTTTTAGACGGATCTCGCTCGATGTTTAGACTATTATGGCCATATGGTTGAAATGTTGAGCATAAGTAATTTATGGGGAAAATGTTCGAAATTTATGAACGATGGGGTAGGGATTGTTAATGATAAGATATAAGCCATTTGGGCTTGAGGGGTCATCATGTAGACTTGACGTTATTGGCAAATTGCCTGCCCATTCAGGGACTTATGGAATTCATACAACCCAAAGATAAATAGAACATGAACATATATGTAAGAAATCCCTACTTGTTGTAGAAGTATGCAAGATTTCCTCGATTTCAAACGTAAATAACATACTGAACTTGAGTGGTATTAGCTCGTGCACAATATTAGCACATACGAACATGATGATAAATGTTTTCAAATACAGGATATTTTCAAATAATAATACGCTATCTGATGTATTGGTTTAAATATAAAATGAATTATTATATGGTTTTGATAACAATAACAGGCACGATTGCACTTTTACAGTGTCTAGATGGCTGCGACCAACTGAGAATTGTATGTAAATATGAGTCCATCTTCTATCGTGATGAAAAGAATTATGTTGATATTGGTGGAAAATTGGCGGCACGCTGACATTGACAAAGGCCGTCATGGCCGAAACGCGTTTGTCAGCTACGGTGTTTACATAAAATAAAAGAATTTAATTAAACTCGAGCGCGCGCTACGAACTTTGTGGGAGCAAAGGACTTTGAAACGATATATATATTATCTACTGGCGGTCGCCAGTAGATAGTTATAGTTAGGACCTATTTTCCATAGAAATCCGCAACATTCTATTTGAAATAACTCTTGCGCTGGTTGATGAATCTTCGCGAAATTTTCAAACTTTGTGGCCCGCTTCGGTCCGCTCCTACCCTTAAAGTCTCGGGGTGATTCATCAAGCGGGGGCCGAGAAAAAAGGGGGGTCCCAAAACGTGTTTTCCCCATTCATTTTCCCGTAGGAAACTTTAGCCACGGCTACAGCCCGAACTGCTGAACGGAATTACACCAAATTTGGCAAAGAGGTAGTTCTTGGTTCAGAAAGAACCCTTTTTGTTAAATGGTGTAAATCCGTTCCGTAGTTCCTGAAACAATCAAAAGGAAAATCACATATATATCTATGGCCGAGTCGGATTCGCGCACCCTGAGCGCACCCTGCGTGCACCCTCCCGATCACGAGCTGTATGCTAATTGGCTTTCAAGTGGCTGTCAACACTCCAAATCAGGAAGTGTTGGCAGCCATTTTGTCCCTCGGTAGAACCGAGGCACAAGAAACAAGTGCGCAAAACGCACAAAGGGGACAGGGTAGAAACACCCTGACCCCCTAGGTCTGCTCAGGGGGTCCCACAAGGACCCCCTGGGCAGAAAAAAGCATTAAAAAAAATAAAAAAAATCGGCAAGATGCGCTTAGGGTGCGCGGATCCCGTTGAAAAAAACAAAAAACGAAGCGCGGTCTCCCGCGCTTCGTTGTTAATTGGCCCCCGGGTGGGCCAAGTCCCGGGGGCATGCGGGGGGTTATGAAATTAATGAATGGGGGGCCTCTACCCCCCGGGGCCTCTACCCCCCGGGGCTTTAAAAACAAATGGTATGGGAGGGCTCTCGGCCCTCCCGCAGCCCCGGGGTCCGGCACCCCCCGGGGCTTCTTTTTGTTATTTTGTAAGTACCTGTGTGGGGGGGCTCCAGCCCCCCCACATGCCCCAGGGACCGCACCTCCCCGGGGCACTAAAGATTTAAATATGGGGGTCCGTTACGGACCCCCAGAGCCCCGGGGACCACCACCTCCCCGGGGCTTTCAAGATGGTGGGAGGGGGTCGCACGGCCCCCTCCTGGAGCCCTTGATGGCCCTGGGGACCGCCACCCCCCAGGGCCGGCTCCTGCAGTGTCCCGGGGTGCCCACCCCCGGGACACTGCTGTTTGGAATGGCAGGACGGGAGCCTCGCTGCTCCCGTCCTGCCATAGCAAACTTGCTTTGGATTTTGGAAGAGAGAGCAGGAAACCTGCTCTCTCTTCCAAAATCTAAAGCAGATTGCTTTTCCACAAGGGGAGCTGCATGTTAGCAGCTCCCCATGTAGAAAAGCAATGCCGGCTCCCGCAGGACGCGGGGAGCCGGCGGGACCTTGGGGGCATTGGGGCTCCCCCCACGGTCCCCAACGGATAGGGCCTGCCCCGGGGGATGGTGTCCCCGGGGCTAGTAGTGGCCCCTCTCTCCCCAAATTTTTTTTTAACAAAAAAAAAAGGCCGGCCTCGGGGCAATAGAGGCCTCGCAGCCCCCCTCCTTAAAAAATTTAAAAAATGTGGCCATGCCCCGGGGATGGGGTCCCCAGGGCCGGAATTGGCCACGGGAGGGGGGCCACGTGGCCACAGGGCTGCGTTGCAGAAAGGTGGTCCAGGCCACGCCCCTTTTTACACCTCTGTGCAACGCAGCTGTGTGGCGCTTACTGGAGGTACCTAGTGGGCTAGTTGGACCCCAGGGACCCTCAGGATGGGACTTAATCTCCCAACTTAAAACGGCCACAGGGCTTGTTTGCACAAATGTCACCTCAGGCCCCCACCTCCCTTCACCACTGTGCAAACGCGCCCCAGGGCGCGTTTTAAGAGGAAGTTTTAATCCCCCTGCCCTATTATGTACTAGGGCCTTACAGAGGAGGTCATGCTAATGACAGGGTACCCCAACGCATAGTGTTCCCTAGTGTATGTAGGTGTTTTCACTGTATTCTAAGTGTCTTTTAGCATAGCACTGGCTCTAGGCCTGGTTAGTCCGAGTCAGTTACCACCAGTACCCGTCTGAAAAAGTTGTGGGCACAGGATGATTTTGCAACAAGACCTCTTTCTGCTCCTCTGTTGGCTCTTTCTGCATATGTCTTGCTTCTTCCTGCTCTTTTCTTCGTCTTTGTGGACTTCTGTTGCTTCTTTCTGCATTTCTTTTGCTTCTTTCTGTGCGTTTTTTCTTCTTTCTTCACATGTCCTACCTCTGTAGGCATAGTTAGAAACTAGCATTTAAAAAACCTTTGAAATTCATTTAAAAAAACCTACCCACTCACTGATTCTTAGGTCTACACACACATCCACTCACTCACCCGTACAGTCACTCATACTTACGGTCACTCAGTACAGGACTATCATATGCACTCATACACCTACATAGACACTCACACACTGCCACTCATCCATAGAGGTACTCACACACCTAGTCAGTCATGCAAATAATTAATCATACTGCCATTTACTCACCTATACAGTTATACACACACCAGCTCACTTACTCATACAAATACTAGCACATTCTTACGCTCTTATACAATCACTGATACAAGTACACACTCATCCATACAGCCACTCTCACAATCACAATCACACACTCTCGCTTATAGCCATTTATATACTCCAACACACATATATACTGCCTTTCACATATGTAGTTACTCACACATGTACCACTGAGATATACATTCACTCACTAACACACCCATACACACACTCACCCACCCATACAGTCTATCACTGATGCACTCTTGAAACCATGCACCCAGTGAATCACCCACTCACACATCTATGCACAGAGTCACACACACCCCACCCACACAAACACTCAGGCACCCATACAGATACTCAGACAACCAATCAATAACCCATGTAGACACTCATGTAGCTATTCACAAACCCATGCAGCCGCTTACACACCAACAGACAGACGGATACAGACATTCACACAGTTTAGTCACTAACCCATGCATTCAGTAAGATACGTTTAATCACTCACTCATAGAGTCAGTCACGCACCTACTAAATCATCCATTCAGACACTTATACACCCACTCATTCTTCAATACGCCTTTCCCTATATATATTAAACATATTTAAACTTTACAGAAACACACAGTCACTGGATGATGTCATCAGTGATGTCATTTGAGATGTCATCAGTGATGTCATCAGTGATGTCACTGACCATGTCATGAGTGATGTAATATGTGACGTCATCAGCAGTGCATTGCGGGGCACGAGTTATAGTTAGCTGAACTAACTATAACGGGGAATTTCTATGGTTTTGTACGAGTGAAATGTCCAACTAACTATAACTGTCCCTAAAACCTATGGTTTTTTCAGTGAATTTCTAAGGTTTTTTAAATGCTAATTTCTAACTATAACGTGCCTGAAACCTATGGTTTTTTCAGTGAATATATATATATATATAGAATTATGAGTGTCTAGGGGAAGTTAACAATGGGACCATTAGATGTTGCTAAACTACGAGTTGCTCACATTTAAGTCACACCATGAATTGGTCAATAACACTCCCAATTAAACAGATTATTCTTTTAACCATTACTGCTGAATATGAAATAGGAGGTGTAGTGTAGTGCAACCTTGTAATTCAGCTATGGTGGCAGGGCAAAAGTCACTACGTAGCAACGCCTAGTAGTTCTGCATCCCTGCTCATCCGGTAGTTGCAGCAGTGGGACTACTAAGGGGAGCACTGAAGGGCAGAGAAGGTCGGTGATGGTCCAGAGTGGTAGAAGTAATATTCTTGCATCACACCATCTCAATTCTGATGATGAAAATTGCACTGGCTGGAAAAAGGACAGACCACAGGGATAAGGGAATCTGCGTTGAATCAATTCAGTGACATAATCATGCCCTGTGCATGTTAGCCAGGATGGAGCCTCTGTTACCGCCTTCAGTGTAATGCATCAATAATACTAGGCTGCAAAATATCATCAAGTGCAGCATGTGATTTTACATCCTAAAAAAATTACGTTATGTTGCCAGTCAGAACCCTACCTTAAAAGGGTCTGTTGTACTGTACCTTATAATTAAGTGATGCTGCAGAAAGTCACCTAATAGCAGGCTATGGTATTGCCCACTTTTAATTCAGCAATAGTGCAGTTGCGGCCGGTATGACTCGTGGGTGGGGCGGTGGGGGCCACGCGGGGTGGGGGTCACACGGGGGAGGTTTAATTAATAAAAGAAAAAGTTACATTAACCTACCTCTCCCGGCCCATCCCATGTCGTCGGTCTGCATCGTCCTACAACAGGAAGCAGCCGCAGGCAGCCTCCCTCCCCTCCCCTAAGCCAATCACAACGCTGCAATGGCATCATTGTGATTGGCTGGGATGCCGACCCCACAGGCGTCTATAGGGATGCCATTTTCTCTATATAGGCTGCATGCAGCCTACATAGAGAAAATGCAGAGTGCGTATGATTGGTTTGGTCGGCCCTGGGGCAGATCAAACAGTCAGCGCCGACAACAGTGGGCAAGCCACTCCTCCCCTGCCTCCAGTAGACATGCCCACCCGCCAGCCCCCAACCAAACCCTGCCTTCTGCTTTCTCACAGTGCGAGAAGCAGAAACATAAAATGGTATTTAAAATACCATTTTATGTTTCTGCTTCTCGCACTGTGAGAAAGCAGTGGGGCGACGCTCCTCCACCCACATGGAGGAGCCACCCCTGCAATGGTGGCAGACTGAAGAACATCAGTTTGTAAGGGCTTGTAGCATTGCATTTCTGCTCATTCAGGCGCCAGACAGAAGGGATGAAAATCTTGCTCGGTAAAAACTAGTGCATGATTGATTATGCCTTTGTTTGGCTTGAGGGTTAGGATAGGAGTGTATCTTCTGAAATATTGAAACGAGTTTAGAGTGATCATATGCCACAAAAATTAAACCTGATTTGACCTTTCAATATTTCTTTATTCCCTGGTGGATGCTGCACAGCATGTTCTAGCCAGTGGTCAAAGTGTGAAAATAGCAATAGTAGTATTTGCAGAGCATTACTGTCCTGCTCAACTGATCAAAAACTATGCCCCTTTTCTCTACAATCTGACAATCTTTTCTGTCCACTCCCAATCTTCTCTGCCCCGTCAAGAGCCCCTTTAATTTTGAGTGTGGTTGGGGTGGGAAAGATGATAACAGAAAGAAAAGATGAAAATACTGCTCAGTGAATACTGATTGTGAATTTCATTTTTAATCAACCAAGGACTGAATGGGGCTGACCCAAAGCACAGGAACGCCCACCTTGAATCTCATTTTCGTTAAGTCCCGTTAACAGAAGTGGCAATCCTAATAATTCAAGTTTATGCCGGAAAACCGATGCTAACTGTGGTTAGCAGCAAAATGTAAATACGGCTATAAAATAAAAGCCACCGTAATGTTAAAAAATTGACGCTATGGTGGTGTTATGTTCTTGGACATATGCCCCTATGTCTTCTGACAAATTACTGCTTATTTTTTAAAATGGGGATAGGTGTTTACAAAGTCCTCTCACTTTGCAGTAGAAGAAAGAGAAGTAAAGCGAGTTATGTGGCAATCTTGCTGGGGTAGAGGATGTGTGAAAGGAAAGGCTGTTGGATGTCATTTTTTTTAACACACAATGAAATGTAAATACCTGTAAAAGAACTGTGCACACAAAGCACATTTGTTATGTAATTCTGATGTTTGGTTGGAACAAATATTTTAATAGGATGAAAATAAATCAAGATCCTTTACTTGGTGATGCACAAATGATGGATATTCACTGAAACCTGATTTCCACACATTATAATTTGTGTGCAACATAGCTTTATCAGTAAAACTGTATGTCTATGCAAATTTAGTGGTCATTCACTCAGCATACATGCTGCATGAATAAGCCTGCCTCCATATGTCAGGTCCAAGTAAACATTGTGGCAGAGAGTGTAGTTAAAATAATTACTTCTTAAAACGAGTGGAAACCTCAGAACCCCTCCTTAAGTAGTATAAACATTGCGAAACTTGCTAGAGGCGAACCCTCTATCATATTTTGGGATAAAGTAATGTACTGTTCTCCCCTTCACACAAAGTAGATCAGCATTTAGCACCAGTCACCAAAGTGCTCTTACGGTCCAAATCAATAGACTCACTAAAGCAGCCCATTTCCACTTTCATATATTTATGAGAACTTTGTCGATCTTCACTCTTGAACACAATTGTAAATCTCTCTCAGCTTTAGTCCTCACTGGCTTAAATAGCTGCACTGCCATAAGGATAAGTGTCCAGAATAGACAATAGAAAACAAAAATGAAGCACAGTTATTTATAATTCTGATATGTGATGGAAACAACTATTTTAATAGGATCAAAACAAAGCAAGATACTTCACTTGGCAATGCACACATGATAAATATTCACTAAAACCTGGTTTCCATACATTATCATTTGTGTGCAATATAGTTTCATCTGTAAAATTGCGTGTCAGTGCACATTTAGAGGCCATTTTAATGGGAAATGTGTTGTCTTTAAATGACAGTGCACCACCACACAATGCGTTAGTTAAACTAAAAAATAGCCCCCCTCATGTCCATTAAAGCTAGGTTGGCCGCAAAACTTTTTGTTCTAAAAATTGGCCATGGCTCTAAAAGGTTTTAGAAGCGCTGATCTAAATCACAGTCCTGCTGTGTATATTTTCTATGTTGATCACATGAACTCTGGGAAACAGCTAAACCTGATTCTAGTAAGACCTACCTGGCATTGGCATAGCCAATAGGTCTTGCCTTTGTGACCTTATAAGTGTTCATTTTTTATTGCCAGAGCTATTGGCTTTGCTAATGTCTTTAAGCTATGTTGTAGAGCAGTGTTGATGCTGTGCAGCATGTTGAACAGTTATGATAAAAGTGTTATAAGCATTTTTGTTAGCTTATACACATCACCAAGAAAACATATGTACAACTGAACGACCCTATTAAAAAAATAATTAACATAAAAAATCACTTCTAGTTTTTTATTCCTTCCACTGCTGCCAACTTGTTCCTGCCTGTTCTAATGCTTGTTTATTAAAGTTATTTTTGCTATGGGGAGGGGGACATAAACAACGGGAGGGTGGAGGTTGGGAAATAGCACCTGAATTACAACATGAGCCGTGGACGGACACTAGGGGAGAGTTAACAGATGCCAGATTCCGACCGCAGATTGAGGTGGTGGTGTTGTGCCACATGACTACAAAGTGACATCACTGTCACGCTGCAAGGGCACTTAACACAATAATTGTATTTGATGGCATTATATAAACAAAAGGAAGCCTGAGCCCCTCAAATTCTGCCTTTGTTACGAGCCCAGTTGGAGTCCGAAGAAAGAAAGCCCCCTCCCATATGTTGTTCCAGATCAAAAGCACACAATGTGCAGGCACTGCTGGATGCATTCTGGTGTTTAAAAACTACATTGGGACGTGTTCAGCATATTTTACAGCAGGGCCCAACTTCTTGGCTGGGTGGGTGGTGTCCAGCCTGTGAAAATAGTGGGTGGATGCTGTCCACCTGCATGTACCCCCAACTTGTGCCCTGATTTTATTTTCCTTTGGCGCTGTTGATAAATCTTCAGTTATGTACTTCCTTCACACACTTTCCACAAATACAATGGGCACATATGTGGCCATTGAAAACACCTTTATCACCCACTGACAGGCACTGTGAGAAACTCACACTGCCTTCAGCCTCAGCTCTCTCAGTTGTGCTCTCATAAACACCCACCCACAACTGGAAATCATCATGACACCTAGAGGCAACCAAGTTCGCAGTATGCATAGCAGCATGAAAACAGCATAAACAACTAAAGAAACACAACATTTCGAAAAAAAAACAAATACTCTTAGCATATGCAAGATAAAATTAAACAAATTAAGTCTAAAAATGGACTGCATCACTAACATGGATTGTGGGTTTTCACAGTCATTTGTGAGAAACTGATCAGAGTTTTTAGCTGTAAAGTTAAGGACATGAATGTAGAATCCAAGAGGGACCCATTTCAGATTCAGTTTTTATTTACTGCTGGGTCTGACAACCCACCACATTTAAAGCCAAGCCTAGCTGGCATTATCAACCAAAAGAAAGAATCTTGTTAGTGATAGTGACAGAGGCAGGACTGAGCAAAGACACTTCACTACACTTTTCCACTACACTGGATGCCCCCTTAAGCCCAGACAATGAGTCAGAACTGTAGAAAAGGAAACAAGAAAGAATAGAAAAATAGGGAAAAAAACATCAAAAGGAGAGAGCAGGGAGGTAAAGGAACCTAAAAGAGTGAGATAAAGAGATAGGAAGTGTAGGGTTGTGGAAAAAAGAGTCAATAGATGAACTCAAGAATAGTCTTGGTATTCGGATACCCCAGAATTTGGCAGCATTAGCTCCTTGCTCCTATGAAAAACTTTTGGACCCCTCAAGTATTTTTTCCAGACTTAGGGGCCGACTACGATGTCGGTCGGAAAGGCTCCGAATGGCATTCAGAGTTTCCTAAACCGTTTTGGAACCTATGTTTCCGACCGACTCAGAAACCTTTCCAATTACGATAAAAGTTAACCGTTCGGGCTGTCCAAATCAGTTCCGATTGGCACTCGGAGCCCCCGAGTCAGTCGGAGCCGATTCGTACAGCTCTAGGGACACCGTTTCTGACCAAGCGATTACGATCTGACCAAGCGATTATGATGTCTGATTCTGCCAGCAGTTCAGAGTCAGCCTGCCCGACAAGAAACGGCTGTCAGAAACTAACTTTGGGGGCCCGTCGCAGGCCCCCCTTCAAATGAGGCCCCTGGTTGGGGTCCGTGGCGTACCCAAGGGACCCCCCTTTAAAACCATGCACAGTGTGGCAGGCTCCATGGGGTGCCTGCAACAGGGTGCAAGGTTTACCGCAACCACCCTTTTTTTCAATGGGGGCCTGTGTTCTCGTTCAGAACACAGGCTCCCATTGAAGTTAGTGGGAGTCCGACCGAACAGTGTTCGGAAACATCGTAATCGGTCAGTTGGACTCGCCTAACCTGAGTCGGTCGGAACCAAGTCCGAAACCGAGTCGGTCGGAAGAGTTTCCAACCGACATCATAATCGGCCCCTAAGTGTTAACTATTTTTGGAACCAGTAGCGTGTAGCCTCTTCTTTTAGGGTGGCTGTTGTGTTTTCAAATGTGGGATGTTTGAGGGCCTGAGCTTCCTTGCTGACTCTGAGGATCCTTGCTCTTTCTCCTTCCATGGCGACTCTAGGAACCAGACCTTCATGCTCAAAGCGTTATATGTTAACCCTCTTACCTGGTAAACCTCAGGGTCCTGCACATGTTACCACTGTTTTTCTGGTCACGAGAATGTGTTTGCTGACGTCAGCAAAGAGATGGAGTGGGATAACTTGAAGATTCAAAACTACTTGATTAGAAACACCAAATCAATTAAATAACTGACAGCCAGAAACGAGGATTCATTACATATGCATACAGCTTTATTTGATGATTGCTTCAAATAAAAAAAAAAACATAAATAACTCAAGCACTGTTCCGTAAAGGAGAGTAATAATTGCAATTGTTGTGAGGGGCCGTCATGCACACACAGGTACAGTCGTAAAGCACCCCTTAACCCCCCCTCCTCAAGCAGCAAACATTAAAGGCAGTTCGGAGTCACGCTGAGGAGGTGGGAGGTTACGTGACAGCTGCTTGTGCAGACACCAGGGTGATTACCAGGGCTAAAACCTTGCACAAATAGTTAAAGAACACGTAATTACTAATTTGCTAATTATGTGCCCACTACCATGGCAATGTGGCAGGCAGCCTTAAAAATCATGAAGCTCAGCATAGACACTGCTTAGGGTTTACTTTGTGTAATCATGCGAGCAGACATATTGACCATCTTGGCCTGAACTCTGAAAATTCCTCACCGTCTGAACTCCCGTGACATTAAAGACGTTATTGTGCCCACTACATAGGGCCAGTGTTTAACCTGAGCTGGTGGGTGCAGGAGGGGCCCTCCAGCCCTCAGTTTTGGGGGCTGACACTTTTGTTTTAAAAGCGCTTTTAATTAAATAATAAAAAAGTAGTGCAAAAACAATGTCTTAAAATGGCCGCTGCATAGGCCCAGGAGTAGTAGGGCTGATTGCTTGGGGAGGACAAAACATGGAAGAGGCATGACGCATGCATGTCCTTCACAAATGGACAGAAGGAAAAATGGAGCGACGATGCTGCCAGCAAATGGGAAGCCTTTGGGCCGGCTGGATGCCCAGAAGTAGATACAGCATGTCGCAGTTCGAGACAGCTCATGTGCGCCGTCTAGAGCCGAGTCCTAAAAAGGGATTAATACCAGTAGGTGGAGAAGTATCACTTAAGGAAATATTGGTACTGTTGACGGATTTAAAAAAAATAGGATGGCAAGGATTGATTGTCTACCTTCAAAACTATTTTTTTACAGAAGAGTACAAAAGCATCTTCATTCACAATGCTTAAACCAAAAGGTGATGCGTATTCCACCTGATAACTTTAGGTTTGACACTTCCAACTAAAATGTAAAAATAGTCTCTACCTGGAGAGTGAGAAAAAATATATCTGTAAGCTGCATTTGTCCAACACTGGCTTGCATCGTTGGAAGCAGAAACATATATTTTCGGCCTAAGTTAAAAAACAGTGCTTGCCAGTGGGGGATTGGTCTGCTTCAAGCACTTCTGTTGATCTAAAATATTTCCAAACAGCTATTCCCTTCAAGTTACTGATCTCTGTTCCTCCAGAAATGGTCACCTTAAGCAACCATTAATTAGTTTGCCTATGACTGGAGGTTATCACCTTTGATCATGTGGTAGTAGGATATGTAACTCCTACCAGCTTACACTGCTGACTAAGCAGTCCCACTCGAGGGTCAGGATCTTGATGAAGAAACTTTTTAATGCTTGTTTTTAAATCCCTTGTAGATAATATTCAACTCAATACTTGAATACGGCTTGTTGATCATAGTTATAGATGATGGCCGTTATTACCTTTTTCTTTTGCTTATTTAGTGATTTAGCAATTTTGTACACATGGATTTTATCTTGTGTTCTTACACATTGTATTATTCTATTCATAAATTAACTTTTTTCTTTAAACTAAAAAATACTTGAATAGGGCTTCTATATGGTGCCCCACATAAGAGATCACACCTATAAAGGAGATGGATGACTGCATCTCACATTTATAATTAGAAGATTTTGACTGCTCTACACATGCACCTCAGGATAGCATATCTCTGAATATAGTGTCCATTTAAAAAAAAAACAATCTTACCAATGAAAACAGTTCATAGATTGTTACAAATGTGGAATCTGTTGTGCAATTTTGCATAAAGTTACAAAATTTACCAGTGTTTCAGCATAGTTCTTTATGGGTGTTTTTCTTTACATAGATCCTGCGAGTGGTTTTTGCAGTGCATATTCCAGGCTTTATAGTATCACAAATGTTATTGGTATATCAAAAGATCCTCAAAGAAGTATGATGAGTGAACTTTAGATTAAAAACCCATTGGGAAGCATGATTTTGGTTATCCTGAAAACCCAAAGGGTCAAGGTGTAACTTGGCAGGCCTTTTTCAGATTTAAATAGTAAGTTATACCTGAAATTTCTGTCTAGGAACTCAGGAGTTTGGAGTAGACAAAATTAATATCATTTCCTTTGAAAATCAGGCACTACATATTTCCCTTAAGTTGAAGAGTCCTTGTATCAGAAGAAAGATGTGGTATGCTATAATGTTTTAATTAGGGATGTGCGAAATTGGCATAATTTACTTTTGCTTCATTACACAAAATTTCAGGAAAATTAGACAAAATCACTTGTAATTACATTAAATGGGACTCCTTCACTTAGCGCTATATATTAGTGCGAAATGTGTACTTTCAATGTGAGGATACATTTTGTTCTACAAAAAGGCAGCAAAAACACAATTGTTGTGAACGATAGACACCTGAGTTCTGGTTGTTTGTGTTGTTCCTGTACTATAATTTTACTGTGAAAAGCAGCATAATTACGTGATGTGCCGCAATGGCGTACTTTTGAGATTTCCACAGAACAATCGTGACACAAAATTCCCGAAATTATGTGAATTACAAGAATGTAATTTAAATTTCGCCAAGCTCTAATTTTAATATAGCACATCTAACTTCTTCAAAGGCTCCTTTGTACAGATCATGTGACTAGTGATTGGTTGACCGAACCTTTCTGGTGAACTTAAGCTTTAGCCCATGTCTGCATGTTTGTACCCCTCAATTAATTAAGCTGTCTGATCCTGGAGCTTTGGCCCTTATTAGTATAAGGAAAGCTCCCCTACACTGCTCCAATTCAGGAAAAAGCTGAAGGCACAGCTCTTTAAAGAACACTACATCATGATAGTAAGAGTCCAGGTCTGCTCTCAGCACCCAGCTACCACACAAGCCACTCATTGACTGATTGTTTACTTTTTACCGTATACAGTGCCCCACGGCCTTTCGAGTAGTTATGTACTGTACACACACCATATGCATGCATACATAAAGATAGAAAACAGATACTGCACGGACATAGGTTCCCAACGAGGGATATACTTATGAGTTATATGCTTCAATTTCACTGATTCCTTACAATACGTATTAGCTCTTATCCTGGAGAAGACCTTGAAGAAATGGTTTTGAAATTGAGTGACTGGGGCCATTATATGAACTATAGTTTCCTAGTAATCCAGGATTCTGTAATTAAAATACCTATAGATATGGTTTCGGGGAGAATAGAGCCATAATAATTAATCTGCATTGTAGCGTCTTAGTTAATTAAAGAGCTCAGTTTATAGAGCACTTTCACTGATTGATCGATCAAATGAGCTGTATATTGAAATGCTTGTTTTTAATTCTGTAATAAAAAGAAAACAAATTCTTTTTTGAAGGAATTTATTTTATCCTACGTTTTAAGTGTTTTATGTACAATATTTCAGTTTTTATCTTCCTCTTTTATGGCAGTTTGCCGAAATAAAGACTATTGATTGATTGATTGATTGATTTGGTTTACAAGTTTTAGCTTCTCAAAATTAAATTACTATATATATATAAAATCTTGTGTAAACAGGATTGTTGGGAATTAAACAGATTTGATATGTTAATGTTGTGTGGCTGCCTTGGTGGCGAGAGTGTAGATAGAGGAGAGGATGGATACTATTGAAAAGTTGAAAAATATAATTTCATACTTTGTAGTGAGATTGCCAATAGAAGTACTTAATTAATTTTTGTCCAAGTAAATTTTACTGTATGTACCCTTCGTCTGCCTGTAAGAAATGATTTTGGCAAACCTTAAGATGTCAGCTACTGAACTCAATGATCTCTACTGTAGATGACTAATTAATGAAAAAGCTATGCTCTTGATTAACACCAATGAGTATATTAAATATTTACCTCCTGACTTAATTGATAAATGTATTGATAATGAACTTTGTGTTTTTAGCTTTTATGTTTAGCAAAATTTATAATAAAGAGTATACAAATTAAAAAAGTTAGAGAGTATACCATCTTACTGAAGGAGATACCTGATAGTAGAAGTAATCACACCTGTATCACACCATGTTAAGTAGGTAGCTGTATGTGCCCACTCTGTTCTTTAATTAACGTGAGCAGATAAACTCACTCTTCGCATTCTTGCAAGATCACTCAGCATACCTGCTGCACGGATGAGCTTTCTTCCATAGATCAGGTCCAAGTAAACCATTGTGGCAGAAAGTTTAGTTAGGAGAAATACTTCTTAAAACAACTGGAAAAACTCAGAACCGCTCCTTAAGTTGTACAAACATTATGAAACTTTCTAGAGGCAAACCCTCTATCATATCCTGGGATAAAGTACTGTTCTGCACTCCACGCAACATAGACTAGCATTTACCATAGAATTTTCTCCATCTTCACTCCTGAACAAATTACTAAATATGTCTAAGCATTAGTCCTCACTGGCTTAAATATCTGCACTGCCATAAGGATAGCATGGTGACTTTCTGTGCTGCGCCACAGTCTAATTAATCCGCCCCTAACTTTGTAAGAAACTGGGCTAAAAAGGTATGTTGGTTAAAGTGTATGAGCTTTGAATTTTGTACTACAGCAAACATAAATGTCCACCATTTCTGGATTTTAGGAACATAGTTCCTGCAACAGCTTCTCGAATCACATGCAACTCATTTAAAAAGTCCTTCTGAAGCTGCAGTACGGCAATCTATTGCCAAATATCCCTTGTGAGTCAGATGCATCTGCTTGAAAAGTCTTACATAAAGCTGCAATGCAGCAAGCTGTAACTAGATGTCTCCCTTGAGTTAGGTGCAAGTGCTTGAACATCTTTCACAAAACAGCACAACCACAAGGTGGTACTAAAGGCTCCTCTCGAGTTGAATGCAACAGCTTGATAAGAATGAATTCGTTTTTATGATTCATTTTAAGGCATTATCAACGATGTATCACTGAAAACTTAATGCCATGTACCAGGTCACCAACATTTTTAATATGTTCATCTACTATAGTAGCTTAATTTATCATTTGTCTCTCGACTTCTGTGATCTAGAAACCCAATATTCAATACCATATTTGTACACATTTAGGCCCTGTTCACAAAGGTAAACTTACACTTTTGTGTAAGTTTACTATTTTTTTGCAATTCACAAACTAAGAGTTAGTAGTAAATTTACTATTGCAGATAATCCAAAGGCATGGCGGGAAACTTCGCACATAAAAAGAAAGGCCTGTGCTATTGTATTTATGTGCACAATTCTCCGCCCGACTGCGGAGTTTCCACAGTCGTAAACTTACTAGTAACTCATAATTTGTGAATAGCTAAAAAATAGTAAATGTGAGTTTACTTTTGGGAATTAGGTCTTCAGTTTGTACAGTACATATTCCATTAGTTAGTCATCCATATTAGTAAGTAGTCTTTATTGGTCATTCATTTGCACCCTGAAATCCCCATCATCAGCCAATAAGTCCACCACCCTCATCAGATAATATACTCCCCACTTCAACCCTTCATTCGTCAATATATAGGTGTTCCCGGTCAGTCAGTAGTCACCCCATTTCTGACTTATTCCAAATAAACCACTTGTACTCACGAGGAGCTAGCAGTCCTCGTGAGCAGATGCAGGGTGTTATGTTCAGTGGTCGAAGTGGGGCAAGGGGAGGTTTAAGGGGCATAACGTACCCATACTATTTTCTTTTTAGAAAAACAGTTCCCCTACTTTTTGTGAAAAGACAGCTGTCCCAGGAGGGTTTATTCTGAGAGTTGAAATGCTTCAGCTTAAGTGTCATGCAGGGAGTTTCCTGTGCTGTGAAACCGAGGGAGGGGCAGACAGCTAAAAAAGCCTTCTTGTTAGGGGGCCTGCAGCCTGAAAGAAATGTAAATATGCACAACGGTTAATCTACAAATGTAAAGGGTACTTGGAAACCAGTATTGGCTTTAATTGATGGAATTACTTGAAGCTTCCTGACAAAACAGAGTTATTCTTTTTGAGAGGTATTGTAAAGGAGTTACCAGCTGATCTGTGAAGTGTGTGCTTTTAAAGGACAGTTGTAAACAAACAATTGCTTTCTGATGACACACATTTATTATTTTTGTGAGGGTTTGTAAGGTAGCTATAAGCTAAGCTGGGACATGTGTGATTTTAAAAGATCCTACTTGGATGTTCACAGTGCTTTCTGTCACAGTCTGGGATCTTGTAGCACTAAACATACGCAAGTCACTATTCTCCACTGCACGAACCAGGATTCAATTCTGGCACGCATTTATTGCACCTTCTCAGCTGTCAAGCCAAAGCACTCTAATTAGCACCACTGTGTGACTGAGCAAGCTAGTGGCAGCAAACGGTCTGCCCTGCTTGCAGCAGGCTTGGGGGCTGGCTCAGCTGAGCTCACTCAGGCTACAATGTAACCCATTCACCCCACATCTTGACATTAAGCACTGACATCACAAGAGTTAGTCTGATTTTGCCCAATGAGACCACAAGGATAGACACTCATATCACACACAGACACGCCTATAGGCGGGCCGCTGCAGTGCACAGTATTAGTTGCTCACAACGCTTTGTGCCATGCAGCATAATTGGTACTAATTTCTGACCCACCTGCGACCCGGCCACCACAGGAATGGAACCTCAGCTGAGCCTGAGTGCACAGCAGTCAGGCAGTGCACAGCCATGAATGCATGCGGTACAAGCAAGAGGCCTGATCCACCTGAGGCCCGTGCACTGCCGGCCCAGGGGAAGTCGTCGGTCCGCCCATTCATGGTGCTCGCTAGAAGAGACACAGACTAGTATGTGTCATTGTCAAGTCACTGGTATCTTCTACTAAATTTACTTTTGTGTGTGCAGCCTCAGCCTTTTACTCTGTCTCTCTGCTGAGGCGCTGGTTGCCCAGTGCTGCAACGGGGTGGCAAGCCGCGCTCCAAGTGAGTCCAAATGCGTAATTTAATTTACTTTGGTGTGCATCCTCAACCTCTCAATCTCCTGAGGCTTGCCTGGTGCTGCAGCCGCACTTCGAGTCCTTGAGTCTGTCATCTGTCATGACTAGTATTATTATCATAATTTATTAGCAGGCTGAGGCAGATGAGATCCATGCTGGGATCCTCTCACATCCCGTTTCAGTTTGGTTACAGTCGGGTCCCACGTTGAGAGCCTGGCAGACTTCCGTTAGTTCCATTCCATTTCTGGTGCTTTGCAGCAGTTTTAAAATGTTCTTATAGTTTCTCATTTCTCAAATAGGTATAATTTCTTATATTTATGTTTCCCTCATCTTCATTGCTTGATTTTTGCTCGCAAGAATGTGTCACTCGTAGTCGTTGAATGTCACTCATAATTACACTGAAATTATGAAAATGTCACATATAAGCAATTTGAAACCTTGGCAGCTATAATGACAATCCACCCCCCAGACATTGTCCAGAAAATAAGGACCTCTTACTGTGGTGGTTATCTGATCCTTAATTAGTCTCCTTTTCATTCTGGGCTTTCACAACACAAATACCAACAATATATCGGAAAGTGAAAATGCTCTTTACATAAAATACAAGATGGACAGACAAAAAAGACCACAAGGATAAGGATCTAATGGATAATAAAAAGCAGATATCTACGCTCAAGAGACGGAAACAGGACTCTCCCACAACGGGCTTACCCATCAAAAATAAACAAGACACCATCAACTCAAATATTAGTTTAATCCTGCAACATCTTTCACCTCTTCATGAGCTAACACAAAGTACTAAAACAAATACAGATCTTATATAAGCAGAAATGGCAGGATTAAGGAATGAATTAAAAAGACTTTCCTCTCAACTAGGGGAAGCATAATCAATAATAAGCAGGTTAGAAGATGAAAATATCAAGCTCAGGAAACTAGCTAATATCTCTTTGAAGAAAATTGCCACTCTTTCTAGAGAAATGACAGACCTTGAAAACAGGAGCAGGAGGGGCAACCAGAGAATATTTAATCTTCCCAAACAAGCAGAGAACAAGGTGGATTCCTGAGTGTCCGTCCTCGAGCAGTAGATACCACAAACATTAGGTATTACCTTTGATCGGACTTTTGAAATAGAAAGACCACATAGGATCTCTCAAAACTCACTCAGTCATTCTGAACACCTGGACCGATGATCTTCTTCCCTTTGAGATACCAACACTCAGAAAAAAATCCTGGACCACATAAGGAAAGTCAAATCTGTTTTCCAGACCAGTGCCAAAATAGAAATATCTCAAGATTAAGCAAAGGAGACGATGTCCAGAAGAAAATGTTTCTTTGTGCTCAGAAACACCTCAAAGCACTGAACATTTCTTTCTCTTTTGCTGGCCCAGACAAACTGAGACTACTCCACAAGGTTTTTTCTTTGAAGAACCAACAGATCTACATGTCTTCATCTCAAACCAACAACAAACTGAAATGCCAACTTGACTCCTGCACAATTATTTCTACAACAACATCAATTCTACTTTTAGATAAGTTTAGCTCTGTTGGACTGACTAAGGGATTTATTTTCCATAATTGATTCCCTATATCGTTGATAAATACCTATGTAATCCCTGCACAATTATAGTATTTGATGGTTGTATATTATGTTAGTGTGTTTTTGGCTAGACACCTTATCTCTCTCGTTTTATGGTGAATTGTTGTAAGACATGTTGTGCTTAACAAATCTTTACCCTCCACTACATTATATAATCTACTCAGACTAGACGTTAATCCCCTCTGAAATCATGTCAATTCACTAACTGAATGCTAATACAACAACCTCTTAGCTACATCACATTTCATAGGTTTCTCGCAACCCTGCCTGACGCATACCTATTTATTTAAATAGCTCATCTACAGAGTTCTTAGGTGACACTTCAGGTTTATCCATACAGCCATCTCCCCTGATGTCTGAAAAAACCCAGTATCATCGCTCCAGAGTCTAACAACTACTCACCTATTGACTTGTACTGTTTTATACTCCGCAACTTACAAACGTACATATTTATTTAGAATCCTAGAGAAATAACGAGCTGAGATATGCAGTTAAACCTGCACTACACCTTTCTACCAGCCCCCTCCAATCTGAGTTCACATAAAACAGAATTATATTTTAATTACGTATATAAATGTTATAATGTTCAAAATGTTTACCCTGTTGTTTGGGGCTGGATGCCCATCTGGAAGGACACAAGGCACTCAAAGCTCCTCAATATCTTTTGGAGCAGGTGGTAAGTGGAGGTGGGGTTCTCATAGTTTGTAGTCATTTATATTGTTTATGTAGTTGGTGTTTTGCTTTCTACATTTGCCTCAGGAATTTGCGTGTTTTCATATCCTGGTCTCCTTTGTTACCTACAAGATTTCGTCAAAGATGTCTCTTGTTCCTTACACTGCTTACAGGGGATGTGACACACAATATTCACCAAATTCTGATAATATATCACTATAGAGCACACCCCAGTATTCCTATAACCCTATGAATAAGAACACTATCAAACATTTGTCACTGAATGTTAAAGGGATGATTCACCCTGTTAAGAGAAGGAATATCATTGAATACTGCCATAAACTAAAAGGAAATATTCTTCTTCAACAAGATACAAAACCAGGAGACACCATTGCACGAAGCATGCTGTGACATTAGTATTCTGATCTCACATGCTCTCCAGATTTAAAAAAGAAGAATGGTATCCTATGAGAAGCTGGCTTGGTATATGGTGCACACTTATGTAAGTGGGCACCCTGCACCAATCTAGACAACCCTTATGGTGATTTTAGTGGCCTTAAACAACCTTAGAAAGCTCTCTAAGTGGGAGCTGTGGAGAGCAGCCTTCAGGCTTAGTCCAGAAGGAGTGTAAAGCAGCTTGTTTTACCAGTACATAATCTTATTGATATAGATTAAGTGAAAAAGAACCACACAGTGTATTTATAAAAATATTTATTTATTATAAGACACTCACTAAAATGTACAGATATCTCGTCCCCGGAGATATACACAATGCACACAATACTTTACAATAAAATTGGTAAGAAGCACAATTACACAGTGATTGCCAGGGGGAGACCAAACCATATATCAAAATAGTGGTATGCGAACCACGACTCAAGTCAAGACTATACCCAGAAGATGCAGAAGTGCCAGGGACCCAAGGAACCACCCGAGGTAAGTAACCAGAAACCCCAGAGAGGCCATGTGCAGAGTAGGAACAATACAAATCAATGGGTAAGTCGCAGTTGCAATGTTAAAGAAGAAGGTCCCTTCCCAGTGGATCCTGAGAACACCCCGTGGAAGACAGAAGGTTGAAGAGCTACCCCAACCCATGGATATCCTCGAAATCAGGATACCTACAACCACTTTCAAGCACAATTGATGACTTCAGGACGAGGCCGCTGTTGAAGAAGTATGAAAGAGCCTTTTGGAACTCAGACGCGGGTTCATGTCGAACAGTACCTGAAAGCAGAGGGGACAGAGTCTATGCCACACCGGGACGTCCAGGAGGCACAGGAGACAAAGGCCACTCAAGTTCAGGGAAGTAGGTTAGTTGATGAAGAGGCTTCAAGTATGGGTACACCGACTCTGTAGAGCAGCCCGAGCCACCGGGATGCTGAAGACGACAGAGTACGTCCGTCCAACCAACCGCGTCGGCATGGGTCAGTTATAGCGGGGACAGACTCATTGACAGAACCTTTTCGATGGGTCCGACTCTGTTGATACGAGTCGGTAGAGGTAACCGATGCGGTTACAGCGTGATGAAACAATACAATGACACGGTGCACAGGGGTTCAGTTGCAGGGCGTTCTACGAGGAATGCTGGCCCCAACTCGATGAGAGGACAACTCAGGCCTCGAGGGAATGCAGAACCACCACCTGTGTTGCTGAGCCTTTTGGAATCCGTAGAAGCCCAGGTTCGGCAGACCGATCAATCTTGTTACGGTGCCTGCGAACGCAGGGGAGTGACTCCTTCACTCCCCGGGAGATTCCTTTGGATGACTTTAGATATCCACAGGCCCAACGGAACCTGTATGGAGCACGGACACTGATGGTGCAGTGGGTTGCAGGATGACAAGATCAGGAGCAGACAGAGTTTTCTCAGTTGCAGTCTCAGTCCCAAAGCAAAGGACGATGTGATCAGTATGGCACAGTCAGCATGACTCGGCCAGGATGTCCAGACGGTCAAAATTGAAGTGGAGTTGGAGCTGAATCGAATCCCACGATGAATCTAGGGCCCCACCTACAGGTAAGCCCTTAAGTACCATAAGGAAAGGGTTGGGGCGATTCAGGGTTCCCTCTAAGGGGAGGGGTTGGACAGTGGGGAGGATACTCCCATGTCCTTTGTCCAGTTTCACACCAGAGCGAGAGCCAATGAAGCCCTGAGCTGGTTTGAACTGGACTATGCAAGGAGGGCACCAAATGTGCCCCTCAAGCAGACTGAGTGGTGCTGGCAAGAGCCCCTCACTCGGCCCGAATGCACTAAACTGTGTCTGGGTGGTGGTCACACCTCGCTGTGACAGTATACCTATTGTTCGGCCTTCCCCTGCTCGAGCTTGGCTCAGCAGCAGGAAGGGCAGAATCGTGTCTCTGGTCGGCAGCAGCCATGTTGTGCTGTCTGGGTCTAGAAGACTGCTACCGGGAGAACTGACGGCCTCCTGGAGGAGCTTTATAGTGCACGGAATCATACCGTTCACACCATTTATGATGTGGGGGTATGATTCCAACATGTTTGATACCAGACATGACAGGGTTTGTTACAGCCAGTTTAGAGATGGTCATCTCGTAATGGTGCATTACCACTCTATGTATCGTAATGGTGGTTGCACTTACAACCCAGGAGAAGGGACTCCGAACGTTGTAGGGGTGTCCCGCTCATGCAGGGGCACCCTCCCACTTAGAACCGAGCACCTTGCCTTCAGGATTGAATAGGCCTGCTTTTGGGGTGACTTATAGGTGCAGTGACCTTAGATTTAGAGAAACCTATATCTGTCGTAAGTGGTGCTAACACCAGTTTACACAGGCTGCAATGGCAGGCCTGTAGCTACAGTTTGGGTGGTCTCCCATGGGTGGCATAATACATGCTTCAGCCCATGGAGGACCCCTGGTGCACCTAGGCCCTGGGTATTTCAGTACCATAACCAATTTAGGGGAGAAAGCACAGAGACTGGGGTCCTGGTTAGCAGGATCCCAGTCAGACTAGTCAGAAACCATAACAACACCAGGCAAAAAATGGGTGCAACCATGCAGAAAGATCCTACCTTCCTACATATCCTTACCCTTTTTCCAAAAAAGGTGGGCCTAAAAATAATCAACAACACACATGATAGGGAGGGTAGGTGGCTGATCACCAAGACAATTAAAGACGGTATTGATTTATATGTGGTAAATATATACACCCCTATTGCTGACGATCCTTAATTCTGGCTGAATCTTAATAAAAGAATTAGTGACATCCCATCAAATACCAATATTATCTTGATGGCGATTTCAGTCTAACGATGAATACCTTCCCCAATAGAATGTCCACTTGCAAATATCGTCAAGGTAAGGCTCACAAATAGCTAAAAGGTTCATGCTCACTTATCAGACTCTCAGACATCTGGAGACTACATAATCCAACTGAAAGTGAATTTACCTTCTATTCCCATCAAAGAAGTCACACTACGGAATAGATTATTTCCTGGTGAAAGACCCTCTGACCCCACATTTTTCAAACCCTAAAATAGAACCAATACTGATCTCAGATCATGCATAGGTATCCTTATCCATACCTGTTACGAACCCAACTAAAAAAGAGAATCTTTGGGGAGTGAACAAGGAAATTATGAATGATGATAAATCTAAAGAAAAGCTTACGCCAGAATTCTTTAAGTACTTTTTGATAAACTCTTCCGCTCTTCTCTCACCAGAAACAATCTATGGAGCAATGAAAGTTACAATCAGGGGTCATATTATAAACATAATGTCAAACAAGAATAAAGAGATTAACAAAAGGTTAAAGGACTTACAATTCGAAATTAAAAGTCAAGAACACTCATTAATTAAATATACCTCAGTTGAAACACAGAGTAATAAAAAAATGTAATATATGAATATAACAAATACAACAAACTGACTAGTAGCAAGGCCCAAAGATGGGTAAACAATCTAAAGGCTAAAAATGATCTGTGGATTTAATAAGGCAGGGAAAACACTTGCCAGCCACCGTAAACATAGAAATATTAACTCAGTTATTAGGGCTATGAGATCTGAATGGGGAGAAATACCAACAAACATCAAAGAACTTACAAAATCTTTCGTAACTATTTCAGAAAACTTTATAAACCTACCATCAATATAAATCACAACACTTGTCAAAACTATCTAAATAATGCCCAATTACCTAAATTAACTGAGGAAGCACAATTGAAACTCAACAAACCTGAAATTGTTAAGGCTATTAATTCACTCAAAAAGGGTAAAACAGCCTAACCTGACTGGTTTCCTGCAAGTATTTATACAGCTTTCACCGCCTCAGATTGTGAATTATATGGAGAAGCTTTGTACATATTATACATCGACTGGACAACATTTTATCCCCCTGACCACCAAAAACTATCGACCAATTTCTCTATTTAATATAGATTGTAAAATATATACCAGAAACTACAATAGTGGCGATTCACAAAGATAATAAAGACCCCCTGGACACCAAAAACTATAGACCAATTTCTCAATTAAATATAGATTGTAAAATATTCGCTACATTTATAGCATTCATCCTTCACAAACAGTCTTCACTAAAGGTAGAATGGCCACAGATAATATCAGATTATTCTCACATGTAATAATAACTATGGCTGTGGATGCCGAGAAGACATTTGACAAAAGTTTCCTCAACATTTCTCAGAGCAGTAATTAGAAAATGTAATCATGGTCCAGTGTTTGAAATCATGGTATTTGCCTTATATGCTAACTGAACAATTCGAGTTAGAATTATCGTCTCCTTAGTTGAAAATTTCCAACTATCCCAGGGTACACGTCAAGGATGCCCCCATCAAATTGGTTTGTTGATTGATTTGGGTGTGAGCCCTGGTCAAGCAACAGCCACAATCCCTTGCAGGGTGAAACACAAAAAGTAAATAAAAATACCTGTGCTTAACCCTGGATAGCTAGGCACAAAATAGCTGTCAGGCTTAACTTAGAGGCAATGTGTTAAAGTATATAGGCAGCACACA
Organism: Calotriton arnoldi; assembly: GCA_963921515.1. NCBI lineage: Eukaryota > Metazoa > Chordata > Amphibia > Caudata > Salamandridae > Calotriton > Calotriton arnoldi. The sequence goes on along the minus strand of CAWUFW010013249.1, from coordinate 327,932 downwards.
AACATTAAGAAAGTGAAAACACAACACAAGAAAATGTAAATTTTAATTAATTATTTGACTCCAAAATGATAAAAACCCAATCAATTGAATCAAAGTTATGAATATTTAAAACTAACGCCCAAAAGATCAAAGCACCAACCAAGGACATCTGGTCATGCAAGACCAGGTCAATGCCAAAAAATGTAACCGACCGCGATGGAGCACATTTTGGATACAAGCAGTGGATTTTTGAGAAAAATGCTCTGAGATGGTAAAGTGCAGTGGTGCAAGGCAGCAGGCTGTATCGGAGGAGGGAGCATTGTTGTCGGGGAGCCTTGGGTTGAAGCCGGGGGGGAAGATTTCTATGTTTGGACTTAGTCTCTTTTTTGGGAGTCGGAAATCTCCAGCGGGACGAGGCAGAAGACAGATCCACAAGGCAGGATACTCCTTTGGTGAAGGACTGCTGAAAAGAATTTGCTGCTGCGTAGAACATTTTTTTTTTTTTTTTTAAATCACACTTCCCCGTTGCACTCACAGCAATCACCTCAGTCTGAGCATGGATTAGTAGCATATTATTGCACACCGACGCAGTCAACCCAGGCAAACAACTGACACTGGGCAAATAAACTAGATCTTAGAAGATGCTGCTCTTTAAATCTGCTTTTGAGTCAGAGGATACACTGCATTATTACAATTTCTGGACTTTGCAGGTGTAATTTGTGATTGAAGTTAATATTATAGCTGTAAACAATACGATAATCCTACAGCTACTGTATTCCTCTGTGTTTGCTTCTTTTTTCATAATTCTCTTGATGCATGTGAAGATGACCTAAAGGAACTGTCACATGGTACATGAACACTCCATACACTGCTTGGCTTAAAGACAATTAGGGGTCAGAAAATCAACCCTTAACATATCTGTGTTATCAAGAAAAGTGTACCTCGTCTGTAGTTTTTTGTGTCAAACTGGGACTCTCAGCATTATTAAGTAACTTGTGAAAACCCGCTTTCCTGCAGACTCTGTGAACCAGATATCCAGGAGTTCCTCTCCCCAAGCTGAGGATGTGGAGGTGAGTTTGTGATCTGTACAGATCTGAAATGGGAAATTACTACTTTTAAGTGTAAAGCTGAAAACAGCTATTTTCCTGAAACTCCTTTTTGTCTCGCAAGATCTTCTTTTAAATATTATTTTATTGACCGTAGATAGCAGACATGTTATTCATAATTCAGTAGACAATAAATAAATTCACATAAAGTATAGCCAGCATTCTAAAAAACCCGACTTAACCTTCCTAATACCCAAATTCATATTTCAATGGACAATACATAGATTCACATATAGTATAACTAACGTTCTAAAAAAAAGCCCAAAACATGTTGCACACATCCCTCGATTCAACAATTAAGAATTAAGGAGCAGACATGATGTAAAATAAAAACCCCACATTTGTTCTTTTTTTACCCAAAAGAATAGCCTGTCTTACACATTTCCACTTAAGCATGAAATTGAAGCATATCCCTCCCAAGTTATCTTGTATCTACAAAGCGCCCCTACCCTTTTTGCATATGCCTCTTCAAATTGGAAAGTCCGGGCTAACTTGGAGAACCATTGTCCCATCGTAGGAACCTTCTGAGATCTCCAGTTTTGCAACACCAGAGATCTAGCTACTGCTATTGCAGCAAAAACGAAATATTGCCTATACTTTGGCAGCTGACTAGTTACATGAGAAAAGCCAAAAAGGGCCAATGGTGATGAAGGTAAAATAGCCATAGACATACAATCGCTAATGAACCTGAATTCCTCTTCCCAGAAATGTTGTAATTTGGGACATACAAAAAATATATGCACCCAATCGCCTGCCCCCGCCAGATTGCATCTAAAACATTCATTTGGAAGTGATGGAAACCATTTATGATGTCTGAGGGGGGTATGATACACCAACCATCTCGAAAGAAAAGACATCCTCTTAAAATTTGCTGCCCTCAGTGCCTTATTCCCCAATTCGCACCCACGATGCCATTCCTTTATATTAAACCAGCAGTTAGTTTCCTGCGCAATTTTTGAAAGCATTGCCTCAACGAGATTCTGGTTCGAACCCTGCCGTAATAGACGATACCAATTACCAATACCGCTTAAGTTCAACTCTAGGACCGCTTTTAAAATTATTCTTTCCCTCTCGTTGATTACTTTGTACTTATTCGTGAGAAAGCAAATTATCTGTCTAAAACTTAACCAAAGATCGCCCCTCTGAGATACACAATACAATTCAAATGCCTCCCACGATATAAGATTGGTACCATTGTAGAAATCTCCCAGTTTACAAAATCCTAACCTATTATAGGACTGCAGTAAACTTTGATGAACCTGAAGACCCCACAACTCACAGTCTTTAAGGGGAGTAAATGCGTGGCACGATGGAATGTTGTAGGCTTTATGGAACCGTTGTATGCGGTTAGCAATTGTATTCACCACCTTATACCTAGTTCTTTTGGGTAGCTTCGCAGTACGCAAAAATGCTGTTAACTTAATTGCACTTTCTTTTAGCATCAAATTTTAAAAAAGTTATCGAATTTTGAGGCAAGAGCCACCAGCTGTGTTAATAAACTAATCAGCGCAGCTTGATAGTAGGTAGATAAGTGAGGTAAAGCAAGTCCTCCCTGCTCCACATCTAATTGAAGAATAGATAGCTTGGTCCGTGGCTTTTTTTTGCCCATATAAACTGCCGTAAAATTTTGTCTACTTTGTTAAAATAAGAAATCGGTATTTTCAAAGGAAGATTTAAAAACAGGAATATCAGCAGGGGAAGGATTGACATTTTCACTAAAGAGACTCAGCCTACTATTGTCAGAGGTAAAAGCAGCCATTTATCTAAAAGATTTTTAATTTTATTGAGCGTTTTTATGTAGTTTAAATGAAACAGTTGAGAGAAATCTGCTGTGACAAATAAGCCCAGATATCTAATAGGTCGTAATGGCTGAACTTTTAGACCTTCGGGAAGATTGGCCTCTAGTGAATTGAATAGAAGGAGCTCCGTTTTAGACTGGTTGACCTTATATCCCCCTAATTCTGTAAATGCTTGAATTTCCCCAAGTGCCAACTGGATAGTTGCCCTATCTGGATTCATATATAAAATCAGATCATCCGCAAAGAGCTTAATTTTTGTCATCCCTGGTAAAGGAGCCAAGATTGACATGTTAGCTCGGATCTTTATTGCTAATGGCTCTATAAAAAGCAAAAATAAAAGGGGGGAAAGGGGACAGCCCTGCCTAGTACCCCGTCTTATCATTACTTCCCCCGCCTGTTCTGTGTTTATTATTATTTTTGCAGTTGCCCCCATATAGATTCTCCTTAGCATCTCTATCAGGCGGGATGGAAAACCAAACTTCTGGAGGATAAAAAAAAGGGCCTGCCAGTCAACCAAATCGAATGCCTTTTCGGCCTCCATAATTAAAATAGCTGCCCTGCCCTTCCTGGCTGAGAAATAGTTAATAGCTTGAATCAAATAAAAAGTATTTGCCGCCATCGATCTAAATTGACGAGTTTCAGTAATCCAGTTCTGATCTGAAAGAAGTGCTTTATCAAAATACCATCTAGTGTTATGTTTTTTTGGGGAAGGTAAATATATAACTAAATAAACTAATGAATGGTCTGAAAATGAATTAGAAAAAATGGTGGACTCCCCTCTCTACAATTGTTTACTTATCAAAAAAAAGTCTAAGCGGGGCGTGGCCTAGCGATCTAGTATGGTGGACGCGCATTAGGCGAGCTCCGCTGAGCCCGTCTAAATTATCCTTTGTTTATCCTGCTCCGATGGTTGCATTTTCGCTGTAGGTTCCCCGCAGCAGTAGAGGATCCAGTGGTGGAGGCGGCGATCCGAAAGTTTGCCGAGATCGCGGTGTTTCAAGGCGGCAACAGTGGTGCGCGGCCCTGGAGGCCCGATAAGCGCGATCGAGGTGGAGCCAGCTGGGCGGCGGCCGGAGCAGCGAACAACGGGCGCGGAGCGCTGAAGTGCTCCGAGCGTGGTGCGACTCGCGGAATATTATTTTGGCTCCTGGGGGTGTACTCCGAGCGGGCGTTGCGGCGGTTGCTGTGCCTGAGTGACCTGGGGCTTTTGGGGGTGGCCTGGTGAGTGCCTTTGCTCCCTTTCCCCCCCCTCGTCTCCACGCTTGATCTCGGCGGCCGGATCGGGCCGCGCGAGAAGATTGGACGGCTTCATCAAGGCCCGGAGGTGAAGCGGCGCCTGCTGGAGTCCGGGCCGCCTGTGGTGAGGCCTGTGTGGTTGCGCAATTCTCGGACTGGGTGTGTGTGAGCCGGCCCGCACTTTGTTTCTCACTGACTGCTGTGGTGCGGGGGCCTGCCGTGAGAGGACCGGTGCCGGGGCGGCTGGGCCCCACAGGCATTTGGTGTCTGCATTGTGAAGGGACGAGGCGGCAATTGTGTGTGTGTTGGTGCTGGGGGAAGTTTGGAGCCGTGAGTGAGTGGAGCCGGACGCTGGGCCACCGGCGGTGAATCCTGCACAAAGCACCGGTGGATAGCAGATGACCATTTGTACACGTTTTTGCCTTATCTGGCAGAGGCAGGTGGTGGAGTCAAGGTGAGGAGGTCGACTTAGCACCCGTCAGAGCACCCGTGCCATTGATTGCTATTTAGTGAGGGCCCGAGCCTCATATATAGGGTGGACCCCAGTACGGGCTGTGAAAGCACTACCTTGGACGGTTGAAGGGAGCACCTGGGAGGAAGGTGGGACACCCGTTAGGGGGGGGAGATACGACTGTCCACGGAGGCGGCCTAGTTAGCACTCGGTGTGGCTTGTGGGCAGGAGGTCTCTGCCCGTGTCTTAACTCCTCAGAAGTTTTCATTACAGATCCAGATATTGCAGGGTAAGACCGCGAGAGGGAAGGCCTGCGAGCCCTGGACTTTGTTGGCACATATTGGCCCGGGATCCCGTCTGGGGACATATGTTGCCGTCATCTGGTGGGTTTCGCGTCTGGACTCCATGATGACGAGGGATAAGCCGACAGGAGGCTCTGCTAAACAGAGCGCAGGAGATCGCTACACCGGATCAGGGGCCTCAGCATCTGAACAAGGGGGTGCACAGGGCAACATCCCAGACAATGCAGCACTTATGGTGGCAATCACACAGTCCAGAGCCGCCTTAGAGGCTAGAATTGGAGAAGTGGGCTCCGAAGTCTTGCTCCTGAGACAGGAGCTGCGGAACGTGACGGAGTGAATTACTGAGGCTGAGACCAGGGTCTCGGAGGTGGAGGACTCTGTCATTATCTTGAACAAAAAAGTGGCGTCTTTGGAGTCGATTACCAGAGGCCTGGCTTTGTGGGTTGAGGATGCAGAGGGCAGGGCCAGGAGAAGCAATATCCGTTTTGTGGGATTCCCTGAAGGATGTGAGGGGGGGGGACATGGATCAGTTCTTGACCAAGTGGCTCGTAAGCTGGCTTCCCCCAGAGTCGATGTCCTGTTGCTTCGTTATTGAACGGGCTCATAGGGCCCTTGTGCAGAAGCCGCCCCCGGGAGCCAAGCCAAGGCCTGTCATCGCAAAGATCTTAAATTATCATGATAGTGTTGTCATTCTAAAGCAGACCCGACTTAAAGAACCCCTACAATTCAAGAACACCTGTATCCTCATATTCCCGGACTATACGAGAATAGTCCAGCAGAAAAGACAGTCATTCATGGCGGCCAAGGCCCGCCTCCGAGAGCTGAAGCTTCCTTATGCTCTATTGTATCCTGCCAGACTGAGAGTGGTATACCAGTCTCGTACGCTGTTTTTCGAGTCGCTAGAAGATGTCTTTAACTGGACTGTTGAAACAGTGAAGGTCCGGCCTCACACGCCCCCCAGGATGGAATCAGATTCTTCGTCCAGCGAGGTAGTTCGCAAGCCACCCAAGTCTAAAATTAAGGGGACTAGGAGATCGAGATCCAGACGCCGCTCTGAATCCCGTAGCGGCCCTAATAGATCTGCCTCTGCGCCTCGGCCGGGGACTTCGGCCTCGTAACCACATCAGAACTCTCCCAGATGGGGAACTTTTGGTACTATTCGTTCAGACCGATGGAGCGAGAGTGGGAGCTAGTACCCTCGCTTGCCTGCAATAGTCCGGGGGAACGCCCGTTGACTATGGGCAAATTTCAGGGAAACCATTGGTGGGAGCGGGCGGGGGGCTCCCGTTGGGGCCCACACGCCACTTCCGCCGTGACAGATATTTCAGCAGTTTTGAGGTATTGGGGGGGGGATAGTTGGGGTGTTTATGTTATATGTTTGCGCTGGAACACTGTTACACAGGGCCATTAATCGCACGCTACATGATAACTGTCCTTAGTTTGGAGTAATCATGCTATGTGTTTGCACTGCGTCACTGTTACTTAGAGCCACTGCCTGCATACTGGTTGTTCATTTTCTTACACACCAGTGCCACGGGATTTATTGATGGCGGTCACAATGGATAGGTTGCAGACCCTTACAGGAGATCTCCGGGTGGTGAGTTGGAATGTCAGAGGAGCGTTAGATAAAGTGAAGAGGGGGGCTATACTCCAGCAGGCCAAATGCTATCGGGCCAACATCCTGATGTTGCAGGAGATGCACTTAATGGGAACAAAGGCCCTATGTCTTCTTAGATATGGTTATATTCAAACGTTCCATTCTGGGTTCAAAAGGGGATCCCGTGGCATCGCGATTCTCATCCACCGAAGGATTCCATATAAGCATTTCAAGACGTGGGCGGATACCCAAGGGAGATACATCTTTATCAGGGGCACCATATACGAGGAGCAGGTGGTATTGGGCAGTATCTATGCCCCCCACCGCTGTCCTGGACACTGGTTGAGCGCCTTATGACCCTGTGGGCGGATATACCTGATGGGTTGGCAATCATAGGGGGAGACTGGAACGATGTGATGGACACGGCCCAAGATAGATGGAGATCGGGGGCAACCCATTGTTCGTCAAACCACTAAGCTACACTCTCTGGTGTCAGGATTGGGTTGGGTAGACCCCTAGCGTTGGTTGCATGGGGAAGAGCAGGGCTACACGTATCTATCGGCGGTACACAAATCATTTTCTAGACTCGACTATATATTTGTGCCATCAGGTGCAGCTGGTAGGGTGAGGGCGGCAGAGATTCTCCCGAGGGGTTTATCGGATCATTCTCTGGTTGTTCTTATGATACAGCTGTGTCCTGCGAAACAACCCTTTAGATGGCGTCTCTCCCCTTGGAATTTGCAAGACGATAAGTATAGGGAATATATAGGGCAGGCAACTGAGCAATACTTGGACCTTAACGTTGGGTCGGTAGCTGCTGCCGAACCCCTATGGGAGGCAATGAAACCAACTATACGGGAATTGATATCTCGTATTGCTCAGCGGCACGTCGAGCCCGGAAGGAGTCGCTACTGAAGTCGGAGGCCCATATTATGGATCTTGAATGGAGCGGCAGGGAGGAAGGGGGAAGTCCGGTGCGCGGTCAGTTGATGATGGCGAGACAGACTCATACCGATCTGTTGATGGACGAGGCCCGTTTGGCATGGTTGGCGTCCCGTAGTAGGATCTACCAGTGGGGGGATAAATCTAGCAAACTACTCCATTGTTTGTGCCAAGGGGCCTTGCGCCCCCAGGTTCTTCCTAGTATACCGGGACCTGATGGTAAGATTCTCGGGGACCCTTCTCTGATTGTGGAGAGCTTCGCCAATTACTTTGCGGAACTATACACTCCTAAGGAATCCCTTCCAGAAACTATGATACACAGCTTCATAGAGGATTTACCACCTCAGGCTCTCTCCGACGAGGCTCGTGCAGCGCTGGATCTTTCGCTCACTGAGGAGGAGCTGAGTACAGCTCTGGGAGATTTGAATTCTGGGAAAGCCCCGGGCCCCAATGGATATCCATGTGAGTTTTTTAAGAAATATTTCTCGACACTGGGGCCCCATTTCCTTAGGGTGGTGGATGAAGCAAGAGATCGCGGATGCCTCCCGCGAGACTGGAGGCATGCTGAGGTGGTCGTGTTCCATAAACCAGGCCGACCCCCAGACCAACATGCCTTGTATCGCCCCATTTCCTTATTGAATGTTGAGGTGAAAATCTTGGCTAAAGCATTGGCCAACCTCCTTCAATCCCATATCACTTGCATGATTCATCCAGACCAGGCGGGCTTCATGCTCCAGAGAGCTTCGCATCATAATATTCTCCGAGCGCACATCGCCATAGCCACCATCCGGGACTTGGGCGAACAACCAGAGCTCTTACTAGCAGATATGGACAGGGCATTCGACTCCCTTAGTTGGATATATCTATTTGCCATTCTAGATCATCTAAATATGGGCCCAAGCTTCTTGTCCTACTTAAAATTGTTATATACGGATCTTATGGCATCGGTGCGTATTGCGGGGTCCACTTCCTTCACATTCTCTATTGGACGGGGCACCCGCCAGGGATGTCCCCTGTCACCATTTCTTTTCGCTTTGGCAATGGAGCCCTTGGCGGCGTGGGTACGGATGGATGCACAGGTGGCAGGCTTTGAGTGGGCACAAGGGCTGTCGGATCGCATTGCATTATATGCTGATGATGTCTTATTCTTTTTAACAGATATCAACAGGACCGGGCCAAGGCTGTTTCGCATCATGCAAGTATTCGGGGAGTCGTCTGGTCTGTTCATGAATCCCCGTAAATCTACCTTATGGGTGCTAAGGGAGCAAATGGAATTGGGGCCTTGGGCATCGGTGGTGCAGGTAACTACAGTGGGAGTGAAGTATCTGGGAGTCTTCCTGTCAGATTCATCATGTGTGTCATGGGACAGAAATATTGTTCCGATATGGGTGCGGGTGCGTGAGGAGTTGAGAGCATGGTTGCACATGCCCGTCTCCATTTATGGTCGATCGGACATCTTCAAGATGGTATCGCTGCCGCGTCTGCTCTACCAATTGCAGAATCACCCATACCCCATCCCCCCTCAGTGGTTTCGCCAGGCCAATGTGGCTTTGGGTCAGTTTCTGTGGGCGGGAGGGGCGTCCAGAGTGGCGTTGTGGACTTGTTTTCAGTTGACATACTGTGGGGGGGTTGGCCACCTCGGATGCTCAATCATACTATATGGCCTCGCACCTGTTGATATTGAACGAATGGTGGTATGGGGACAGGACGGACCCCGCGTATGCGGTGGAACGAAGATGCATGGGAGACTCCACTCTACATACTATCTTGTACTCGGCATCCTTGGGTAACTCTCTGCCGTCGGCCACAAGGGTGGTATTTCAGGTGTGGTAACAGGCTCTTCGTAAGATGGGGTGGTGGGGTAAATTGACGAAGGAGACCCCACTGTGGTTTAATGGGCACCTGCCACAATTGGCTGTCCTATCGGGATTTCGAGGATGGGACAACATAAGTGTCTCTACCTTAGGGGATGTGATGCGGGGCACGGTTCTGAAATCCTTTCAAGACCTCCAGCAGGAATATCAGATGCCGAAGACCCAATTTTATAAATACCTCCAATTTAGACATGCCATCTTTCCTAGCATTACGGGACTGGAGACCCTTCCTGACTTCAGCCCCATTGAAGCTAAAGTGTTCATGGCAGACCTACAAGATCATAAAATCTCCAAAATGTATCAGTCCCTAGTGACAAATAGTCCCACCACGCTAGATAAACTTAGAGAGGCATGGGAGGGGGATCTTGGCCCATTGGATGGGGATGATTGGATGGAGGCATTGGCCTCTCCGCAGGAGGCTGCGATTGCGATGCGGCTCCGTCTAATTCAATTTAAATACTTACACCGGGTGTATTATACCAGGGTCAGGCTGTGGAGGGCAGGCCTAGTGTCATCCCCGATATGCCTACGATGTGGTCGGGAAGAGGGAACCCTAATTCACATGATTTGGCAGTGCACAACACTCACAAAATTCTGGCGAGGGGTTCTGGCTTGTCTTGCAGAGGTGTTGGGGTGGGAGCTCCCCTTCTCGCCGAAGTTGGTGCTTTTACACATAATGGAGGGTGTCGGGGGAAATATTTATAAACGTCATCTAATGTTGTTGGGGCTTACGATGGCTAAAAGAGATATTGCACAAAAGTGGAAAGCAGTAGGCCCGCCTTCTTTGTCAGCATGGAAAAATGCCCTTGATTTCTGTATGGGGTTGGAGATTCCAATATTTAAGGCAAGGGGCTGCCCGCAAAAACATCCAAAGATCTGGTAGCGATGGGCGGACTATCGAGGTCTCTACCTCGAGCCAATTTCCTCTGTGGATGTCTCGATCCCGGGATGACTATTCAGGTCTGTGGAGTGAGGGACCAACGATTCAGTGATAATTTTCATTTGGTGCCGTGGAAGTTGGAGTGGCGTTCAAGGTGCAGTGCTGAAATAGTGCAACGGAGGGGAGTTATAGTGTTCATGCTTTATTGTTTTTTTCTGAAAACGTATAATCTAAATGTCAATGTCATTATTTTGCATTTTCTACTGTGGCAGAAGGCTTCTGGGTTACAGAGCTCTGCATTGTATTTGACACTTGACACAATAAAATCTGTTTATAAAAAAAAAAAAGTCTAAGCGGGAGGCTGTTTTAAATCTAGCTGAGAAACAGGTAAACTGAGCAAGGCCTAGGTGATCGAGGCGCCATGGATCAACTAAGGCAAAATCTTCTTTAATAGTTCTTAACAGTCTAGCTGTCTTTGGTTTTAGTTGTTTTTTACCCTTATTCGATGTATCCAGACCCAAGTCTTGAATAAAATTAAAATTGCCTCCCATTAATATAATACCCTGGGCATTTTTCAGCAGATTGTAAATCTTATTCAGAGTCCCAGTATTGTCGAAGATCGGTCCATAATAATTCAACAATACCAAGTTCACACCATTAACCGAAACCTCAATCCAGATCCACCTTGCACCTACATCTCAAATCACTTTTCCGAGTTCCCAATCTAGAGTGGAAGAGAGTAAAATAGCCACCCCCCGAACCGCAGAATGAGATGAGGCAAAGTATGAATGAGCATATTTCTTGGGTAGTGTGAAATTGGGGGAATTGCATTTCAGATGGGTTTCTTGAAGGAAAATCACATGCAGTGAAAAAGAGGCTATCCAATTTAACATCGCTCCTCTTTTCCGTGTATTCGAAAAACCATTTACATTACATGTAATTACTTTTATTGGTTGAGACATCCCTCACGCTAGCACATACAGGCACATGCATCAACCATTTTTGCGAGCGCAAACGGTGCGATTCGCAAAAATCAGCCGTTTGCGCCCGCAAAAAGGGCATTTGCGATGCATCAAGGTTCAAGGCACTCGCAATTTGAGAATTCGCAATTAATTGCGATTTCTCAAATTGCGATTGTATTTAAGAAATTGCAATTTGCTATTCCTTAAATGCAATGCAAGAACCACTTTAGAATAGCGATTTCGCTACTAGGGGGCGCAAATTCCCATCAAGTTGGACTTGATGGTAATTTGCAAAAACTTTGAAAAATGCAGTAAAGTGCATTTTTCAAAGTTGTAGGTTACACACACACATGCCCTTGGGGCATGTGTGTGCGCAACATGTGTGCACAGAGCAATTTCAGGGGTGCAACAGGGTGTCCTTTTGACACGCTTGCACCCTTGAAATTGCATGCGCAATTTGCGAGTACCTATTGGTACTCGCAAATTGCGCATGCAATCTCCCATTCATTCCTATGGGTCTGTAGGCCCATAGAAATGAATGGGAAGGCATTCCTTAATTGCGACTCTCAATTTACGAGTCGCAATTAAGGAATGTTTGGGAATCGCTAATTTTATAGCGATTCCTTCATGCATAGGCTTTTGCAATTCCTTAATTGCGATTCCTTAATAATCGCAATTAAGGAATCGCAAAAGCCTACATTGATGCATGTGCCCGATAGTCCCTTGACACAGCCCCCGTACACACATACTGCTCACTACTTAGCCATACTTCCTTTTGCAACAACGCTCTTGTTGAAATTACCTGGCAGTGCCTAATGGCATCACGTCCCCTACATCTCCCTTGCTCACCAATCTTAATTACATTCCTGTCTAGATTCTGGTTCTTATTCTTACTTTTTATTTGCCTGCTACTACTGCGCCCATTTTTTTTATGCTTCAACCCAACCACATTTGCTGCTGTGGAGAAGAACATAGTGGGAGAATACTCCAAGTCAATCTGTCCGGCGATCTATCTTCGGCGGATATGCGAGCAGGTTGGTCCAAGTTTCCTCCTGGTTTTCAGAGACGTTTTTTGTCAAAAATGTTTTAAGTCCTCAGTTTTGGGATTTGGCCATCTGGCCATTTTTAGCACCACAACCAAGAACCTAGGACTGGCTGGATACCACTTGGAGGTTCAGGACTCGCTCAGGCTGGGTCCAGGTTCAAGATGGCGGAAGAATGTTGTGTCCCTGTGGCTGAACAGGAGGCCAGAAAACTTGCCCTTGGAGTTACTCTGATAGTCCTGGGTTCTGATGAAGATGCAGGGCTCAATAGCAGTGATGGCCTCTGAAGGTTCAAGGCATGCTCCAGGCAGCAAAGCATTCCTTCCAGGTACAGCAAAGCAGTCTTGCAGAGTGCACAGCAGGTCACAGCAGCAGGCAGTTCTCTTCGAGTCCTTTTGCAGGTTCAGGAGTGAACTGAAGAGCTGGTGTCTAAGGTCCTATTTACATACCTTGGTGCCCTCCCTCTAGAAGGTGGTAGAAGCTTGTAGACAAAGGCTTTGAAGTGCATGGAATTCCCTGACTCCCCTGCCCTGGCTCCAAGCTGACTGCAGTGACAATGTGGAGGTGATAGGCCCTTTATGTGAAGGCAGAGCACTCCCTATTTAGTTGCAAGTGCAGCTATGCTCATCTCCACCCCCATTCTGCCAGCAGATGGCCTATTCAGGCTATGTCAGTCAGTGAGGAGACTAGTCCTGTAATTGATCTCTGCAGGCCACACATAGCACTATAAATGCATTCCAGGATACCATTTGTTGCAAATGGCAACTAAGGCCCTGGATGATATTCAGGAGTCTAGTCTGGTCTACAGAGATGCTGCACAACTGGGCAATGGGGGAGGTGTCTGTGGCGAAGGAGACCCATGCAATTTTAGGGGGGAGAGTGGAGATGGTTCTGTGAGAGGCACACAAGGATGCAGGTGGTACAGTTTCTGTAGGGTCCTCCACCACTAGGGTCTGGAGGCCTTCGAAGATGTTGAAGAGCTGGTGGACTCTGTTCTAGTCCTCTCACCCTCCGTTCCATTGTGTTGATTGGTGTCCGTGGTCTCACCACCCAAACCACAGTGGCCAGCTCCTTCCCTGCTTTCATGGCCAGTGTCCCCTTCGCTTGCTCCTATAAGATGCTCAAAAAGATATATACAATAGTTTGATTGTATCTGTGTTAATAGAACTGATTATGAATTTTTTCCTCAAAACATTTCAAAATGTTCGGATTTCACCTGCTGCAAGCAAAATTTGGTTCATGTTTATCATAACATAATCTCATGAATTTAGGGAACTACATCAGATAGAATTTGGTACATTTTGGGGAAAAATCCCTTGTTGCGACCTAAATCATTTTTGATCATTTTTTATTTTGTCTCTTAACCATTGTAAATAAACTCCAGGAACTGTTGAACACCTCTGAATTGTTGATGCCTTCGTACAATTTCATTATGAGGCATGAGTTGTGCCTCATTTTGAATTTTCAATATGGAACACTCCAACATATATGTAACAGAACATTCCATATGCAAAACCCCTTTAAGTACCCCATTTTTGTTCATTATAAATTAATCATCTGGATATAACAAAGGACATTTAAAATACATTTTGCATATGTCACTCTGTCATCAATGTGTACATATTCATGTCTGTTTTTTTAAACAATTTATGCCCAAAAATATTTTTGTCGAAAAACAGACAAGCTTACATGCACATTTGCGAAGGAGAAAAACATCATGCAATTCTGTCACTTTTAACATAAAATAGATAGTCTTTTTGATTCAAAACATATTTGTGAAATGTCTTTTAATAAAATATGTAGGCATTTATTCAAATGTTTCTATTTATTTTGGCTCACATGTTCACAATTGTTCAGTTATAATACCAACTTACCAAAGTGATGTTTGGAACATCCATTGTATCAGTGCATTTTATGTGATGTCACCTGAAATAGGGCTACCGTAACATCCTTCACAATTGTGAAAGAGCATCAGACCTGAAACAATGATAACTTGTGTCCTTTTTGGTATAAGTGTCCCTTATAACACCTAAAAATCTCTGGTATTTTTGTTGTTTAGGCACGCATGTGTCTGCTCAAAACAGTCTTTGGTCCTGAACAAAAATATAGTGGAATCATGTTCCACAAATTCATTTACAAAACACTTCATAATACACCTTTGACAAAACTTACACCTCCAAGAACTCTTCTTGTGCGTTGGACATGTGTCAACCTTTATGTTGATGCCATAATTTTTTCGTGCAACAAACAAAATTTCTGTAGCATGATAAACTACAAAAAGAACTTACCAACTTGATGCTGGTGTTCGGCTCTCAACTGCCCTACAAGCTGGGGATAGGCCACCACAAGTATGAGGGCCATTAGGGGGTCAGGGTGCAGCGCACAAGCTTCCTGTGTTGGGAGGATAGCCCGAGCTGGGATTTTGCGGACTTCTTGGTCCAGCATCGTAGGTCCTCCCACTACTTTCTGCAGTGTATGCTGTGCCACTTGTAGACCCCCAGGTTCCGCACCTTCTTGGCGATGGCCTTCCAGATAGATTTCTTCTGATGAGCGTTGACCTGTGTGGAGAAAAAAAAATGTTTAGGAACTTTTTGTTTGTTTGAATTGATGTAACACAAATTTGAGAAATCAATCACAAACATTAGTATAAAGTTCCAAATACATTTTTTAATGGGGAATTGTCATTCAATAAAACAAAATTGTAGTATCCTTTTGAGTACCCTTATACCTTGTCATCTCTATATCTTACTAATCCTGCCCACTTACATCATCTAGGCCAGGGGTCTACAACACTTCCTGTAGTAAGAGGAACTTCTGATCACTGATAAACATCCTGAACTACTGAAAGGTAAACTACTTGTGCATTGTTACCAGACGGCTCTACGCCCAGCTTCAGTTACTTTAAGGCTAATGTCCATAGAGCCACACACTCTGTTTTGAACAACATACTATGTTTAAGGGCACTATGAAAGGGCTGCCATGTGTGTCAGTTAGAGCATGTTGTTTGGGGGATGTATGTCAATTTGTGCATATGAATAGGACATATTTGTAAGGGTGGCTGAGAGCCTGTGTTGTATGCACTTGCAGCACAGTACATACTTTTCGCCATATGTGACACCGTTACATGAATAACACAAACATACAATTGTTTTTTTTTTAATGGGAGAAATTTAAAGAGCAGAACAATATCCTGCAGAAAAGTTCATAACAACATGGAACATTTTTCTGCACTTTATATTTCTCTCTTTTCACAAGAATGTCTGATTTTTTCCCTCATACTTCTGGCACAAGGTCTACTGGCCACTGGGAGTAAGGGGCCTGCTGATTGAAAATGAGACACTTTAAAATGGGAGAAAATTGAAATTACTCATTACGGTAACTTTCCATTTTTTATTTCTTCCATTTGAAAGCATTCTGAAACATCATTTTGATTGCAGCTCCAGAATAGAGTTGACCAGGACTATTATTTCAGAATTACATACCCCAGTGCTTCAATTGTTCACTTCTGTGACCCCGCCTCAGGCTGGGCCGTGAATCTGACTATGCACTGCTCATTATCAGGTCCTGCTATCTACGGCCTGGGTGGCAATAATGTAAAATAAACACAGCCTTCACTTAACATTTCAAGGGAATCTTGGTATTAACTTTGACTGGGCTTTTGAAATAGAAAGAGCACATAGGATCTCTCAAAACTAACTTAGTCATCCTGAACACCTGGACCCATGATCTTCTTCCCTTTGAGATACCAACACTCAGAAAAAATCCTGGACCACATGAAGAAAGTCAAATCTGTTATCCAGAACAGCGCCAAAATAGAAATATCTCAAGATTATGAAAAGGAGACAATATCCAGAAGGAAAGGTTTCTTTGTGCTCAGAAACACCTCAAAGCACTGAACATTTCTTTCTCTTTTGCTGGCCCAGAAAAACTGAGACTACCCCACAAGGTTTTTTCTGTGAAGAACCAACAGATCTACATGTCTTCATCTCAAACCAACTACAAACTGAAATGTCGACTTGACTCCTGCACAATTATTTCTTCAAAAACATCCATTCTATTTTTAGATAAGTCTAGCTCTAATGGGCTGACCAAGGGATTTATTTTTCATATTACTTCCCTATATCAATGATAAATACCTATGTATTCCCTGCACAATCATAGTATTTGATGGTTGTATATGATGTTAGTGTGTTTTTAGCTGAATACCTTATCACTCAGGTTTTATGTTGAATTGTTGTAAGATATGTTGTGCCTAACAAATCTTTCCCTACCACTACATTATATAATCTACTCTGACTAGACGTTAATCCCCTCTGAAAGCATGACAGTTCGCTAACTGAATGCTAATACAACAACCTCCAAGATACTTCACATTTCATAGGTTTCTCGCAACGCTGCATTACGCATATCCGTTTATTTTAATGGCTCATCTACAGAGTTCTTTAGTGACACTTCAAGTTTATCCCTACAGCCAGCTCCCCTGATGTCTGATAAAACTCTGTATGATCGCTCAAGACTCTAACAACTACTAATTTCTCTCCTACTGACTTGTACTGTTATATACTCTGCAACTTACAAATGTACATATTTATTTAGAATCCTGGAGAAATAACAAGCTGAGATATCCAGTTCACACTGCACTACACCTTTCAACCAGCCCCTCCAATCTGAATTCACATAAAAGGGAATTATATTTTAATCACAGGTATTAATTTTATAATGTTCAAAATATTTACTCTTTTCTTTTGGGCTAGATGCCCATCTGGGAGGACACAAGGCTCCCGAAGCTCCACAATATCTTTTGGAGCAGGGGGTAAGTGATAGAAGGGTCATTCATATTGTTTATGTAGTTGGTTTTTTGCTTTCTACATTTGCCTGAGGAATTTGCGTGCTTTCTTATCTTTAATTCTTTCCTCTCTTCTTTATACACCTTGTCTCCTTTAATACCTGCAAGATTTTGTCAAAGATGTCTTTTGTTCCTTATACTGCTTACAAGGGATGTGACACACAATATTCAACAAATTCTGATAATATACCACTATAGAGCACACCCCAGTTCCTATAACCCTATGAATAAGAACACTATCAAACTTTTGTAACTAAATTTTAAAGAGATGAAAATCTGTTCAGAGAAGGAAAATCATTGAATACTGCCATAACCTAAAAGGTAATATTCTTCTTCAGCAAGATACAAAACCAGGAGACACCATTGCACGAAGCATGCTGTGACATAAGTATTCTGATCTCACATGGTCTCTAGATTTAAAAAAGAAGAATGGTATCCTTACCCTTTTCCCAAAAAGGGCGGGCTTAAAATTAATCAACAACACACATGATAGGGAGGGTTTGTGGCTGATCACCAATGCAATTAAAGATGGTATTGATACACCCCTATTGCTGACGATCCCTAATTCTGGCTGAATCTTAATAAAAGAATTAGTGACATCCTGTCAAATACAGGTATTATCTTGGGAGACAATTTCAGTCTAACGATGGATACCTTCTTCGATAGAATATCCACTTGCAAATATCCTCAAGGTAAGGCTCACAAAAAAACTAAAAGTTCATGCTCACTTAGCAGACTCTCAGACATCTGGGGACTACATAACCCAACTGAAAGTGAATTCACCTTCTATTCCCATCACAGAATTCACACTCAGGAATAGATTATTTCTTGGTGAATGACCCTCTGACCCCACATTTTTCAAACCCTAAAATAGAACCAATACTGATCTAAGATCATGCTTAGGTATCCTTATCCATACCTATTATGAACCCAACTAAAAAACTGAATATTTGGGGACTGAACGAAGGAATTATGAATGATGCTAAATCTAAAGAAAAGCTTTGCCAGAATTCTTTGAGTACTTTTTTATAAACTCCTCCCCTCTTCTCTCAAAAGAAACAATCTGTGAAGCAATGGAAGTTACAATCAGGGGTCATATGATAAACACAATGTCAAACAAAAATAAAGATATTAACAAAAGGTTAAAGGACTTACAAATTGAAATTAAAATTCAAGACCACTGGTTAATTAAAGATACCTCAGTTGAAACACAGAGTAAGAAAAAAAAGTAATATATGAATATAACAAATGAAAAAAACTGACTAGAAGCAAGGCCAAAAAATGGGTAAACAATCTAAAAGCTAAAATAAATCTGTGAATTTAATAACTCTTAAAACACTTTCCAGCCACCGTAAACATAGAAATAATAACTCAGTTATATGGGCTATAAAATCTGAATGGGGAGAAATGCCAACAAATATCAAAGAACTTACAAAATCTTTCTTAAGTATTTCAGAAAACTTTATAAACTTACCATCAATATGTATCACAACAGTTGTCAAAAATATCTATATAATACCCAAGTGCCTAAATTAACTGAGGAAGTACAATTGAAACTCAACAAACCTGAAATTGTTAAGGCTATTGATTCACTCAAAAAGGGTAAAACAGTCTAACCTGACTGGTTTCCTGCAAGTATTTATAAAGCTTTCACCCCCCCAGATTGTGAATCAAATGGAGATGCTTTTTACATATTATACGTCGACTTGATCAACTGGCCAACATTTTTCCCCCTGACCACCAAAAACTATAGACCAATTTCTCTATTAAATATATATTGTAAAATATATACCAGAAACGGCAATAGTGGTGATTCATAAAGACAATAAAGACTCCTGAAAAACTATAGACCAATTTCTCTATTAAATATAGATTGTAAAATATTCACTACAATTCTAGCATTCATCTTTCACAGACAGTTTTCATTAAAGGTGGAATGGCCACAGATAATATCAGATTATTCTCACATATAATAATAACTATAGCCTTGGATGCTGAGAAGACATTTGAGAAAAGTTTCCTCAACATTTCTCTGTGCAGTGATTAGAAAATGCAATCCTGGTCTAATGTTCGAAATCATGGTATTTGCCTTATTTGCTAATTGAACAATTTGAGTTAGAATTATCGGCTCCTGAGTTGAAAATTTCCAATTAGTTCCATGGTACACGTCAAGGATGCCCCTTATCACAGCTACTCCTCTTTTTAACAAAATAATCCTTAGGTGAGAAATTGGGTTGTTGATTGATTTGAGTTTGAGCCCTGGTCAAGCAACAGCCACAATCCCTTGCAGGGTGAACCACAAAAAGTCAATAAATTAACCTGTGCTTAACCTGGATAGCTAGGCACAAAATAGCAGTCAGGATTAATTTAGAGGCAATGTGTAAAGTATATATGCAGCACACAAACATTAACAAAATGAAAACACAACGCAAGAAAATGTAAATTTTACTAAATTATTTGACACCCAAATGATAAAAACCCAATCAATTGAATCAAAGTTATGAATATTTAAAACTAGTGCATAAAAAAATCAAAGCACCAGCCATGGACATCTAGTGATGCAAGAAAAGGTCAATGTCAAAAAATGTGGCCGACCGCGATGGAGCACATTTTGGATACAAGAAGTGGATTTTTGAGAAAAATGCTCTGAGATGGCAAAGTGCAGTGGTGCAAGGCAGCAGGCGGTATCGGAGGAGGGAACATTGTTGTTGGGGAGCCTTGAGTCAAAGTCATGGTGAAGATTTATATGTTTGGACTTAGTCTCTTTTTTGGAAGTCGGAAATCTCCAGCAGGCGAGGCAGAAGACAGATCCACAAGGCGGGATACTACTTTGGTGAAGGACCGCTGAAAAGGATTTGCTGCTGTGGAGAAGAACATAGTGGAAGAAGACGCAAAGTAAATCTGACCGGCGATCCACCTCAGGCGGATATGCGAGCAGGTTGGTCCAAGTTTCCTCCTGGTGTTCAGAGACGTTATTTGTCAAAAATGTTTTAAGTGCTCAGTTTTGGGAGTTGGCTATCTGGGCATCTTTAGCACCACAACCAAGAACCCAGAACTGGCTGGATACCACTTGGAGGTTCAGGACCCGCTCAGGCTGGATCCAGGTTCAAGATGGCAGAAGAATTTTGTGTCCATGTGGTTCTGAACAGGAGGCCAGAAAACTAGCCTTTGAAGTCACTCTGGTAGTCCTGGGTTCAGATGAAGATGCAGGGCTCGACAGCAGTGCTGCCTTCTGAAGGTTCAAGGCAGGCTCCAGGTAGCAAAGCAGTCCTTCCAGGTACAGCAAAGCAGTCTTGCAGAGTGCACAGCAGGTCACAGCAGCAAGCAGTTCTCTTCCAGTCCTTTTGCAGGTCCAGGAGTGAACTGAAGAGCTGGTGTCTGAGGTCCTATTTACATACCTTGGTGTCCTCCTTCTGGAAGGAGGTAGAAGCGTGTAGGCAATAGCTTTGAAGTGCATTGAATTTCCTGATTCTCCTGCCCTGGCTCTATGCTGACTGCAGTGACAATGTGGAGGTGATAGACCCTTTGTGTGAAGGCAGAGTATTCCCTATTCAGTTGCAAGTGCGGCTATGCTCAGTTCCACCCCCATTCTGCCAGCAGATGGCCCATTCAGGCACTGTTAATCCCTCTATTGTGTGACTGTCTGGGAGGAATTCACAAAGTCTAACTGTCAGTTACACCCAATTGTAATCAAAAACCCGACTTTACCATTAATTAGGGTTTGTCATTACAATTCCAAAGACACCAATCATGACATAGCTACCTGCTATGACAGGCTAATAAATGTAATAAGGAATTTCCTATGTTATCCTATGGGAGGGGTAGGCCTCATAGTAGTGAAAAACGAAATTAGGAGTTTTTCAATACCAGTACACGTAAAACTAAAAAGCACATGTCCAACCTTTCAATTACAAGGCACCCTACCTTATGCGCTATTTAGGGCCTAACTTGGGGTGACTTATATGTAAAAGAAGGAAAGTGAATTTATTGCCAAGTTGACATGGCAGTTTAAAACTGCATTCAGGCTGTGGTGGCAGTCCTGGGACATATTTTATAGTACTACCTAAGTGGATGGCACAATAAATGCTGCATGCCCACTGGTGCAAAAGAAACAATTGATGGACGGAATGCTGGACAATGCAAACATTCACCATCAGTCACAAGGATCTGGGTTAAATCCATCATACTTTTGCTCACCACACCACCCCAGTTTGGACCCAGCCATATGCAAATCAGTCTTGACCCTGTTCCTTGTGGGAACAGTCCAGCCCGAACTGCCAAACAAGGTCCTCCCTGGACCAGAAACAAGCATCCTGGGACCGGTATCAGGGCATCACCCTTCATCAGCCAGGCTAGCTTGAATCCAGTGGTGTAGTGAGCACGGGACTCACGTCTGGGCATACCCTTCCCACTTAGGGCGACATATGCAAAAGAAACAATTGATGGACGGAATGCTGGACAATGCAAACATTCACCACCAGTCACAAGGATCTGGGTTAAATCCATCATTCTTTTGCTCAACACACCACCCCAGTTTGGACCCAGCCATATGCAAATCAGTCTTGACCCTGTTCCTTGTGGGAACAGTCCAGCCCGAACTGCCAAGCCAGGTCCTCCCTGGACCGGAAACAAGCATCCTGGGACCGGTTACAGGGCATCACCCTTCATCAGCCAGGCTACCTTGAATCCAGTGGTATAGTGAGCATAGGACCCACTTCTGGGCATACCCTTCCCACTTAGGGCGACATATGCAAAAGAAACAATCGATGGATGGAATGCTGGACAATGCAAACATTCACCACCAGTCACAAAGATCTGGGTTAAATCCATCATTCTTTTGCTCACCACACCACCCCAGTTTGGACCCAGCCGTATGCAAATCAGTCTTGACCCTGTTCCTTGTGGGAACAGTCCATCCCGAACTGCCAAGCCAGGTCCTCCCTCGACCGGAAACAAGCATCCTGGGACCGGTTTCAGGGCATCACCCTTCATCATTGAAAACCAAAGGGGATGATGGACGGAGTGTTGAACATTGCAAGCACTCACCCCCAGTCAACTGATCTGGGTTTAATCCATCATCATTCTTTAGCTCACTCCGCCGCCCCAGTTCAGACATGGCCATATGCAAATCAGTCTGACCCTGTGTCTCATGGGAACAGTCCAGCCCGAACTGCCAAGCCATGTCTTCCCAGGACCGGAAACAAGCATCCTGGGACCGGTTTCTGGCTTACAGCTGTCATCAGCAGGCTATCTTGAATCCAGTGGCAAAGTGAGCAAGGGACCCACATCTGGGCATACCCTGCCAACTTAGGGCGAACATAGAAAACCAAAGGGGATGATGGACGGAGTGTTGAACATTGCAAGCACTCACCCCCAGTCAACTGATCTGGGTTTAATCCATCATCATTCTTTAGCTCACTCCGCCACCCCAGGGCATCACCCTTCATCAGCCAGGCTAGCTTGAATCCAGGGTGTGGTGAGCATGGGACCCACGTCTGGGCATACCCTTCCCACTTAGGGCGACATATGCAAAAGAAACAATTGATGGACGAAATGCTGGACAATGCAAACATTAACCACCAGTCACAAGGATCTGGGTTAAATCCATCATTCTTTTGCTCACCACACCACCCCAGTTTGGACCCAGCCATATGCAAATCAGTCTTGACCCTGTTCCTTGTGGGAACAGTCCAGCCCAAACTGCCAATCCAGGTCCTCCCTGGACCGGAAACAAGCATCCTGGTACTGGTTTCAGGGCATCACCCTTCATCAGCCAGGCTAGCTTGAATCCAGTGGTATAGTGAGCACGGGACCCACATCTGGGCATACCCTTCCCACTTAGGGCGACATATGCAAAAGAAACAATTGATGGACGGAATGCTGGACAATGCAAACATTCACCACCAGTCACAAGGATCTGGGTTAAATCCATCATTCTTTTGCTCAACGCACCACCCCAGTTTGGACCCAGCCATTTGCAAATCAGTCTTGACCCTGTTCCTTGTGGGAACAGTCCAGCCCGAACTGCCAAGCCAGGTCCTCCCTGGACCGGAAACAAGCATCCTGGGACCGGTTTCAGGGCATCACCCTTCATCAGCCAGGCTAGCTTGAATCCAGTGGTGTAGTGAGCACGGGACCCACGTCTGGGCATACCCTTCCCACTCAGGGCAACATATGCAAAAGAAACAATTGATGGATGGAATGCTGGACAATGCAAACATTCACCACCAGTCACAAAGATCTGGGTTAAATCCATCATTCTTTTGCTCACCACACCACCCCAGTTTGGACCCAGCCATATGCAAATCAGTCTTGACCCTGTTCCTTGTGGGAACAGTCCAGCCCAAACTGCCAAGCCAGGTCCTCCCTGGACCGGTAACAAGCATCCTGGGCCCGGTTTCAGGGCATCACCCTTCATCAGCCAGGCTAGCTTGAATCCAATGGTGTAGTGAGCACGGGACCCACGTCTGGGCATACCTTTCCCACTTAGGGCGACATATGCAAAAGAAACAATTGATGGATGGAATGCTGGACAATGCAAACATTCACCACCAGTCACAAAGATCTGGGTTAAATACATCATTCTTTTGCTCACCACACCACCCCATTTTGGACCCAGCCATATGCAAATCAGTCTTGACCCTGTTCCTTGTGGGAACAGTCCAGCCCGAACTGCCAAGCCAGGTCCTCCCTCGACCAGAAACAAGCATCCTGGGACAGGTTTCAGGGCATCACCCTTCATCAGCCAGGCTAGCTTGAATCCAGGGTGTGGTGAGCATGGGACCCACGTCTGGGCATACCCTTCCCACTTAGGGCGACATATGCAAAAGAAACAATTGATGGACGAAATGCTGGACAATGCAAACATTCACCACCAGTCACAAGGATCTGGGTTAAATCCATCATTCTTTTGCTCACCACACCACCCCAGTTTGGACCCAGACATATGCAAATCAGTCTTGACCCTGTTCCTTGTGGGAACAGTCCAGCCCAAACTGCCAAGCCAGGTCCTCCCTGGACTGGAAACAAGCATCCTGGTACCAGTTTCAGGGCATCACCCTTCATCAGCCAGGCTAGCTTGAATCCAGTGGTATAGTGAGCACTGGACCCACGTCTGGGCATACCCTTCCCACTTAGAGCGACATATGCAAAAGAAACAATTGATGGACAGAATGCTGGACAATGCAAACATTCACCACCACTCACAAGGATCTGGGTTAAATCCATCATTCTTTTGCTCACCACACCACCCCAGTTTGGACCCAGCCATATGCAAATCAGTCTTGACCCTGTTCCTTGTGGGAACAGTTCAGCCCGAACTGCCAAGCCAGGTTCTCCCTGGACCGGAAACAAGCATCCTGGGACCGGTTTCAGGGCATCACCCTTCATCAGCCAGGCTAGCTTGAATCCAGTGGTGTAGTGAGCACGGGACCCACGTCTGGGCATACCCTTCCCACTTAGGGCAACATATGCAAAAGAAACAATTGATGGACAGAATTTTGGACAATGCAAATATTCACCACAAGGATCTGGGTTAAATCCATCATTCTTTTGCTCACCACACCACCCCAGTTTGGACCCAGCCATATGCAAATCAGTCTTGACCCTGTTCCTTGTGGGAACAGTCCAGCCCAAACTGCCAAGCCAGGTCCTCCCTGGACCGGAAACAAGCATCCTGGGACCAGTTTCAGGGCATCACCCTTCATCAGCCAGGCTAGCTTGAATCCAGTGGTGTAGTGAGCACGGGACCCACGTCTGGGCATACCCTTCCCACTTAGGGCAACATATGCAAAAGCAACAATTGATGGACGGAATGCTGGACAATGCAAACATTCACCACCACTCACAAGGATCTGGGTTAAATCCATCATTCTTTTGCTCACCACACCACCCCAGTTTGGACCCAGCCATATGCAAATCAGTCTTGACCCTGTTCCTTGTGGGAACAGTCCAGCCCGAACTGCCAAGCCAGGTCCTCCCTGGACCGGAAACAAGCATCCTGGGACTGGTTTCAGGGCATCACCCTTCATCAGCCAGGCTAGCTTGAATCCAGTGGTGTAGTGAGCACGGGACCCACGTCTGGGCATACCCTTCCCACTTAGGGCGACATATGCAAAAGAAACAATTGATGAACGGAATGTTGGACAATGCAAATATTCACCACCAGTCACAAGGATCTGGGTTAAATCCATCATTCTTTTGCTCATCACACCACCCCAGTTTGGACCCAGCCATATGCAAATCAGTCTTGACCCTGTTCCTTGTGGGAACAGTCCAGCCCGAACTGCCAAGCCAGGTCCTCCCTGGACTGGAAACAAGCATCCTGGGACCGGTTTCAGGGCATCACTCTTCATCTGCCAAGCTAGCTTGAATCCAGTGGTGTAGTGAGCACAGGACCCACGCTTGGGCATACCCTTTCCACTTAGGGCGACATATGCAAAAGAAACAATTGATGGACGGAATGCTGGACAATGCAAACATTCACCACCAGTCACAAGGATCTGGGTTAAATCCATCATTCTTTTGCTCACCACACCACCCCAGTTTGGACCCAGCCATATGCAAATCAGTCTTGACCCTGTTCCTTGTCGGTACAGTCCAGCCCGAACTGCCAAGCCAGGTCCTCCCTGGACCGGAAACAAGCATCCTGGGACCGGTTTCAGGGCATCACCCTTCATCAGCCAGGCTAGCTTGAATCCAGTGGTGTAGTGAGACGTAGATTACGGCTCGTGCCGGAGAGTACGGTCCGGGTGCGGAGAGTACGGTCCAGGTGCGGAGATTCCGGCCCGGCTCTGGGCGTAAAGTTAGGAGTTATAAGTGATTTATGTGAATACCAAAAATTGTAAG
This sequence comes from Calotriton arnoldi, assembly GCA_963921515.1. NCBI lineage: Eukaryota > Metazoa > Chordata > Amphibia > Caudata > Salamandridae > Calotriton > Calotriton arnoldi. The sequence continues at coordinate 302,068 of CAWUFW010013249.1, read as the reverse complement.
GGCCTTCTGTGAATACCAGAAATAGTAAGTTTAGGATTTTGTCTCAGATTAGTTCTGTGAATCGGCCCCAAATTGTTTATTTGATACAAGATGATCTCATTGTTCCACCTCCATTATGGGTACAAATAGAAAAAGAACTTCTAGCACCCTTTATTCCATTAGGTAACCTAACCATGAAACACCTTAAAGTGCAGGATTTGTACAACTTTCTAAAAGATTCAACAAAAGCTATTAAATGCTTAGACAAATCGTCTCTCGCCTCCCTATGTTACAATCCTTATATTAAAATTGAAGGCACATCTCTTTTTTAGCTAGACTGGATTGCCAAAGTTAATTACTATGTGAAAGACATAATCAATAAAGAAGATCCAATCTACTTTGCTGTTTCACAACTGAGATACAACTTACCTAACCATGCATTCAATGAGTTCCTCAAATTTAAAGTTGCTCTAAATAAACACCAAAAATACCCAAACCCCAAAATTCCTGACATAATTAATGCAATGAAACAACTCCATGCTCAGGAGCAGCAATTTGCAAATATATACAAAATACTTACTTCAAATAATTTAAAAGTAAACCTTAGCATCCAAAGAAAATGGGAAAACATATATACTACTTTAGGAGGGAAGAGTCCAACTGAGAGAACATGGGCGAATGTTTAGAAATTTGTTACCAAATCAAAATGTTCACCCATGAACTCACAATGAAAATCCTGGATGATTCATAGATGCCCATAATCTCACAATGCAAATAGTGGATGATTCATAGATGCTTTTGGACTCCACATAAACTCTTTAAGTTGGGACTTACCAACTTAGACAAAATTTGGAACTGCTTAGATGAGGTAGGCACATCGAAACTATGATCTTCCAGTGAACTTCACTCACTTCCTTCTGGGATGCAATAAATAAAAAGATAAATGAGATCTTCCAACATACTGAACCCCATAAACATTACCTTGGGACTGTTCACAACCATTGTCATTAGACAGAAATGATCTTTTACTTCTAGATCTCCTAGATCATCTTGGGGATCAAAACCATCCAATATGATTGTAAACACTATAAAACTTCTCATATCATTCATAATTATGGGCATGGAGCTGCTTATAACAAATGCAGATAATGTTTAAGACTTTAAACAGGACTCTTCCAGACACCTCTGATCCACCCTTGACTTATACTTACAAAAATTGAAACCCCCCTTAAAATTAATTTCAGGGTCAATTCCCCCTTCTCGTCTATCCAATCGCCTTACATTCTGCGACCTAATATCATGAGTTCCAGAAGCTAACACTTGACAATCAAGAAATGGTCAGGTCTTCCATTTCCCATTACTTCTATATTTCCCTTTTCTGTTCTGTTTTAGGTTGTTACTGTATTTCCAGTGAAGTATCATAGATATATGATTCCATTACGGCATATGTGACTCTTTCTCATAATGTTACAACAAACTGGTGAGCGTTTCAATTGCCACATAATTATGTAATAGTCTTCTTTGGAACCTTTTTTTCTTTGTGTTTTAAAAAAATTGCTGAACTGAAAAAAGGAATCCATTCTCCAAAACTCTCTGAAATTTAGGATATTTAGGATATTTAGAATATGTGAAAAGGTGATGTCAAACTTTTTGTATATCCACTCCCATGGCACTCCTATGGGAACACCCCTGTTCTTGTCTCCATATTGACAGAATTTCTTCAGTAGTAAATGGCTTCTACTAGTGTAACAGTTCACAGAAACTGATTCTGTGAGTCTGGACTTGTGATTTGGGGTTACACATAACTATTTTCATGCAAAGAACTGTTAGTCCTTGAAATTAGCAAATAAGGACAGCAAACAAGTAGATAAGCTGCCTTGAGTGAAAGTGAATGAGTATAACAGCACCATATCTACTTCAGTAAGGCGCTGTTTTACTCACCCTGAAGTGGGTTTGTGTAACGTCAAGCATAGGTTTTGTACTGAAAGGGACTGAAAGAAATTGGGGTATAAATTGAAGGGAATAGGTACTTACCTCAAGTAATAATTAGGGTTGGGCGGACGTCGTGGAGTTTCACTCTGCGGAATTCTGCGGGGTTCCATGAAAACTCCACGCGATTCCGCAGACGTCTGTGGACGGGTGGAAATCGGCACATTATGCTGCTCGCACTGTTTTTTTTCACCAGGAGCTTGTTCCATGCTGAAAAATCAGCAAAAACGCCACCACACGGCATGCCAGAGAGCACTGCTTCTTGAGTTTGTTTTGCTGCTGCTCGAGTAGATTTTCTACTTGAGCCACTGCTTTCTCACAGCGAACGGTTTTCACGGCTTGCATTGGGAAAAACTTGCCAGATGCTTTTCTAGTGCCTGAAAATCATGCTAGGGGATGTAATTCGACTCTTGCTCATCAACTTATCATTGGCGAACCGCGCTCAAGAAAGAACACCGCCACACAGCAGTTGACAGAATTTGCCCAAATCTCCGCCAACTCCGCAGGCGGAGCAGCATTTATCGCCCTCCCCTAGTAATATTCACAGTCTTTGTAAGGGTGAGCCACTAAAGTCACTAAATTAACCTGACCTCAATCCCCTGATAGCTGTAGAACAGAGCAGGCAGGTTTAATTTAGAGGCAATGCGTAAAGAACATATACTGTACCAAACCCTTAATAAAGTCAAAAAACATCTCAAGAAAAATTATAGAGCAATTTAGAATAAGAGTAATTTGTAATAAATAAACCACACACAAGGAAAATTCAATAAGGGAAACCAGAGTTATTGATTTTTAAAGTTTAAATATAAAAATAGTGCCAAAAAGCATTAAGCTCCTACCATGTTCATCTGGTTGCGCTTGACTGGTGCCGCTTCACTCGTCCTCGACCCGGCTGCACCTCGGAGGTTTCGCTCCTCCGCCACAACCCTTGAATTCGCTTTTTGCATACTTCATCCCTGGATTAGATCCTGACATTACTTTCAAATGCAGTCGCCACCGCCAACCACACGGGTTGCCTTTGGATCTACACACGGCTTCCCCTGGATCCTAATCAATTACGTCACAATACCAAATTCTTTTGGCACGGACGCGGATCCCTGTCGCCTTGTTGTCTTCACTACTCCCTGATTGTTCTTACCTGGATGGTTGATTTTCCCTGTCCTATTTAGCACTACTCTTAAACTAATGGCCATTGTCCTGATGATGACCTGCAATCATTCAGGTTGAAACGCCGTTGACTACCCAGCCTAGAACTTGGGCGCTGTTGTGGTCAATTTATTTATCTGGAATCCTGTACATACACACTGTATATATTTTGTAATTTTGACCACTTTAATCTTATCCATTATCGCCGTTCACGCTGTTCTCTTCACTCCTGTGTCACTGCGCCGCCCACTTTCACTCGCACGCCCAGTGCTCACATTGTGTGTTATGGTCATTGTATATTTACTTGTACTGTAGTGCTGCTTAACTACTTACAATAATAACAATTTATTTCCTTCACCCTACCATTCTCATTGTGGTCTCCCCTCCTTTGTTCCCCATCCCTATTGTGATTTATATCACTGTTTTTACTGTCCTGTTTTAATAATTTCCAGTTGAGACATTGTTGTTTGTTGCATACTACGCCCGGTCTCACCTGGGTTAACGGGCCTTACTCCTGTTATTGTTCCTCTTTGACTGGTGCCTAGGCACAAGTTAAGTCTGACTAAAATGGGGTGACAGATTGGATTCAAAACCAGATTCATCTCAGTTGGAAGTTTTACCTTTGGACTTAGGGCCTCATTTATATTTTGGCAGTAAACCCATCCTAAACTAGGGTGATGGATTAATTTACTCAGTCGCACTAAAGGAGGTTCTGATGGCCACATTTCAAAATGTACACCAAAACAGCAGACATTTCTAGCACTGGCAGGACATGCTATTCCTGCCAATGCATTGTAAATTTGCTGCACAGCTCTGTTAACATTACAGAGCCAGACAGCAAACCTACCAAGTAGTTTCTATTTTCAAAAAAAAATCCCAAAGCTGGATTTTCTTTTCAAAATAAGAAAAAAACAATGGCCCCTCTCTATGGGAGTTACCTTGGTGAGGTGGGCATTAACCCCTTTTCAGTGGTCTTTACTACCATTTTTTTCCTGGTGGTGACAGGCATAAAAAAATGGCTACTTCTTCGCCTATCTAAATAAGTAGCAGTCTCCATCATCATCAAACTATGGTCCACCTGCATTTAAATCAGTTATGTGGACCATGGTATTGATGGGGAGGAAACTCCAACGTTGTTGCAACCATCAAGATCTAAATCAAGCCCTTAGTCTCTGAATCAAAGTAAAAAATTATCAGCAGGGCAAGGCAGCAGGCTGTGGCCGAAGAGAGATCCACACTGCCAGACAGCCGCTAGACGAGGTCTCGCTGAAGCCATTGACTTTTGGTAGGAATGTTGAGAGCAAGAGAAATTTGGATTTCACGTCCAGGTTCCTCGCTAAGCAGTTATTTTTGGTGCCTTCATGTGGTGAAAACTTTTACCTTCAGACCTTGGGCCTGATTTAGATCTTGGTGGAATTGGTCCCACCATTGTTTTTCTGTTGGATTACCCCCCGCTGCCTACTAGGTGGTCTGCCCGCTTTATTTAGATGCTGGCGGGTCAAGGGACGAAAGACAGTTGGAGTGCCCCGACTCCTCCAGATATGTTCACCAACATTCACGGCACCATAGGCAAAAGTGGCTGTTGGAGGGAGTACAGCCAGTTTATCCGCCGGGCCAATCACGATGTGCCTTCCCACCAACGTGACTGTGGCAGGGAAACCTTCACACCTGAGGTGACGGATTGTAGCAGATCTGAGGCTGAAACCTACCTTCTTTCTGTTTCACACTTCCTTTTCTCTTATGGAGCCAATCGTACAAGTCCTGCCTTTTTTGCTGCTACTTGACCACAAAGCAAATCTACACCATTGTTGCCAGAAATTGAAGGTGAGCTACTGTTATAACTTGGTACCTTTTGAATTGTCAATTTGTATTTGATCTGGACTCCTGCATGTTGAAATCCCTCTTACAAGCAATAACATACCAATGTGTAATGCATATGCATGTAATGTTGTAGTGTAAGAAATTTAAAGAAACACAACTGTAGAAGTTTTTGGGAATATTATGTTTGGTGCAAGTTTGTAGCATCCCAACAGCAATCTCGCAGGTCCTAACGTGAGCGTGAGCAGGGACGTAGATTGCTGTTGGAATGTGGAATGCGATTAAGTTTTTTTCTGTACCGTTCTGTACAAGACAGTTGACTGCTGCGTTTCTGCTGGGTGGCTGTTACCCCTGCAACTCCGGATTAAATAAACGTTTTCTGCTTCACGACGTCCTGATCTGTCATATGTTCCTGTGGATACGACAAAGTTGCCTTCATGATAATGGACACTTACACACAAAAAAAATCAAAAACTGAGCATACATGTGTGTTAACTTAGGGGGTCATTACGATGGCAGAGGGACCGCCTCCACCAGCCGTGCGGTAGCGGGCCCTCCGCCATCGTACTGCTGTTTACCCCCGCCATATTACGATGGCGGGGGAATCGCTGATGAAGCGTGTCGGTCATAAAGACCGCCCGCCACAGCTCCGCAATGCCGTCCTTTTCTGACCGCCTTGATGAACGAAAATGTTGTGTAACATTGCGGCGGTGCCTGCAGATTATGATATTCCTTTCCGCCGGTCTTTTCGCGGCAGTCAACCCACCACGAAAAGACAGGCGGAAATGGATTTGGGGTCCCGTAGCGGGCCCCCCTTCATCCCTGGGCCTGGGTCAAGTGCACTGGGGGGCACCTATGGTGCCCCCCTACATATCCCTGCACCATGTGGCAGGCACCGCATGGTGCCTGCCACGTAGTGTAGGGATATGCAAGTGCCTTCATTTTTGCATTGTGGCGGGGGCTGCTGAACGCATCCCCGCCACAATACAAAGTATGGGTGATGCGACCACCACGGTGGCGGTCACATCGTAATCGGGGGTGCGGGGCCGCCGCCTTACAGGCGGGCAGTCCCAGTCCCCGCATCGATGGCGGGCGGACTCAAGTCCGCCCGTCATCGTAATGACCCCTTAATCTTTTAAACTATAAAATAATAAACATTTGCATTACACATTATTGGGATGATTGCAATGTAATATAATGTAAACATTGCACTTGACAAGGTGAAACCTTTGTTTTAAAATAAATGTAAAAGCAATGTCAGTTCCAAACTTTAATCAGTTAATACATTTATCAATTGAACACTTCCCTTTGTCTAGTGCATTTCCTGTATTTAATTAAATGCTATTTGTGTCATCATTATTTTAAGGTGCACTGCATATGTGTTTATTTTCATCACTTATCAAGTACAAAAAACAAATTAATATTAATACTTAAAATAAAATGATGGCAAATCCATTTGTTGGTGTAAGTGTCCATCATCATGATGAATGCTTGCACCAAGTTTTAAATGTCCATCACATACTTTTATTGCTATTGTATGGAGTTTACAAATTAGACAAGTTAAAAAACTGGATCTCCTTGGGAGGGGTGTGTTTGGGTTTGGGAGGGCTGTTAGGGGTGGGTTTTGGAGGGGTGTTCGGGGGTTTTGGGAGGGGTGTTAGGGGTGAGTTAGGTAGGGTTGTTAGGGGTGGGTTTGGGAGGGGTGCTTAGGGGTTTGGTTTGGGAGGGATGTGAGTGGTGGCTTTTGGTTTGGGAGGGTGGTTTTGGGTTTGGGAGGGGTGAAGTTCAGAGCAGAAATAAAAGCAGAACTAGGATAAAGAGTAGGAGGGGTGGGAAGTGGACTGGGTTTTGGGGGTAGAGGAAGCTGGAGTGTGTGATTTGCGTATGTCTTTCTGTTGTGCAATTGCATGTGGGTCTGGTGTATGTTTGGTATGTTTGGGTGTGTGTTTTTTGGCAGGGGCTTGGTGTTTGGGTGAGTGTGTGTATTTGGTCTTGGTCTCCATTGTTTGGGGTGTAGGTATGGTTTTGTGTGAGTGTGTTTGTTTAGATGAGTGTGCTGGTAAGGTGGTTGGTCTGGTTTTGGTGCTTGTGGGTGTGGTAGTGTTGTGGGTGTGCTGGTGGTGGTGGTTGTGGGGGTGGTGGTAGATGTGGTGGGAGTGGATGTGCTGGTGGTTGTGGGGGTGGTAGATTTGTGGTGCGGGTGGGGGTGGGATTGATGGTAGGTATGGTGGTTGTATTGGTGGTTGTGGTGGTTATGGTAGGTGTGGGTGTAGTGTCAATAGTGGTTGTATGTTGTTTGTGTGTTTGCTTGTGTTTCATTGAGTGTTTGTGTTTATGTGTATGTGAGTGTGCTGCTTGTGTGTATTAGGAGTAGGTGGCTGCAAAGCAGTGAGTGTGCTTGGGATAGGGGTGGCAGCTTGGAATTGGGAGGAGGAAGGGACCTAGATGGGACACAAGGTTGGGCTGGTTGGAAGGCTGTGTCAGGCAATGAGGAGACTAGTCCTGCAAATGATCTCTGCAGGGCAGACATAGCACTATTAATGCATTCCAGGTATGCTAACAGTTGTTGCATATGGCAATTAAGGCCCTGGATGGCATTTAAGAGCCCAGTCTGGTCTACAGTGATGCTGCGCAGCTGGTGGGGCAGGGCAGGGGGGAGGTGCCTATGGTGCAGGAGACCCCTGCAATTTTAAGGGGGCTGGTTTGGCCAACTTGGGGGAGCAAGAGGGAGGGTGGAGATGGGTCTGTGGGTGGTACACAAGGAGGCAGGTGGGGTCCACCACCACTAGGTTCTGGAGGCCTCCAAAGATTTGGAGAGTTGGTAGCCTCTGTTCTAGTCCTCTCACCCTCTGTGCCACTATGTCGATCGGTGTCAGTGGTCTCACCACTCGAACCACAGTGGCCAGCTGCTTCTCTGCCTTCATGGCCAGTGTCCCCTTTGCCTACTCCTGAAGATGTTGAAAAGACATATACAATAGTTTCAATGTATCTGTGTTAATAGAACTGATTATGAATTTTTTCCTCAAAACATTTCAAAATGTTCAGATTTCATCTGCTGCAAGCCTTTCAAAGTTTGGTTCGTGTTTATCATAACATAATCTCATGCATGCAGGGAACTATATCAGATACAGTTTGGTCAATTTTTTGGGAAAATCACCTTGTTGCGCCTATATCATTTTTGATCTTTGATTTTCTTTGATCTTGTCTCTTAACTGTTGTAAATTCACTCCAGGAACTGTTGAACACCTCTAAATGGTTGATGCCTCCGTACAATTTCATTATGAGGCATGAGTTGTGCCTAATTAAGAATTTTCAATATGGGATACTCCAACTTATATGTGACTGAACATTTCATCTGCAAAAGCCCCTTTAAGTATACAATTTTTGTTCATCATAGATTAATCATCTGGATATAACAAAGGACATTTAAACTAAATTTTGGATATGTCACTCTGTCACTAATGTGTACACATTCATGTCTGTTTTTTCAAACAATTTATGCCAAACAAATATTTTATTCGCAAAGCAGACAAGCTTACAAGCACATTTGTGAAGGAGTAAAACATCATGCCAATCTGTCACTTTTAGCATAAAATAGATAGTCTTTTTAATTCAAAACATATTTGTGAGATGTCTTTTAATAAAAAATGTAGGCATTTAATCAAGTGTTTCTAATCATTTTGGCTCACATGTTCACAATTGTTCAGTTGTAATACCAACTTACCAATGTGTTGTTTGGAACATCCACTGTATCAGTGCATTTTATGTGATGTCACCTGAAATAGGGCTACCGTAACGTCCTTCACAATTGTGAAAGAGCACCAGACACAATGATAACTTGTGGCCTTTTTGGTATAAGTGTCCCTAATAACACCTAAAAATCTCTGGTATTTTTGTTGTTTAGGCAGGCATGTGTCTGCTCAAAACAGTCCTTTGAAACTGAACAAAAATATAGTGGAATCATGTTCCACAAATTCATATACAAAACACTTCATAATACACCTTGGACAAAACTTACACCTCCAAGAACTCTTCTTGTGCGTTTCACATGTGTCAACCTTTATGTTGATGCCATAATTTTTTCCTGCAACAAACAAAATTTATGTAACATGAAAAACTACAAAAAAAACTTTCCAACTTGATGCTGCTGTTGGGCCCTCAACTGACCTACAAGCTGGGGATAGGCCTCCACAAGTATGTGGGCCATTAGGGGGTCAGGGTGCAGTGCACAAACTACCCATGTGGTGAGGATTTCCTGAGCTGGACTTCTGCTGACTTCTTGGTCCAGCATCGTAGGTCCTCCGACTACTTTCTGCAATGTATGCTGCGCAACTTGTAGACCCCCAGGTTCCACACCTTCTTGGTGATGGCCTTCCAGGTAGATTTCTTCTGATAAGCGTTGACCTGTGTGGAGACAGAAACATAAAGAAAGATAAATGTTTAGTGACTTTTTGTTTGTTTGAATTGATGTAACACAAGTTTGAGAAATCAATTACAAACATTAGTATAAAGTTCCAAATGCATTTTTTAATATGAAATTGTCATACAATGAAACTAAATTGTAGTAACCTTTTGAGTACCCTTATACCTTGTCATCTCTATATCTTACTAATCCTGCCCACTTACATCATCTAGGCCAGGGGTCTACAAAACTTCCAGTACTATGAGGTACTTCTGATAACTGACAAACATCCTGAACTACTGAAAGCTAACCTACTTGTGCATTATTACCAGACAGCCCTACGCCCAGTTTCACTTACTTTAAGGCTAATGCCCATTCAGCCACACACTCTGTTTTGAACAACATACTATATTTAAGGGCACTATGAAAGGGCTGCCATGCGTGTCAGTGAGAGCATGGTTTGGGGGATGTAGGAACATGTGTGCATAGTGCATATTAATGGGACATATTTGTATGGGTGACTGTAGGTACTGTGTTTACAAAATTGACATGATTTCAATAGTGGTGAATATATATATAGCAATACTCACCATATAAAATATAGAACCTCAAATACACTGCACATACTAATGATGTAGTGTTCTGTAATTATAATTTGTTTAAAAAAGCACACCATCATAATTCTAGGTAATTTAAAAAAAACTAAAACTTCACTTTAATCACAACATTTCACTCAGGAACTAAAGGGAACATACTAGCCTCTGTTTTAAAAATAAATAACAGTCAGGATTCAGTTTCAATATGTACCTGTTCCTTTGGTGAGCCATGTAGCTGGCTGTACAGCGACAGAACCTCCGTAGCCAGCAACGCCAGCTCCTCTAGAGAAGGCTGGGGTCCTGTCACCTGCTTTCCATGTCATCGTGTCTCCCAGAGGTCCGAAACAGCAGCAAAAGTTGAGGAGGTGTTGTTGGCTGCAGTTTTAGGAGGCAGGTGAGCTTTTTTGGAAATGCCGGGAACATGTACACAACATCCGCGATCGTCAACGGAGATGGGCACATCCATTGGCTTTCTTACGTTGCTATCACACACGTTAGCATATGGCTGTGTGTGTCATGGAGTCTTACACCCACTACCTGGTCAATTTCCGGCCGCGGCCGACTGATAGCCAATGTCCTGATGGTGAGTTAAGGCGCTCGCCATTTTTAGATTGAGAAATAGTGTGTTAGTGAATGTTAAGTGCATCACCACCACTCAAAATGGTAAATACTTTGTTTACATGTAGAAAATGCTAATGTTACTCATTTTTAAAAAAAACTATTATGTAGTGCATTACTGTGGTTAAATAAGATAGTTGTGCTGTGTTGTTTATACCACCATTGACGGGTTATTTAAAGAAATATATATATTTTTTAAATAATTGTGTAAATAATACATTTAAAATGTATTATTTATGCATTTCCTGAAAAAAACAATAGACATGTCAAAATCTTTATTTTCCCCAAAAAACTACTAAATGTTGTGTGCAGGTATATTATGTAAGCACATATATTTTTACATATACATGACATTTGTGTTAGATCTAGAATAGTTGTAATTACAAATTAAATGTAATTATTTTCATTTTTGTTTATGCAGACATATAAACTCAGGGAGAGGGAGAAGATGACACACTCAAGTTTTTAGACTATTTCCAGACCTTGCCACCATAGAAGAATGGGATATTATCAAATAATTCAGATTACATAGGCAAATAATTATTGATTTTTGTCATCAGCTAGAGCCAGATCTTCTGCATCACAATAGGAGTCCCACAGCTATAACACCACTAGTCAAAATCATTGCAGTACTTCATTTGTGACCACAGTATCATTCCAGTACAATGTGGCAGTATCTGGTGGAATGTCTCAACCATCTTTCAATGGTGTGCTACAAGAAGTTCTTTCTTCAATGATGAGACATCAATGCCTTCATACAGTTTCCATGGAATGAGGATTTCGCCAATGTGCAGGGAAAGTTTTATGGTTTGGGTCACCTATCACATATAGTTGGAGCTATTGATGGCACACATATTGCCTTAGTGCCACCACATGCCAGGGAACAAGCCTACCGCAATTGAAAGAACTTCGATTCAATCAATGTGCAAGTTGTCTACTTACCTGATTTGTACATCACAAGCCTGTGTGTGCATTTTCCAGGATCAACCCATGATTTCTTTGTACTACGTAACAGCAGCACACCCCTGCAAATGTCACAACTTGGACCTGAGAGGACCTAACTTGTTGGTAAATACAATCTGTCAATATATTGTTTGGCAAATTTTATGTTTAATGATCTAAAATAGTGTTAAATATTTTGGCTACTTGTATTTTTTCCATGTAGGAGACTCAGCTTATCTAAACCGACCATGGCTGTTTGCAACGCTGAGGAATCCAACAACACCAGGGGATGGCCGCTTCAATGAGGCCCATGGTAGAATACAGAGGCCAGTGGAGCGTGCTTATGGCAGTGGCAGCTGGTGGATTTCCCAAGTGGTGAGGCTAAAATATTGTCCCCGAGTTTAATGAGTGATTGAGCCCAAAATGCAAAAGGAGGGTGCGACACCAACATCACCTTGCATTCTGGGAGTTGTATTTTGTCATTTTACTATGGGGTTAGACATTCCAGCATGCAAAGTGTTGGCTAAGAACTGCACATGGGCATGGCATGGTGCCAATGCCACTTGGCAGCTATGTTTTATACAAGCACAAAGGGATGTTTCATTTCCTCAACACAAGCTGTAGAAGTCTGGGGACTGAGGAGCATCATGGTTCGCATTCAGGGACCAAAGCTTAGCAGGTGAAGTGCAGCCTTCAGTTCCCACCCATCTCATCTGTCCACGACGTGTTCCAAGTGCCTGTTCTGGCAGTGGGAGGCGAGGCCCACTGGCATCTGCCACTCTGCCTGCACACTGGTAATGCCACACAGTGGCCCTGACCGCGCACACACAGTGGCGCTGCACTTGGTGGACTGACTGCGGGGAAGAATCGTAGATAATAATTGCAGGGCATGTTGGCAGAAAATACAGGGAATAAAGGCAGGGAATGACGCAGGGGACAAATGCAAGGAATGCACTCAGGTAAGAGTTGCAGAAAAGGAACGCAGAAATGGCTGCTGGAAATTAATATATTAATGGCAGCAGAAAATTAATTCCTTCAAAAGCTGCAGGGAATGAATGTGGGGAATGACTGCAAGGAATGCATGCAGGATGTGAGTGAAGGGAATGAATTCAGACAATAGCTGCTAGGAAAGAAGGCTGTGAATGACTGCAAGGAATACATGAAAAAGGTGACAGCAGAGACTGAGTCCAATGAATAAATTCAGGAGATAACTGTAGGGAATGAATTCATGCAATAGATCCAAAAAAATTAGCCCTACTGTGCACACCCTTTAGTATTTGTGACCCACTGCGGTACTGGGTAAGTAAAACACGCTACAGCGAGGCATTAGCGTTGGAGGACGCTTTTCGGCAGACTTCACGATAGTGGAACTTATCAAGGTTTCCACTCCTGTTTTTACAGCACTGCAGATTCGTAACACAGGAAGCAGTACACTGATTGCTTCACGCTGTGTTTGTGGACGTTTACATATTGGAAGATAAGATTTATGACGAGAACCAGATCTTATATTACGACAGTTTCTTGCAACAACCGCCTTGAAAAAGTCTATGGGTAGACGAAACACGTGTTGGCAGACAGACTTCACGCTGGATATATGAAGTGCAAGAATAAAAAAGCCAAAGCGAAAAGATTTGACATTTGTGGTCTTTGTATGGACTTTGTATGCGGTTTGATGGTTTTAACGGACATGATTTGCTAAGAATACTCATATTTGTTATTGGAAACAGGGAATCTGTTTTACTTACCCAGTACCGTAGTGGGTCACAAATACTAAAGAGTGTGCACAGTAGGGCTCATTTTTTTGGGTTTTGTATGCACATTGGCTGTCCTCTGTGCTATTAGCATCTTTTTGGTAGTAGTTGCTATTGAGTCAAGGTAGCACCCCGAAATCAACTACGATGTCAAAAATATGATTGTACTCACACTGTATTACACTAGCAGATATTACTTTTGTTTCATTCCTTGATTGTGCGGTCATTTCTCATGTATTTGGGAACCACTACTACCAATCGAATTGTAGTATTCATGCAATAGATGTATGGAATGAAGTCTGGGAATGACTGTAAGGAATACCTGCAGGGGATGACTCTAGGGACTACATTCCTGCAATAGCCGCTTAGGATGAAGTCTGGAAATGACCGCAAGAAATAAATGCACGTGGTGAAAGCAGAGAGTGAGTCCAAGGACTAACTGCAGGACTGGTTGTAGAGAATTAATTCAGTGATGGCCGCAGAGAGGGAACACAGGAAGAGACTTGTGGAATGGATGCAGAGGTGTAAGTCAGGCGACAGCTGCAGGGAACAAAGGCAGTGAATGAGTGCAAGAAATAAATACAGGTTGTGACTCAGGGGGGTGAATTCAGCCGATGGCTGCAGGGAAGGACTGCAAGGAATAAATGCACTGTGTGACAGCAAAGGCTGATTTCAAGGAATAAATGCAGGGTTGACTAGAGGGAATGAAAGCAGTGATAGATGCATGTAGGCGAGGTATGAGGGGTTGGCTGCAGGGAATGAATGAGGTAGTGACTCCAAGGAATCGTTGCAAGAGCGGCTGTGGGGAATAAATTCATGTAGTGGATGCATCGTTCAGTGACTGGCTAAAGGGGACGGCTGCATGGACAGTAGAAAGGAGAGGTACTGTGCCTGAAAAGACAGCCTCTGCTCCTGAGATGAACTTGGCTAGCAAGCCCCCCTGACGCTCAGACCCTGCACTGCCCAGGCGCGTCACTGGCTGCAGAGCGGCACCCCAGGCCCAGGGGCTCGGAAGTATCCACTCTGTGGGGGTCGGAAATACAAATGTAGTTCTTTTTTTTTTTTTACATAGGACCACGCGCGGTTCCAAACCCCAAGGATCTGAGATGTAATCTTAATAGCAGAGGGGTGGGGGGTTTAGCCGGGCACCACCTTCACATTTAGACATGCCTGCCTCCAGGGATTGCCAGGTTTTATTTGGGGAGCGGCACGTGATTTACAAAAAGATCCGATTTGAATTGCTGACATTTAAACCAAAATGTCTGCGTTGACCCTGTCCATGGGAAACGGACCTGTCCCAAGCAGTTTGAGAACGGGATGTTAATATCTCACTGACCCATAGCTATGTAAAAGTGAAAAGTAATTAGAATTATGGAATGCCCTCAGAACATTCCTTATTTTACCACCTTACAAAGCGCCCACAGGAGACAAGACGGGATGGTGTCTTGGCGCTTACGTACGATAATGCAGTTGTCTTAAAGGGTGCGACATTCGAAGAGGCTAAACAAATATCACTGTGCATAATAACTGAGGGGAAATCAGAGTGTCTTGTGTTCCGCAGAGAGCCCAGTTAGGGGGGATTAGGACCAATGCCCTCCAGTGTAGTACCAAATACGCCCAACCACAGGATAGCATGGAGTCTCCCAATCACCCACTCCCCCAAACACCAGCAGGAACTGTTGCAATACTGGCCAGGGGATTTCAATCTATGAAAGTAGAAATACGCCTATGACTGAGTCAGGAGAAAAATAACTTTACCGATCGCTATCTGCCTTTTTCAAGCCGGGCATCTCCAGTTACCGAGTGTGCGTTTACGACCGTAATCTGCAGGTGTGCTTTGTAACGCCTCTATATCCTCGCTTTTATAGCTTACATACAGGGACCATTTTGTCATGCTTTCTTTTAATAACAGCACGTTTGCTTCCTTTTGACATCTCTCTGTGTCCCGCTTCCTTTTCCTGGGTGGGCATCAGGCCAGAAGTTTGTGAGACGCCGCCAGGCTGGGATAAAAAAAGAACACGCAGCGCCCTACATCTTCCAATTATGCTAGTTGGCACCATTGCCCTCGCTCCTAGACATTCGCAGCCAGCATGAGTCGCTGGTGGGGGGGGGGAGTCGTGTGGGGAGGGGGGGGTTAATTTAATTTAAAAAAACATTTTTAAAAAAAAGCTTACCTTCGCCTCTGGTCCCGGACTCCCGCGTCGCGTCTCCTGCTCTCTGTTCACAGGAAGCAGAAGCAGGCAGTCTCCCTCTCTTCCCCTAAGCCAATCACAATGCTGCAATGGCAGCGTTGTGATTAGCTAGGACGCCCTCCTTACAGGCGTCTATGGGGAGGCCGTTTTCTTCATGCAGGCTGCGCAGCAGCCTACATGAAGAAAACGGAGAGTGCTATGACTGGTTTGGTCGGCCCTGGGGCCAACCAAACAGTCAGCGCCCATAACATTGGGCTATTCACTCCTCCCCGACCCGCCCGCCCCCAACCAGGCATATCCTTCTTCTGCTTTCTCGCAGTGCGAGAAACAGAAACGTAAAATGGTATTTATACCATTTTACGTTTCTGCTTCTCGCTGTGCGAGAAAGCAGTGGGCGACGCTCCGACGCCCACGTGGAGGAGCCGCCCCTGGCTTTTGGGCTCCTAAAGGCCATGTTTTGAGACCATGAAGAGCACCGGGTGAGGATGTTGAAATGCCAAATGAAGACGATAGTGGTGAAGAGGAGGAACTTTAGAAAGTGCAAGTTAACAAAAAACCTGGGCAAACAGGTTTGTTGATCAAAGATTTGACACATTGGCTTCTGTGTTCATTTACATTGTTTATCTTTGATTGTTCCTAGAAAATGTCTTCTCAAAATAATTCATTTGTTAGGTGAAAGTTTTGCAATGTAATCAACTGTTTTTCTTTTGTTTTTAATCTGCTTTAGGTTCCTTCACCATGTCTTCTTCATTTGGACATTTCAATGTTGTGACATTTCCAGTTCTATGCTGCTGTTGTGAAGTACAAAGGGAACATGGGTTGATCCTGTGAACAAGACACACACACTTTGGATGTACATATCTGATACGAGGACAGCTTGCACAGTGATTGAATGGAAGTTTTGAAGATTGAATTGGACTTGTTTTCTGTTGAGTGTTGCCACCAAGGCAATATGTGCTGCTTAAATTGCTATAGCCACATGTGGCACACCACCCAGAGCATACAAAACTCCCTGGTCATAGGCTAAAGTGACATATTGTGTTAACTGTATGTAGCTGTTGATGTGTCTCATCATTGAAGGAAGAACTTCCTGTAGCACATTACTTAGGGCCTGATTACTTGTGGTGGCGGTACGACGACCACCACCACTGTGGGTCTGCCCGCAGCATTCTGAGTGTGGCGGTCAGACTGCTACAGGACTGCTGCCTCTGCCGGGATCCAGGATCCTGTGGCGGTTGTGCAGGGGAAAGGGACAGCAAAATGCTGGTGGTGCTGCTGCTGCACCGCCAAGCATATTACAAGTTGCTTGTCCACCACCCTTTTCATGGTGGTGAGCCCGCCATGAAAAGGGTGGTGGAGAGGCAACTAAAGGGGCCCTAACAGGGTCTCCTGCCACTTCTGGGCCTGGGAGTGAATGCAGGGGGGCATATTCTGTGCCTCCTGGAATTGCACCCCTGTTCTTGCACGGAATGGCATTCACAACATGCTACACTGTGCAGGAATGTGCTGCAGGTGCTGTCACAACGGCGTTCTGTTGTTAAAGCTCTCCTATGAGCCTTAAACAGCCACCTCCCTGAGACTGCCGCAGCACTGTCCGCCCACCACGGATTTAATTCGGAATCCGGCGGGCGCTCTCACCAAGGGCTTGGCGGTCCTCTTCTGGGCGCAGAAGTGACAGGCCCACAGGAGGACTGCCATATTCATAATCAGGCCCTGCAAGTTGGCTGTGACATTCCTCCAGATACTGCAACAGTGTATTGGAATGATCATGTGGCCACAAAAGGGAGTACTGCCATTATTTTCACTAATTATGTTATTGATGTGGGTTTCCTATTGTGATGCTAAAGATCTGGCTCCAGCTGATGACATCCATCAATAAGAGTTTGCCTATTTGATCTTATTTTTGTTATTATGTCCCGTTCTTCCATGCTGGCAAGGTTTGGAACTATGAAATAAAATATGGCATGATTTTTGGGGCATATGCATAGGTTATAATGTCTAACAAAAGATTGTGAAGCATTTCTTTATTCCAATTAAGTCCTATCTTAGTTTTTGAATTGTGATTTTTGTCATTTTTTATCATCTTTTTAAAGAAGTGAAATACATTACCTACATGGAATTAATTCATGAATAAACAATTTTTTTTAATGTAACTTTTTAAAATGTATAATGGGAGTAAGACAAATTGAGAATGGAATACAACACCTGTCTTTGACTTTGTTATTTTTGATTTTTTCAGCAAAAACAAATACACTTAAACAGGATGAAAAGAAGAAAGCTAACACAAAATTAAATAATTAATCATGGTGAATGAAACTTTTATTGAAAAGCCAAAATTGTTTGAAGGCCAATGTCAAAAATACAACCGGCATCAGAAAGGTAAATGTGTCCAGATAATAGCACACAGGGGGGCATATTCTCAAGTAGTCATCGCCGATTTATCGGCACTTTAGCGCCGCAAAAGTGGCGATAGATTTTTCGCCCTATTCACAAGCTGGTGCAAACTGCCGACATCGCCAGTTTCCCTGCGATAGCTACCGCAAAAAACATTGCCACGGATGAGTGCGACAACTAACGCTAATGATATGCAGAGTAGGCGTTCCCGTGCAAAAACGCCCCGAAACACCACTTCGCGCGATTCTCAACGACCAGTCAGATCTGCGATGCGAACCAAGAACAGGCGATAAGGCGCGTTAGCTGCAGGGATTTAACACCTGCCTTCTGCTGGTGCTAAGCAGGACGACTACCTGCAGTATGAAAGGGAGCCCAGTCCAGAGCCACATCTGAAGACCCACAGATGCCATGGAGCCAATGAACATGCAGCTCGGAGACCCAAGAGGGCCACAACACCCACCGCCACCACCCCCAGGACCCCCCCTCCAAACCCCCCCCCGGACTACCACCGAGACAGCGTAGGACAAGACAGCGGACCTTCCAAAAATGGCATGGCCCCTCAGCCACACAAGTTTAGAATGTGGGGAGAGGTGGGAACCAAGTATGTGTGAAGGAGGCAACTCACCCATGAAGAAGAATGTACACAATGCCAAGTGTGGCGGTGATGTGCTGGCCAGACCACAGAATGCAGAGCACAGACATGACCATGGGGACATATACTGCTGGGGTTTGTAGTGTTGTGGACAGTGGACGCAAACATGTTACCTCAGGCAGTGGGGAAGACCTTGGACATGTAGCTGTGCCGTCCCCCCTGTAAGCGTAAGCAGAGTGGGCTGGGCCGGCATACGTCAGTCCAGCGCAGGGTGTGTAGAATTAGCCAGAGGCTCAGGGAGTGGTTCAGTTCTGGCCTGGACAAGGAAGTCACCAATGCGTGTGTCTCTGTTGTAGTGTCGGCGCCACCCGACCCGCAATTGACAATGTTGCAATGTAGCATGCACCCGGAGGGCGGTCTCGCATGAACGGAGAAATGAAAGAGCGCAAGACCGCTCGGGGTCTTGGCTCATACATGCCAAGTGTTGTGTATATCTGCATTGCCGCAGCATGAGCCAAATGCCTAGCCTTAGTCGCAGCGCGAGTTCAGCCAGGCATGAACTCTACATCTGTGTCCGCACTATCCTTACCATAGGCCTACACTCACGTGGTCGCCCACCTTCAACGGCCAACATCACAGTGTCGTTGTCAGGCTTGTGGACATGCGCAGACAGGCATGACAATGGTGTGCAGTTGGAGTGCAAGTGGATGCAACCACGCAGCCCACACAAGTAAATAGGCTCGGGGGGAGGGAGGAGCAGCTGTGAGGCAACATAACACACAGTGATGCCGCTCATTTGCCACATGCAAGTCATGTCAAACATGAATCCCAAAGTCACACACATCCCACCCCACACCCAACAAGCCACATCACACTTCATGAATGCAAGCAGATGACAAACTGACATTAGGGATGAAAGCTCCTTTGTCTGAACTATCAGGCGGAAGCACATCTGCACAGCCGACCTCGGAATTGCATGTGCCCGGCACCCCCTGACAGATACGATAGCAGTTGAGGACGACTCCCACACTACGCACAGCCCAACGACAGACCAACGTATACACACACCACACATAGAAGTCCTTGCTCGGAGTTATCTTGCATGGAATGGCCTTCACACTTACTCCCACATCATCCCAGGCGTACAACCGTTGCACACTTCAACAACTCATTGATCCGAGCTGTGGCATTTCATCCACAGAACTGGCGCAGGTCAGAACAGTGCCGCTTCAACCAGAGCCACTAACGCAATGGCAGACCATCCCGGACACATGCACAACCCCTGTCATGTGGAACTGTACCGTGCACGTATGCTGCATTTACTGGTGGCACTGCCATTGGTAGTGCTGCAGATCAGTTACCGGCTAAGCTTCCGCCTTGCCAACGTCACCTGCGTGCATCCTGTGTTGCATTGTCGCTCGTGCATATTCAAGTGATCCATGGATTTCTGCCTATCCAACCGGACGGTAGCCGAACTGGATTTCGACATGTGTGTGCACCACCTGTTGGCACACGACCATGAGTGTCACCGTGACACCCGTCAATGGGATGCCTGGATACTTGGCATACATGCTGGCAGCTGGACCTGGGAGATTTCAGAACTCCTTGTGTGCAGTGACCAAATTGAGCCGCTCCCCTAGTGGGCTGTAATGCTAATTGGTGAAAGGGGGTGGACGCAGCACATCTGTCCGTACCTGCTAATGGTTAGCCTCGCCGTCCTGTTCAATGAAGTCGACAACGACCTCATTTTGGAAATTATTGCCTACGAAGCTGCACTAGCTTTCATGGACGTGTAACTACGTACCTGCAGACACAACAGTTTGGAACACATTGCACATGTCCCGACACCTTGTTGGAACTTGGGGTTCTGGTCACATCTCCCACGATGACAGTGGACATGGCTGCATTCGCCTGGACTCCGAATACATGAGCGGACAACAACGCGGGTAAACACACACCTGTGAATGGTGCAGCACTCCCCCAGAGTGGACAGCGGCGCTTGGCAACGTTCCACGTTCTGACATACTGCTGCATTGGTCTGCATGTTGTGGCACTTATCTTGGCCGTACTGACACGCATATGCTAATAAAGTCTATGCACCTTCACTTGTATTCAGCTGTGATGAGTGTTGATTTGTATGACAATGTGTATCTCACTGCCTATCTGGTTCATGGCCATACATGCATTACTACACCATCAGGGATGTGGGGTTGTACTAGTACATTATCATCTCACAGTTTCCTGCTATGCCAAATGCGAATGGCCATTTTCCACACAAAGCGGCAGCAGTTGTGTCCTCTGTTCTGTTGTGCTGGTGTTGCTGTTTGTTCAACATTGTTGTAAATGTTGTGGTTCTCTGGATCTTATGTGTGTGTGCTGCATTGTAGGTGAGTTGCCCCTTCAGCTCTGATTTGGCTGGCCCTTATCCCTTTCAGGCAGTGTGGCTTTCACTTCTGTGCTTATGCAGTGCTGTGATGTTGCAGACCTGGGTAAATTGGGCTCTTGGTTGGAGTTGTGACTCTTTGCCATGGTTTGTCCGCAGATGTGCTCTACTTAATTGTGCATGTGTGCCATTGTGGCCATCTCCCCCGTCCCCCCAGTCCCTGGTGGTTACTCACCCTGTTGCAGTTGTGTAGGGTCATGTTGAGCAGTGTCCAGTCCCCCAACTCCTGCCATCATCTCCCCACTGATGACTGTGGTCACCATTTCCTCCATCTCATCCAGCTCCTCCTATGGCGCTGGACTCCCACCTCCAGTCTGCATTGCTGCCTTCTGGTTGTCTGCGAGTTTCTGCTTGGTCTTGCGCTTCATATCATTCCAGCGCCTCTTGACCTCGTCCATTGTCCTCCTCAGCACTCCGACTGCATTCGCCTTGTCCACGATGGACTGCCATATTCCATTTTTTGTTGCCAATGACACAGTGGAGGTGACGAACAGTTGTTGATGGTGTTCTATCACCTCTGTGATCAGGATCCTGTTTTCCTGCGGACTGAACCACGTCTTCCTCTTCTTCTTCTCCTTGCCCTTCCCTGACCCCGAGGTCCCAGGCTGGTCCTCCGTGGGGCTTGTGGGGTTCTGGTTGTCCTCTGTGCTTGCTCCGGCTACCTCCATGGTGCTTCGCAGTTGTGTTTTGTGTTGCCGCATTTATTGTGCTTTTTGCAGCCTGACTTGTGGGACTTGCAGGCCTGGCGCTGCTTATCGCTGGATTTTTTATCGCGGTTGGGCACATCGCAACTTTTTTCACGTTCGGGTTGAGATTTTTATCGCCGTCCCGGTAATGTTATCGCAGACATTCGCCGCGTTATCGGGGTACTATCGCATGTTACCGCCGTGTTGAGAATGCCACGTTAACACAGAGTTATTTTCCCGCGATAGACGGCGATATGAAAACTTGCGTTAACCTATTTTGGTGATGTTTATCGCACGTTCTTGAGAATATCCCCCAGAGTGAATAGTAGCCACACACTGGAGGAAGTTAGGTTCTGCGTCTCTTGCTGGTGGTGGTGGAGGTCTTGCCATCCTCTCCTGCTAGTCCAGATGAATGTGTACACTGCGGGGGCTGGTGGATCCACAGTTGCAGGGACTGATGTGAGTGCAGGTTTTTCCTCTTTTTGCAGGGCCTCCCTTTCTGTGGCTGATGCACATGTAAATGAGCCAGCTGTTGTTGGACCACAGGAAGGGGAAGATGTAGCTAAAAAAGCCCTGCACAAATGGGTAAAATTACCATGCAGCACCCCAGTCAGTGAGCCCATATTGGAGTTGTGATGTTCCATCTGAACATTGATCTCCCTCTGCAACTGGCACATCATGACTTGGGATCCCAAGACTTGGTCGATGGTGGCCTGGGTTACAGTGAACCCAGTGGCCTCACTTTGCTGGCCCACAGAATACCTCCCACGACCCCTACCCCCACTACCCTGTGCCCTTGAACCAGTGTGGCCTTCCCCACTGGTTCCTGGCTGAACTGGAGGTGGTGGTAGTGGTGTTGGAACAACAGCAGCCAGGACTGAGGGACAAAAGATTGGGGTTATGTTAGTTTGGACATAGGGAGTAGGGGTAGCCGTAGGCTGAAGTGTGGTAACAGCTGGGGTAGGAAGTGTAGGTGTGGGCCGAGGAGACTCACTGGAGCTGTCTGCCCAGGCAGACCAGAAGGACCAGGCAGCTCCTCGTCATCCAGACTTTCAGGATTGGAGTCCTCCCTAAAGGGTTGTTCCTGTTCTAGAGTGGTGGTATGCTCAGTAGCAGATGGTTGGACACGTGCTCTGGGTGTTGGACCTATTATGAATTTTATTTAAAAAAACACATTTTATAATGCTGGATTAGACTTCAAATGTGTTTGGCACTAAAACAGAAACCTAAAAGGATAAAGCAAATTGATACGATGATTATATCTTTCAGTGGTATTCTAATAAATACACAAACAGTTTAAATTACACACAATACTACTTCTTAAAAGCAGGTAAAAAGATGTCCTGAAATGACACAAATATTTTGGCAGTATACATGAAATATACCAAGATTCAACGCA
This sequence comes from Calotriton arnoldi, assembly GCA_963921515.1. Lineage (NCBI taxonomy): Eukaryota > Metazoa > Chordata > Amphibia > Caudata > Salamandridae > Calotriton > Calotriton arnoldi. The sequence continues at coordinate 279,121 of CAWUFW010013249.1, read as the reverse complement.
ACACAGTAGAGCAGAGACATGTGATATAAACCATTCAAATGCCTAGCAGGCTACATTTCTGACATTTACACAACTTAGAATGATATATAGCATTAGTCATTATATAAACATTGCAGAGTACATTTTTGTTAAAAAAAAACTATTTTAAGCATACATAATGACATACCTTTAAAATGTCAAGTGAACATACTTTGGCTTTGTGAAACAAATATCATCAATTCAATGAGATGACATGGATAGGACAACATTAAACACATAACACATTTCAAAACATAGCATGAAATGGAGATTGATAAAAACATAACATTTTACTATAAGGGAAAATATGATTGAAAGGCAGAATAACATTGTAATATTATTTTCACAAAAGAAAAAGAAGGCATCATGGTAGTTGTAGTCATTTCAACTATACATTACAAACACTTGCAAAATTGTGAGATGAACATACTTAGTGAAAATATGCGGTAAAAATAAGTATAGACAAGTATAATATAAAACACGTATATGACATATGTGATTTGTGTAAAAACACTTACAAGCACCATTAGATCATATGAAATGTAATGGAGATTGAAACCTGTAATCTTCATTGCAAAAAAATACATTCAAACAAACAAGACAAAAATAATTGTACAAATATGTATATGTTTAAAAAAGGTGCAAAACACATTAGCAACAGGTAAATGAAATCAAAAAGGACATTTAGATTTAGTGACACAATCAAACGTGTAACTTACCAGTCTCCACTCCAACAGGGTTTCCTGTCAAGCATTCAGGATGTGGGATCTGTAAGACCTTCTTGTCCCACGGAAAGAGTTGCAAAGGGGGGCTGGGTGAACCACCACCAGACCTCTGGGCCTCCAGGTGATGCTTGGAGGCCAGGTAATGCACTCTTTCCCGCAGGTTGCACCACCTCTTCCTAATTTCCACCTGTGTGCACAGGTTGTTTGCTACAGCATTCACTCTGTCAACTATTCTGGTCCACATTTGCCTTTTCTGAGATATGGCTGTATTTTGTACTTGGGATCCAAACAACTGTGGCTCTACTCTAATAATTTCATCCACCATGACTGACAATTCTCCCTCTGCAAAATGGGGATTTCTCCTTCCTGCTATTATCCACAAAATAAGAATTAAATGCATTTGATTACCCACAAGACAATAAGTGAAAGGAGAAAAAAGGACAAGAAACAGGGAAAGCAAAAAAAACTACCTGACTACACTGACAAAATGTCTGCTTGAAAATGCTGTGCTGCAGTGGAATGGCAAAGGATCATGGTCTGAAATGGAGTGTGTTTTATAGGGTGGTATGCAGGTAAAAGAAATTAGCCAAAACACATCAACTGTGTGATGCTACCATCCATCCAATAGCCACAAGAATGGTACATGGTTAAACGCGTCCCGCGACAGTATTGCTCCATTGGGGAACTGCCGCTAGGGCAATGCCAGGACAATCGTGAAATCTAAATATGCTTGCCGGAATCCCGCCACCCTGATGGTGATGGAGTAATGTTAATGTTAGACCTGGCATCTTTTGGCATGTTTCCCCTGTCTTTTTGCGTTCTGACCTCCCGGTCTTGACTGTGTTTTTGCTGGCTTAGTGTCCCTGCACACTTTCTCACTGCTGTGCAGTGTTAAAGTGCAAGTGCTTCTGTTGTAAATTGTGTTATGGATTGGTGTTTCCATGATTAGCATATTTGATTTACTGGTAAGTCCCTAGTACTGTGCACTGAGAGTGTCAGGGCCTGTAAATCAAATGCTACTAGTGGGCCTGCAGCACTGATTGTGCCACCCACTGAAGTAGCCCTGTAATGGTAACTCAAATGCGCCACTGCAGAGTCTGCACACAGTTTGTAACTGTCATGTCGACTTGGCAAGTGCACCCACTTGCCAGGCCCTAATCTTCATTTTTCTTACACATAAGTCACTCCTAAGGTAGGCCCAAGGTACCTCTGTGGGCAGGGTGCTGTGTATTTTAAAGGTAGGACATGTACTGGTGTGTGTGACGTCCTGGTAGTGAATTACAGTGCATTTTGTTTTTTCACTAGGGAAAGGCTATCTATTCCATAGGATAGGATGGGAGTTTTACTTATAACATCTTATAAGCATAACTTCCCATTGGGACAAGATAGGGAAATGGAGTTTAGTATGCCTAGACTCAGAAGGTAAAATTGCATATTTTAGTAAAGATAATTTTTATGTTCTGTGTTTGAAAATACCACTTTTAGAAAATAGGTATTTTCTTGCTTAGCCATTCTGTGTGCCTCTGCTGGGTTTGTGGATTTACTGTCTGGCTTTGGAGTGACAGGGGCTGGGGATGCACCTTCTCTTCAGACAGCCACTGGGGGAGGGGGGTTGAGGTGTGTCCTGCCTTTCCTAGATGAGTAAGGGCTGGGCTGAATAGACCTGGGATGCATTTAGAGAAGGGAGAGGAGATTTCCTTGCACCTAAATGGGCCTGGCCTTCTGTAGACAATGCTGTCTCCACCTCCTGCTGGGAAGCTGGGCCAGAGAGGACCAAACTGGTTTGGACTAAGCACAGACACTCTCTACCTGAGAGAACAAAGGAATTTTGAGTATAAATATTGGGGCCCAGATCTCGCTGGAATCAAAGAACCTCCCAAGAAGAAGAGCTAGAAGAGCTGCCAGGAGGAGTACTGCCCCTTTGCTGTGTTGTTGGTTTGCTGGGTTGGCCTGCAGTTCCTGCTTCTGCCTTGGGAAGTGAAAGGACTGGACTGGACTGAACATTCTTCACTTGTGTTGAGTCTCTCCAAGGACTTGAAGTAGAGCTTGCCTCCTGTTCTGAAGTCTCAGGGACTGCAAAGACTTCACCAACCTCTGGGTACCGCTTCTGGGATCATTGTTTCATTGTCACAGAGGAGGAAAAGGCAAGCGACTCCGTCACTGACTCCGTTGCTTGCTCCGTGTCCTGAAGGCACCGCAGAGGGCACCGCTGCATCTCGCACCGCAACCCTGGTCTCACTGATGCTAACGCCTGCTGCTGCCGCCACTGAGCCGCTGCTTGCACCATGACCTGTGGGCACCGCACTCCGCACCGCCTTGCTTAACTTCACCGTCCTGGTCTCACCGACGCCGTTGCTGCCTGCTGGCTTTGACACCCGTGACAGCATCGTGGCTAGGACAGTGGCTGCTCGCCGAGGGAGTGGTGCGGGCGGTGGGCGGGGTGGAGGAGGGACAGGGTGGAGGGTAGTGGACTCGGACTTACGATGGACAGAACTCCCTCTGAGTTCTGTCCGTCGTATGTCCGAGTTCACTACCCCCCCACCCTGCCCCTCCCATGCTCCGCCCTACCGCCCCGCACCACTCCCTCGGCAAGCCGCCACAGGGCTAGGGGCACCGCTCGTAAGTTTAACAATGCACCTCTTCACTTCACATCGCAACTGCGACAGTTGCTACAACCGGCTTGCACCAATTTGTCAGCCGCAAAGGAAAAGGTACTGTTTACGAGTCTGCCGACACCACCGACCGACGCGGTCAGACGGAACTGTTGGATTCTGTTGTTTTCAGTATCGCGGTAGGGCAGGGATCTTTAGTGTACTTGGGACACCAGGTAGGAAGCGGCCAGGTGGAGCCCCTACAGCCCAAGATTGACATCATTTTAACTTGGGAGCCCCCCAAGACCCAGACAGAGGTGAGAGCCTTTTTAAGTCTCACTGGTTACTACGGGAGGTTTGTTAAGGGCTATGGCACCATTGTTGCCCCCTTAACAGAGCTGACTTCCAGGAAGCCGCCCAGGAATGTGATCTGGACTGATGCCTGCCAGAAAGCTTTTGATGCCCTGAAGGCAGCCATGTGCAAGGCACCCGTGCTCAAGGTACCCGACTTACCCAATCAATTCGCAGTGCAGACTGACGCTTCAGAACTTGGTGTGGGAGCAGTGCTCTCACAACTGAATGAAGAAGGCCTAGACCAGCCTGTAGTCTTCCTTAGCAGGAGACTACTCCCCAGGGAACACAGGTGGAGTGCCATAGAAAGAGAAGTTTTTGCTGTTGTCTGGGCACTGAAGAAGCTAAGATTTTACCTGTTTGGGACTCACTACCGAGGTCAGACAGACCACACGCCCCTCAGATGGTTGATGCAAATAAAGGGTGAGAACCCAAAACTGTTGAGGTGGTCCATCTCCCTACAGGGAATGGACTTTACGGTGGAACACTGCCCTGGCACAGAACATGCTAACGCTGATGGTCTGTCCAGGTTCTTCTACCTTACTGAAGAGAACTCCAAGGAGGTTGGGTTGTTCTCCCTCCTTTCAGCTGGAGGGGACATGTGTTAGACCTGGCATCTTTTGGCGTGTTTCCCCAGTCCTTTTGCTTTCTGACCTCCCGGTTTTGACTCTGTTTTTGCTGGTTTAGGGTCTCTGCACACTTTCTCACTGCTGTTCAGTGTTAAAGTGCAAGTGCTCCTGTTGTAAATTGTGTTATATGCATTGGTGTTTCCATGATTGGCATATTTGATTTACTGGTAGGTCTCTAGTACAGTGCACTGAGAGTGCCAGGACCTGTAAATCAAATGCTCCTAGTGGGCCTGCAGCACTGATTGTGCCACCCACAGAAGTAGCCCTGTACAGGTAACTCAGACCTGCCACTGCAGAGTCTTCGCACAGTTTGTAATTGCCATGTCGGCTTTGCAAGTGCACCCACTTACCAGGCCCTAATATTCCCTTTTCTTACACATAAGTCACCCCTAAGGTAGGCCTAAGGTGCCCCTGTGGGCAGGGTGCTGTGTATGTTAAAGATAGGACATGTACTGGTGTGTGTGTGACATGTCATGGTAGTGAATTACAGTGCATTTTGTTTTCTCACTATGGAAAGGCTATCTGTCCCATAGGATAGGATGGGAGTTTTACTTATAACATCTTATAAGCATAACTTCCCATTGGGGCAAGATAGGGAAATGGAGTTTAGCATGCCTGGACTCAGAAGGTAAAAATGCATCTTTTAGTAAAGATGATTTTTATGTTCTGTGTTTGAAAATACCACTTTTAGAAAAAAGGTATTTTCTTGCTTAGCCATTATGTGTGCCTCTGCTGGGTTTGTGGATTGACTGTCTGGCTTTGGAGTGACAGGGGCTGGGGATGTGCATTCTCTTCCGACAACCACTGGGGAGGTCGAGGTTTGTCCTGCTTTTCCTGGATCAGTCAGGGCTGGGCTGAATAGACCTGGGCTGCATATAGATTAGTGGAGGAGATTTCCGTGCACCTGAATGGGCCTGGTCTGCTGTAGAAAATGCTGTCTCCACCTCCTGCTGGGAAGCTGGGCCTGAGAGGACCAAACTGGTTTGGACTAAGCACAGACACTCTCTGCCTGAGAAAACAAAGGAATTTTTAGTATAAATATTGGGGCCCAGACCCCAGAACTTTAGAACTCACTGGAATCAAGGAATCTGGCACAAAGAAGAGCTGCCAGGAGGATTACTGCCCCTTTGCTGTGCTGTTGCTTTTTTGGGTTGGCCTGCAGTTGCTGTTTCTGCCTTGCGCAGTGAAAGGACTGGACTGAACTTTCTTTACTTGTGCTGAGTCTCTCCAAGGGCTTGAAGTAGAGCTTGCCTCCTGTTCTGAAGTCTCAGGGACTTCACCAACTTCTGGGTACTGCTTCTGGAACCGTTGCTTCAGTTGCCACAAAGAAGGGAAAGGCAACCAACTCTGTCTCTGGCTTCATGTCCTGAAGGCACTGTGGAGCGCACCGCCGCATCTCGTACCGCAGCCCTGGTCCCACCGACGACGATGACCGCTACTGTCGCCACCGTGCCACTGCTTGCACCGTGACCTGTGGGCACCGCACTCCTCACCACCTCGCTTCACTTCGCCGCCCTGGTGTCACCGACACCATCACTGCCTGCTGACTTGGACACCCGTGAACGCATCGTGGCTGGGGGCATCGCTCATAAGTTTCATGATGCACCACCTCGTCCCACACTGCAGTCTGGGCACCAACGCCAGCTCCCGCTAACTGGCCCTGTTGATTGCACAGTGACCTGCCAGCACCGCAACGAGCACCACCTCACTCCGCATCGTAGCCCTGGTCTCACTGATACTGCTGGACGACCATCAAAGAGCCCCTGCCTCCACCATGCCTTAAGGGCAACGCACGCTGCACCGCTTCACTTCACATTGCAACCGCGACAGTTGCCATGACTGGCTCGAACCAATGTGTCAGCTGCAACGCAAAAGGTACTGTTTACGAGCCTGTCGATACCCCCGACCAACGCAGTCAGACCAAACTGTTGGATTCTGTTGTTTTCAGTATCGCTGTAGCCCCGGATGGAGCTACCGACTCGGAAGAACTGTGTTTTTGAGATAATTCTGCAATTGTAGAGGATATCTTGCAAAGTATATATTTTTAAAGTACTGTATGTTTGATTCTTATCGTTTTGGTCTTGTTTTGGATATATTAAAATATTGGATATTTTTCTAAACTGGTGTGGTGTCCTTTTGTAGTGTTTTCACTGTATTACTGTTGGTTAGGTGCAAAAGCTTTACACACTGCCTCTAAGATAGCCTGACTGCTCATGCCAAGCTACCAAGTGGGTGAGCAGGGGTTATTTTAGGAGTGTAACTCCCTTACCCTGACTAGGAAGAAGGGTCCCTACTTGGACAAAGGTGCAAACCATTGCCAACTAGAGACCCCCATTTCTAACAGTTAGCCAGCAGAGTAGTCCACCGCATCAGCAGAGGTGAACCGCTTACACGACGGAAAACATTCTGTCGACGCGGAAGGTGTTTCGGACAGCACAGCCGTAAATGGGGCTGGTGGGATTCGATCAGCTTGGTGGAGTACTTGTAAACTTTGCACGGAGGGGTGACTGGAGTCCCGTCAAGATATAAATCACTCCCTCAGTCACTTTTTGGAGCTCGGATTCTTCAAGCAGGGCAAGGCTGCAGATTGTAGTCAAAGAGGGTTCCATGAGGTTGGCTATCCTCTCCATGAGGTCCAGCTGAATCAGATTTGCTCTCTGCAGAAAAGCTCAGAGAGGGAGCAACTGAATCTTTGGCCAAATGACAACTAACTTTCATTGGATGAACTTGGCTGGTGCTCTCGGTCCTCTGGAAGTCTTTGGAGACAAAACATTTCTAAGTCACAGGTCCCAGGGTCCAGGACCTTGGGGATAAAACACACTCCAGCAGAGGCCAGCAGCAAGGTACAGAGAAGGTCAAATTGGAACTGGTCACTTGGAAGATGCAGGAAAGCCATCTTGTAGCTTTTTGTGATCTTGTAGCTTGAACAGGTGGTCAGCCTTTTAACCCGTCTTTGTCCTTGGTACAAAAGGGAAAGCAGGTCCAGTCTTCTAGGCTCTTTTCAGGTTACAGACAGCAGGCCCAGCCCTCTTCTGTTCTTCCACAGGTTCAGAAAGTATTCTTAAGAGAGTAATGTCAGTGCCACATGTATGCCTGGCACCGGTCTGTGGGTGGGGGTAACTAATGTCCCCTCCCTAACCTTCTTGTGTGTCCTACTGCAAACAATCCCACAGTGCTTCACTCTGCCTACACCCAATATGGTTAATTCCTTTTCCCCTTGTGCTGAGTCTGTGTGCCCACCCAAGAGATGTGGGCACACAGGCTCTGCTCAAGGGGAACTGAGCAACCCCTCCTCTGTGGCCACTCCAAACCACTTCTATGGGCCGCTTCTCTCTCACTGGGATTGGTGCCTGCCTGACAGGGGAAATAAAGAAAACCCTGCCTAGGTGTCAGCTAACATTTGTCAGGGACAGGATAGGCATCTTTAAAGTTATCAAAAGATCGTGGACACAGCCCATATGGTCATCGTGCCTGAGTAACAGAACACCTCCTACCACCCAAGGCCTTTGTCTCAGCTCTAGGAGCAAGTTCACACTTCATCAAGGAGGCTATCAGCTCCTGGGTTACAGTTAGGAATAATGCAAATGGTCCTCAAGAGGCTTAGGCAGGCTAAAGGTCATAACTGAAATTCAAGGTAGGAATGTTCTACAGGACCTAAGAGAGCGAACACAAGCTCACAAGAACCCATAGAAACTATACAATTCTCCTAATTCCAGGAAAAGCAACTAGCTAACTCCCTCCCAATGAAAATTCAAAAAAATACTAATAATTAGAACAAGGAAAATTACTAGAAAAACACCAACAGCACCAGGAACAAAAGAAGAAATATAAATTCCCCAACATTTAAAAATAACACATACTAACCAAGATTACTTAGTGCATGATAAATGAAAATGATGACAAAGGAATCCTAATCTATGCAACCAACAATAATTTTGTAATTCTATGGATGATGGAAAATACATTTAAATCATGCCCACCACCATTTACACAAATATAGATATCATAACACGAATGTCCCTATAATAGTTGTAGTACTGCAAAACAAGCAAAGTGGAACAACGCCAGCACTAATTAAACAAAAAGCTAATAATTGCAGAACCCCAAATGTCATTATTGATTTCACACAGAGCAATACAAAGGTGCTACTACCACTTCAAGCAAACTATTTGAACGCACTTACAAAAATCAACATTTATTATAGAATATGAAGTAAAAAAGTTGCATTAGCCTAAATCCCTATCACAGAAGGAAGCAAATAATATGACATGTTAGATGATTCCCCTTACAAGCACAGAAACAAAGGAAGCTTTCCACAACAATGGACTATTTTGGTTGGTCGCCTACACGGATCATGATGCAGGCACCTACACAAATGTCTCCTTCCATTGTGGAATATCTACAACAGCATCATGTCTCAAGAAGTAAAAAGTAACACTGCAGTGGAATGGTGGCAAAATTCCTTTAAAATAACACTTCAAACAAGCCACCCTACAAGTTGTCATTTTCTAGAAATACTAAAAAAAAGAATAAAACTACAAGAACTAAGACTAGAACAATCTGTAATATAACTGAACCCTAAAATATTTTGAAAAACAGAACAAATGCACCTACTGCAACCAACCAACATGTGACTATTAAGTAACAACCTAGGTTTACCCAACATTGTAACAATAGCCCAGATACTGCTGTGAAAAAATCACCATAAAATGAATCAAACTAAAACTTGACAAAACAAATACACAACTTTCTAAATTATAAACTATTCAATAATTTCTATCACTCGGAATATAATAAAATATAAACATTATTTCAGAATGATAAATAAAATCATAATAATTAATATTTATTTAAATAAACTATTTTCTCCAACTAAGAAAATTAACATAGAATGTTTTTAAGCACACACAGATCAAAGATATAATAGAATAATATACCCACCCCACAAATAAATAATTTAAAAAATACAAATACTCATGATTATACAGCTGAAGTACTACTTAGACAATAGGACACTCCAAGAACACATAATCGATCCAAAATGTTTTCAAAATAGAGCCCCAAAAATGCAAAAATAATAAATATAAAAATTGTAATTCATCTACTGGCACCTTATAAAATCCAGGGAAGCCATCAAAAACTGGAGAATATTACAGAAAACCAACAGAAAACAAGGAAAAATAAATGGAATAATTAGTTTACATCATCCTAACTATTTTTATTGTAAAAAATCTAAATGCATCCACCATCTACAAATAGAAGTTTATCTTCAATAAAAAACACCTGTAAAAGAAAGCCCATAAAACCCACCCTCAAAACATAAAAAACTTACATGAATACTAACATACAGGGAAAAATGTTAAATTGTTCTTTTTAGCACTTTAGGGTACCCCTTGGGCCGAACTCATGAATTCCCTTATTTGGGAGTTACCTTTGACTGACGTGGGTCCTGGGCGCCTGTTTTAAACAGAGATCCCAGAAGTTCTGAAACTCTGCAGGGTTCCTCTTTAACTTGGTGTTCAAGATAGGAAGTATGTCAGTGATGGCTCTGGTCGAGATTTATTCTAAGAATTAAGTCCTGAACCTCACTTATGGCATGGGGTTGTGGGGGTACAAAGCAGTTAAATGCTTATAGGCAGAGGAAAATAGGATTTACAGATGCATACTCGGCATACCGCCAGGTTCACCTAGCTATGCCATCCATGAGGAACTGGGCCTGCCGTTTGTTGCAGATATGTTGCTCTCTTGGGCAACCAGGAGGCCTCGTTAGATAAGGAAATTATCCTGGATTGTCTAGGTTGTGACATGGGTCATTGTATTCCATGGCTCAAGTATGTCAAAGACATGTGCAATAAGGTGGGCAGACTGGATATTTTTTCCTGCCTGATCACATCGATGCGAAGAACACAAACTGTTTAAAAGTCGCTTTTAAGTGACTTGACTAAGGACAGGGAGGGGTGAAAACTATGGAAATCTGCCAGCAAAAATTACCTGTTGGTATAAAGCATCCTCGGCATGGAACCTTATATGGCTATGGTGGAAGGGACAGGGTTCTCCTTACCAGGTTTAGGCTGGGATTGATTAGGTGTCAACTTTCTTTCCCGTTGGATCAGTTCAATCCAATGGAAATCCTAGTTTGCCGTTGTAATGAGCGCTCCTTGCAAACTGTATCTAATTTCAACTTTTTTTGCAGGTTTTATTATAGTTACACTAGGATGTTCCTAATCCCACTGTTGAGGGGCACTCCTCACTACTGACATATCATGGGCCTTTGGTATGTGAGGGCATCACTCTGGATAAAAACTTGTCACAGAAGGACCACATCAACAACCCAGCCAAAGGAGCTCTTTACACTCTTAAACACCTCAAGGAAATCAAACCTTTTATACCATCTGATGATTTTAAGACGATAGTGCAATGTCTAGTTCTCTCAAAATTGGATTATGGCAACTCCATCCTCACAGGAACTCCGAAAACTCACCTTGCTCCCCTAAGAACAGTTCTCAACACGGCTGCCCGGCTACTAACAGGTTTTAAATTATCCGAGCACATCTCACCGGCCCTCACGAACCTCAATTGGCATCCCTTTGAAGGAAGATGTATCTACAAGACTGCTTGCATCACCCACAAAGCCCTTCACACTCATAACCCCAATTACCTGGATTCCAAACTTTCAAAAGCAGGAAGAGCCAGGGCTCTGAGAAGCTCCAACTCACTTCTTCTCATACCTCCCAAAATGAAAAAGAAATCCTCACAGAGCCGCTCATTCTCTGGAAATGTTCCTAGGGTCTGGAACTCACTCCCTAGAGATCTTCTTTGTAACCCATCCTTTTCCTGCTTCATACAGGACCTTAAGCACCTACTACTCAACAAATACTTTAATACGCACACAAACTGAGTTATATTCCCAATGATCACACCTAATACTACTAGACCCTTTGAGGCGGTCATTTGATTGTTTAAGCTTCTTCTATGTCATTCACACCATTAACGTATGCTGTTCTAATGTTCTCATATAGTAACTACCTTAATTGCCCAATGTTTTACTTGGTCTGTATATATATGTGCATACTTCAATTGAACGATCCTGCATTATATGTAAAGTGTTCAGATTCCTTCGGATCTAGCTAGCGCTATATAAAACCTATAAATAAATAAATAAAATAAATATTTACAGTCTCTCCTGAACCCCGAGGTCTGTTTTGGCTTTGCCACCTTTCTTAAACATGCTTTACAGTTTAGGTGATCCATATTGTTTTAATTTATATATTATGTTTTTGTATGTGTTCTTGGTTTTTGGCTCTGCTTTTAGCCCTTTATTGACATTGTGTTTTTAACTTGCTTCTGCACTTTATATTTATGGTTGTTCTTTTTTATGTATGTTGTTGAATTACTGGGCTTTACAGTATTTGTATTGTGCCGTATGCTCCTCGTTTAATTGATGCATTTTTTCTGTATTTCACTGTGTCACTATGCTTTTATGGTTTATTCCAAGAACTGAAATAAAGCTGATGAATTAATGATCATACAAGTCAAAATACATAAAAAAGAGAAATGGAAATTTAAAAAGGCTTTATTACTGTATTAAGCAAAGGAATAAATAAAGGCAAATAATTAACATATTTTCTAAACAATGAAAACATTCTAATAACTATACATGTATGCAGAACATGTTTAAAAAGTGTCTTATGTAAAAATGAAATTATGTATAAACAATTGTAAAATAAACAAAACATATTTTCATTATTTTTAATGTATAAAAGATTAAGAAATAAAAAGACAAAATTGAACATTTATAAACTTTGTGTTACAAATGAGACCAACAATATGCATGCAAATGTGTATCAAAAAGTCAAGAAAAACTGAATATGCAAATAAATTACTTTAAAAATGTTTGTTACAAATAAAACATCTTTTATAGATAATAAAAACTGTTAAAATAAACTATTTCTTTTACGTAAAACAATATTTAGAAATGAATTAAATTTGTATTTTTACTGACTTAAATATTAAAGTTTAACTACTAGCAAACTAAAAATAACTGTTATAATTACAAAATATTTCCTACTCCAAACATAACCGCATTAGGAAAAGTGTTGGACTTTGGAGTGGGTTAGATTAACTCTTTCAACCCTAAACTTAACCACATTGATTAAAGTGATAGACTCTTCTAGGCGGAGTTGGGATTACTATCCCTACTCCAAACGTAACAAACTGGGGAAAGTGATGGTCTTTGGCGAGGTTAGCTAAACTATTACCGCTCCAAACTTAACCATACTTAAGAAAGTGTTTGGATTTTTTTTGCGGGGTGGGGCTGCAATTACTATTCTCACTCTAAACTTAACATGGGAGAAAGTGTTGGACTTTGGTGGGTTTAGACTTTCTATGACCACTCCAAATGTAATTGCACTGGGGAAAGTGTTGGGTTTGGTGGGGGGGTTGGGGATGTTAGATTAACCATTATCACTCTAAATGTAACCACATTGGAAAAAGAGTTTGTCTTTGGCAGGCCTCAATTTACTACTCTCACCACAAATGTAAGCACATTGAGTAAAGAGCTGGAATTTAAGGGGGGAGTAAGTTAACTAGTCCAGCTCCAAACTTAACCACATTGGTGAAAGTGTTGGACTTAGTAGGTTAGATTTACTATCCCCATTTCAAACCTAACCACATTGGGGAAAGTGTTGGACTTTGGGAAGGTTAGATTTACTGATTACCACTCCAACCGTAACCATATCAGAAAAACTGTTTTTTTTTGTTTTCTTCTGAATTGTGGAGGGACTCAATTTACTATTCCCATTACACGCTTAACCACATTGAGTAAAGTGTTGGACTTTGGGGGAATTAAAGTAACTATTCTAACTCTAAACTTAACCATGTTGCGTAAAGTGGTGGACTTTGGGGGTGGGGAGGGATAGATTTACTATCCTCATTCCAAACATAACCATATTCAGGAAAGTGTTGGACTTCTGAGGGTTTAGATTAACTATCCCTACTCAAAACTTAACTACATTGGGCAACGCATTTGAGTAGGGGGTGGAGGTTAGATCTACTATTCCTACCCCAAACTTAACAAAACTGGGGAAAGTTTTGGACTTTATGGGCTAGATTTATTGTTACCACTCCAAAGTTAACCACATTGGGGAAAGCGTTCAATATTGTGGAGGTTAGATTTACTATTCCTATTCCAAACCTAACTACATTGAGGAAAGTGCTGGAGTTTAGGGAGAATGAATTTACTATTTCCACTCCAATTTTAAACACATTGGGGAAAATGTTTAATAAATGGGGTGGGGGAGGTAGATTTACTATTTTCACTCTAAATATCAACAAAGTGCTGGAAGCATTGGAGTTTTGAGGAGCTTAGTTTACTATTCCCCCTTCAAACTTAACCGCATTGGGCAAGTGTTAAACTTTGCGGAAGCTTAAGATTTACTATTTCCACTCTAAGCTGAACCACATTGGGTAAAAAAATAATGATATTAAAATTCATATGTAACCCAATATCTTATCTTCGAAGACATCTGGTTGACATTTATTTAAAAAACATTATATAAAACAAACAATAAAAAATATACATTAAAATAAATAAATTATAAAATGTTTTTAATTTATTAAAAAAACAATCTAAAATCAGCTATTAAATATTTAAAGAAGTAAAACTGATTTATTAGATCGTTTTACAAAAACTTAAAAATGAATCACAAAAAATTACCCTTTATAAAAACTCATGAAATTTATATAATCAACACGAACTCCAGAAACATTAATACAAACAACATTATAAAATGTTATAAAGTAATTTATTAAAAATATATATTAAGATAAGTTGAATTTAATATGTACAATTTAAATAAAAATTACAATATAACAAAAAATATACAACTAAAAAAGCTGTTAAAACCCTACACACCGAAATCCCCTAGTAACCATACAACACTCTAAAATAAATTATAGTGTTGATTACTTAAATAAAAAACATCATTAACGACATTATATGGAATATTAAAAAAACTCAATATTAAGTACAATGATGTTAAAAATGATATTCTTACCTGGGACATAGGTGTTCATGATATAAATTACATCATCATATTACAGCAATTATATTAAAACTTACAATATTTTTTTACACGTTCTTAAGGTAGAACAATCTACAGTACTCTTGCAAAGTTAGAAAGGCTTCAGGAAAATAAATCTTTTTTCTACTATTACGGTTACCTTGAGGGGTGTAAATTGTGGCTCAAATCCGTATTTACTAATGTTAGTAGATAGAGATTTGTGTTGAAACCCATGGGTGGTTGAATGGGAACACCTATGTACCACCCATGGTACTCCCACTTGACAAAAAGTAGCAAAAATATTTTACTTTTGGGCTACTTTCCTAGGCAAAGCATATTTTGCACTGAAAAGTAAATTCCAAAATCAGCACTTTTCACCCCTCTGAGTCACTTTAGAGGCACAAACCCAGCTTAAAGACTTGTTAAATTTGGCCCCTGATGTTTAGCTGCCTGACACTCTCAGTCACATTTTAGTTATTTCTCCTTTGAAAGTTTGCAAAGCATGGACCTATCAGCAAAGGCTACTTGACCAAATGTATGTTAGATGCCCTCACGATATATGATTAGGGAGAAACTATGATGGGGAGGTGACAGTGTTGCATAAAGAACCATGGCATGACAATCAAAAGTACCCTGGGCGTGATATTAAACATTCCGGTAAATATTGTGAAAATGGCTTTTCTTGTATTAACCTGACTGCACTCATCATTTTTAATGAGTAACTGATGAAATCCTTGGTTCCACTGTTAATTACCATAAGGTAGGGTAAAACGCCTGGAGTAACAATTCCAAAAAAGAATAGAAAGCTCGCAGTTTTATTGATGACCAGGTAATTTCTGAAAATGTCTAAATTTCTTCAGAGAGGAATTACTATTCAAACAAATTACAGTTATGTTTCCTTTACCTGAAATTTCTGGCAAGTGCGAATTGAGGGGGCATGACTTCTTTGAAACTCCCCAGATATCTGGAGTAAGCCACATGGACGTTATTTTACTTGGGTTGCAGCTGCGACCCCTGGTTTGCCCCTTGCGAATCCTGGCACTGCCTTTGCGACTCCTAGCCTCAGAGGTGGCAAAATCAGTGTAAGAAACACAGGGGCAGCTCTTTCTTGTGGACCTTGGCTGGGGCTCCAGTTTCCTTGCTTTATGTAAATTTTGTATTGTACTACTAGTGAGTAACATTATATTATTCACTATTAGTATAATTAAGAATGGCGTACTCTTAGCTGGAATATGACCCTCCCTGACAGCTGAGATAAGTAAAAAATGCTTTTAAATGTATGTTGTGTGCGTGCAAGCATGTGAGTGTGTTTATATGAGAGACAGTGTGAGTAGGTGCGGATGTGTGTGTATGTGTAGGTGTGAAAGTGAAAGTGAAAGTAAAGGTCAAGTTGCGTGTGATGTCGCTTCAGCTACCCTTGGCATTTTGGGGAATTGACGCTCATAGGTCACCACAGCGAGAACGTCACAAATATCTACCTCTAACGCGATGAAAAGTACCAGACAAGAAGATTACACGTTCCAAGAAAAAACAAGCAAAATAGCTATTATGCTAAGTGACAAGATTACAGGTTTATAGTTCAGCTTTCACTTTTCAATTGTGTGTCTTTTGTTGACTTTTTACATTTGCATACGAACTTCTCGTCAAAGGAGAGTTTTGGCTATATCAGAATACATGTTTTTATGTAGAGGGGAAGCGTTCCAACCAGTATTTCATCATCATTAACTCAGTGCAGTGAGCATCATATAGACCTGCAAGTGGTCGTGAACTCGGAAAAGACGGCTTGTACTTTGAAGCTTGGGTAATTAATTTCAAGAGGGAAGCCATCCAGGCCTTGGCTGGCAAGGAAAAGCCGCTAATTATACAAATGGAAACTGCCCAAAGGTCAGCTGCATCTCTTTCCTGCTGACTTCTGAAAACGGAGCTCAGAAAGCAGGAGTCTCTGGGGCATATTGTGCGGGAATGTTTCTCCAGGCCAGAAGCAGAGAATATCGATAAATACAGAGGAATCGAGAAAGCATTCCGTGTCCATACAGGGGAAGAAATGTTCAACTCAGCCTCACAATTAAGTGAGAAATAAGAAAAGCACAACGTATGGGGAAATAAATTAACATGCATTTCGAGTAGATATGATGAACAGATTTGCAAATGTCCAAAAGAAGGTTGACATTCACAACTAATTTAATGTAATGTCTTTTTCTTTGACACTGCCCCCCCCCCCCACCCCCCTCAACATTGTGAACAGGTCCAGTACCAAGACTGGCATTTCTGAGAGCCTGATGCGCGCACTTTCAAAAGCTTTTTAAAACCTTTTCAAAGGGTTTGGGGGCATATTATCAAGGCGGCGTTAATGAATTATCGCCGCTTTAGCGTCCGTTTTCGGACGAAAAGCGGCGATAATTTTATTGCCGAATTAACAAGGACAGGCTAGCGCGTGATTCCTGAGTTAGCGTCCGTTTTCTGCACGACTCCCATCGCATCGCTAATGAGATGCAAAGGAGGCGTGCCTGTGAAAACAACATGGGGAAATATCGCTAACCCAGGTATCGCCATATTAGCAACGTGGGTTAGCGATATTTTAAATAGCGTTAAGTATGCTTTAACGCAGGAATTTAACGTCTGCTAAATTCCTGACTAAGGCATACCTAACATGGGGGTGGATTGTGTGGCTAAGACCACAGGCCCTATCACCAGTAGTATCGCCGTTTTCCATGGGACATCGCTGGAAAACCAGCGATGTTCCATGAAAACATCGCTATCACTGGAAAATTATCGCCTTTGCGCTAAGCGTTGTTAATACAGCGCTAGCATGGCGATAATTTCCAGCGATAGCCGGCGATAGGATTCCTCACGCTAACAGTGGCCAGCGATAATTATCGCTGCCGCTTGATAATATGCCCCTTGGTACGGTACCTGCATGATATCAGCAGGATTTTCAGGGTGCTAATATTTCACCTCAGTGAGCTGAACACTCTCTCCAAAGATCTGTCTGTAACCTACATGTCACTCATACCTTAATTGTTCATGTTCTGTGATCAATGAAATCTTGTACTCCTCTGCCCAGCTGGATCTGTTCTGTGGGAAATTGAAGATTGCACGCATTACCTTCTATGAGAGAGGGAAGTTCACTTTGGTAATGTCATGCTGTCCCTATTCTGCCCTATTTCTATCTGTCCTGTGATTGGAAAAGGTAGGGCTGATACTAACATAGCTGCACCTGCTGTCTGAAGGAGGGAAGTTTGCACTGTTTCTGCACAGGGAGTAGTAGCTCTTCTATAAAGATGTGTTTTTACTGCTGTTCCCCATCTTTTTAAAAACACCGGATATTTTGAACATGCTTGCCTAACATGTCCAGATCAGTCACAAGCTTTCATTGGTCCCAGGGCAAAATTAGTTGCACAGCCCTGAACCAGAGACCATGGTTATCAGATACATCCTCCCAGCTTGGCCAAACTGTGTGACCCTGGGCAATTAATTTTCTTCTCTCTGCCCCCCTTTTCAGTCCAAACACAAGAAGATGATGGTTGGAGCACTGAAACTTTTCAGACACTCACCCCAAATCCCAGATCTGGGTTGAATCCATCATCATTCTTTAGCTCACTTCGCCACCCCAGTTCACACACGAAAATATGCAAATCAGTCTTGACCCTGTTCCTCATGGGAACAGTCCAGCCCGAACTGCCAAGCCAGGTCTTCTCTGGACCGGAAACAAGCATCCTGGGACCGGTTTCGGGGTAACACCCCATATCAGCTAGGCTAGTTTGAATCCAGTGGCAAAGTGAGCAAGGCACCCATGTCTGGACATACTCTGCCAACTTAGGGAGAACAAAGCAAACACATGGAGATGATGGACGGAGAACTGAAACTTTTCAGACACTCACCCCCAGTTACAGATCTGGGTTGAATCCATTATTGTTCTTTAGCTCACTTCGCCACCCCAGTTCAGACCCAGCCATATGAAAACCAGTCTTGACCCTGTTCCTCATGGGAACAGGCTAGCTCAAACTGCCAAGCCAGGACTTACCTGGACCCTTTTCAGTGATCTCATTTCTAAGAGCACCTTGAAATAATTCTGTTCAAGAACTGCATTGTACCAAATCCTATCTTGTATATGGTTTAATAGACTATAGCTCCATGTACAACAGCATCAAAGGCTTTGTATAGGAGGCAGAAGACGAACACAAGATGAGCACAAGGTATGTTTCTTAGGTCACTAATGAAATTGTCATCAGAGCAGAAAGGGAAAGAAGGCGATATCCATCAAGAATCTGAATTGCACAATATCTAATAAGGAAACTTGTTTTCAATCCCAGCTTCCAAGTATGAACAAACAGTGTGACCCTAGGTGTTGATTGACTGAGGTGAGACCCCTGGTCAAGCAGCCACACCAGTTCTTGTCAGGGTGAGGCACAAGCCAACACTTAATTAACCTGTCCTCAACCTTCTGGTATCTTGGCACAGAGCAGTCAAGCGTAACTTAGAGGCCATATGCAAAGTATTTGTGTAACACTGCAAACAGTAATAACCTGAGAACACCACACAAAAAGGATGCTACACCAAGATCGAAAAATAGAACTTTCCTTAATAAATAAAACAAGACCAAAACAACAAAATCCAATCAGTAGAACCAGAAATATGCAATTTTAAAGATGTTAGTAAAAATAGCGCCAAAAAGCACAAAGTGCCAACTGTGGAATTCTGGTCGTGCCAGACTGGGAAAAAGTCAAATGTTCTGGCTGACAGCGATGGAGCGAGGGCTGACTACAGGGCCTCAGTTAGGCCAATTAAACAAAGTACCTTCAATCCTTGTTTGCGGAGCGTTGCGAGGAACTTCGTTGAAGATCGATTGCGCAGCCGAAGCGATGCATCGGTTCCGAGATGCAGCAAGGCTGTGGTGAGAAGTCCTGTGTCATTCTCGAGGATCCTATCGATGAGGGCTTGCGATGCAAAGACTGTCGTTGAGGATGCTGAAGGCCAGGCAATCCGTCTGTTCTAAAGAGCTGCGAGGCTGCAAAGCGACATCTGGTGGCGTCGAGGCTGCTGTCAGCAGGGGATGTGAGAGCTTTCACAGGGAATGGGTTGCACAGCTGCGGTTCTGATGGGCTGCAATGTGGGTCTTTGTGACGGGTCCAATCAACGTAGCAGCAGTGATTCATTATTTCTGCTCGGTTTTGCTCCACACAGCAGAAGATATATGTCAGTTCCGTTGGATCGACAGGCTGGCAGAGCACCTCAAACCCGCTTCCAAGGGTCTAGGACTGTGGTGGCACCGCTTGGCAGGGTAGATTCATAGATGCAGAGTCCAGGTGCAGGTGCAAGCTTGTTGGAAGCCTGTTTTGTCCCTGAGACTTCAGATCAGGAGGCCATCAAACTAACTGTTGGAGTCACTCTGGACTCAAGAGATGCTAGTCCAGTTCTTCTCACCTAGGCAGTGAGGCAGCAGGCAGCATGTTAGCACAGCAGGGCAGTAGTCCAGCAGAGTGACAGTCCCTTCTGCAGCACAGCAGTCCTTCTTCCTGGCAGAGTATCCACAGGTCCAGAAGTGTTCTGAGGAGTTGGTGTCTGAGATCCAGTATTTGTACCCAGTTGCACATGCCTTTGAGGTGCACAGGTGCCCTGCCTTCTTGGTCCAGGCTCCAGACTAACTGCAGGGGTTATGCAGCCCTTTCTGTTCAGACAGGACACAGCCTATTCAAGTGTAGGTGGGCTGGGCCCAGCTTCTTCCTCCCATCCTGCCAGTGACAGCCCATTCAGTTATACCTAAGCTCCCCATTGTGTGTGGATGTCGAGTAGGAATACACAAAGCCCAACTGTCACCACACCCACTCATGTGACTCAGAGATATGCTGCAGGCACCAAATGGCCAAGGCAGGAAAAGGCCAAATTTCTAAAAGTGGTATTTTCAAAATTACAATTTAAAATCCAATTTTACCAAAAGTTAGGATTTTTCATTACAATTCCAAAGACACCAAATATGAACTGGTAACTTGTTCCCATTTGGAAATAACACCTATTAAATGTGATAAGGTAACTCCAAAGTTATCCTATGGGAGAGGTAGGCCTTGAAGTACTGAAAAAGGGAATTAAGAGTGTTTCACTACCAGGACATGTAAAACTTAATAGTACAAAACTTAAAAACTTACAAAAACTTAAAAACCTTACAGAACTTTAAAGTACAAATTCCTACTTTTTAAATACATTACCCCCTGCTCTCTGGCCCGTCCAGGGCTTACCCTATGGGTGACATACGTATTAAAAAGGAAGATTTGGGCCTGGCAAAAGGTTTATTTTGCCAGGTCAACATGGCAGTTTAAACTGCACACACAAACGCTTCAATGGCAGGCCTGAGATATGTTTAAAGTGCCACTGAAGTAGGTGGCATAATCAGTGCTGCAGGCACACAAGTAGCATTTAATTAACAGGGCCTGGGCATAGGTACTGCCACCTTATTAGGGACTTACAAGTACACTAAATGTGCCAATTGGGTAAGAGCCAAGTTTACCATGTTTTAAGGAGAGAGCACAAGAACTTTAGCACTGGTTAGGAATGGTAAATTCTGCAGAGTCCTATGGCCAGCAAAAACAAAGTCAGCAAAATAGGAGGTCTGAAGACAAAAAGTTAGGGGGAAAACCACACCAAGGATGCCAGGTCTAAAACGTGTACCTGCAGCTGAAAGTGAAGAGACCTATCCAATCCCTTGGGAGTTCTCTTCACTAAGTCGGAAAAACCTGCAGAGACCATCAGCATTGGCATAGTCTGTTCCAGGATGGTGTTACACAGTAAAGTCCGACCACTTCAACAGTTTGTGATTCTCACCTCTCATTTAAATTAACCATCTGAGGGGTCTGTGGTCTGTCTGAACCTGGACGTGAGCCCCAAACTGGGATGGCACCAGCTTCTTCAGTGTCTAGACCACTGAAAAAGCTTCCCTCTCTATTGCACTCCACCTCTGTTACCGGGGAAGTAACCTCCTAATGTTGAAGGTTATCGGTTGACCCAGGCCCTCTTCATTTAGTTGTGAGAGCACGGCCCCTATGCCATGCTCTGAGGCATCCGTCTGGACAATGAATTCTTTGAAGAAGTCAGGGGCCCTGAGCACTGGTGCTATGCACATGTCCTGCTTCAGGGTGTCAAAAGCGTTCTGGCATGACTCAATCCATATCACCTGACTGGGCTGCTTCTTAGAAGTCAGCACTGTCAAGGGTGCAACAATGGTGACATACCACTTGACAGATCTCCTGTAATAACCATTGAGGCCTAAGAAGGCTCTCATCTCTGACTGGGTCTTGGGGGGGTTCCCAAGCCTGCATGGTCACAATCTTGTCTCCTCCCACTTAATGTTCCAAGTAGACCACCGAGCCCTGCATCATCTGGCTCTTACTGGCATTGATAGTCAGAGCTGCCCTCTGCAGATCCTGAAGCACCTCTATGAGGCGGCACAAATGGTCCTCCCAGCTGGAGCTGAAGACTGCATTGCCATCTAAATAGGTGACACTAAAGTTCTCCAGCCCAGCTAGGACCTTCTTGACCAACTTCTGAAAGGTGGCAGGGGCGTTCTTCAACCCGAAGGGCATCACTCTGAACTTGAAGTGGCTTTCTGGGATAGAGAACGCAGACCTCTCTTTAGCCCCCTCGGTCAAGGAAATGTGCCAGTAGCCAAATGTTAAGTCAAGCATGCTGAGGAACTCGCCAGTTCCTAGCCGATCTATGAGCTCATCATTTCGGGGGATGTGGTGTGCATCACTCTTGGTGACTGCATTGAATCCCCGTTAATCCACACAGAACCTAAATTCTGGGGTGGCACATAAAGGGGCAGCCTTGGGGACCAACACCACTGGGATGGAACAAAGGCTGTATGAGGGCTCAATAACTACTAACTCCAGCATTTTGGAGACTGCATCCTTAATGCTAGCTCTCACCTTATCAGACAATGAGTGTATCTTACTCTTCACCGGTGTGTTATCCCTAGTGTCAATATCATTGGAACACCATGTAGTGAGTCCTGGAAAATAGAGAGTCAAACTGCCCCAAAAACTGGTGGCAGTCTCTCTGTTGTTCTGGGATCAGGGTAGAGAGAGGCTGACAGCCTCCACTGACTCATATTGCCCCTTGGAAGGTAGAAGGTCCTCTTCCACCCCATCAGCTTTGTCCAGGAGTATTGTTAGCTCAGATCCCTTAAAGTGGCGTTTGAGGCAATTGACTTGCAAAACCCTCAAAGGGTTCCTGGGAATTTTGAGGTCCAACAGGTAGGTGACCTCACTTTTTCACTCTTTCACCTCATATGGCCCAGACCAATGGTCTTGAAGGGCACAGGGCTTCACAGGTTTCATCAATAACACTTTTTGGCCAGGCTAAAACTCGACCAGAGTGGCCTTCTTGTTGTACCACTGTTTCATGACCTCCTAGTTGACTTCTAGATTAGCCTTGGTTTGCTTCCATAAGCACTTCATCTGGGTACAGAATGCCAGAATGTATCTAACCACATCCTGGGTGTCCTTCCTGGGAACTTGCTCCCATTCCTCCTTCACCAGACTGACAGGTCCTCGCACCAGGTGTCTATACAGAAGCTCAAAGAGGATGAAGCCAACCCCCTTCTGGGGCACCTCCCGGTATGCAAACAACAGGCATGGCAAGAGGACTTCCCACTTCCACCTCAAGGGCTCTGACTAGCCCAGGAACATGCCTTTGAGGGTCTTGTTGAACCTCTCAACAAGCCCATTAGTCTGTGGGTGGTAAGGGGTGGAGAACTTGTAGGGTACCTCACATTCCTTTAACATGGTCTTCATTTATGCCAACATGAAGTTGGTACGCCGGACTGACATCATCTCCCTGCAAACCCCACACAGGTAAATATCCCCATCAGTGCCCTGGCCAGTGTGGCTGCAGTCACCATCCTCAGAGGGATAGCCTTCAGGTACTGGGTATCATGGTCCACCATGAACAGGATGAACCTATTGACCATGGCTGTCTTGGTGTCCAGAGGCCTAAAAATGTCTATGCTCACCTTTTCAAAGGGGGTGTCAATGACAGGGAAAGGTTTAGGGGAGCCTTGCGCTTCCCTCCTGATTTGCCACTGGCCTGACAGATAGGACATGAACTGCAGAAAGCATCTGCGACCCTGTTCATCTGGGGCCAATAAAATTGGGTGACAAGCCATTCAAAAATCTTGCCTTGCCCTAGATGGCCTGCCAGGGGTACCTGATGAGCCTGATCTGTTAGAAAGTCCCTGTAGCACTGGAGGACTGCCAACACATGGGTTGCACCAGTCTCTGCAGCCTTAGGCTACCCATACAGGATACCATTCTCCCAGTAGATCAGGTGATCACCAGAGGTGTCACCAGCTCCCTGGGCCTTGGCCAGCTGCCATAGGCCCTCAAGAGTGGGCACTCCACCTGCGCCTTGCAGAACCCCTCCCTGGTGGGACCCCTTCCTGCTACCAGTTGCAAGCTCAGGTAGGTTCCTCAGTGAGGCAATGTCCTCCCCTTAAGGCTCTGAGACATCCCCCTCAAGTTCAACCTCCTCCCAGACCGTGGGAGTTTCAGGAGCAGGTTCCCCACGCCACATGCCCTTCCTCTTTTTGGCAGGCACCTGGGCCATTCTTTTAGGCACCAGACCCTCCTGACTACCCTCTCTGGCAGCCTTGGACTGTGTGGTCAAGCACATCCACTCAGGCAACCCTAACATCTCCAAGTGCAACCTGAGCTCCACCTCCTTCTAGGAAATACAGGCAGTCGGCCGCCATTAATCGGCGGAGGGGGGGAGGCTCTGAAAGACACTGGAGCCAGCATGACATCTGTCAGGTGTCATCTGGTGGCCTCAGAACAAGTAGTCCCGAATGCATTCCACCAAGTTGTTGCAGCCGACAACCATGGGAGTCACTACCTAGTGACAGGTTTCCTTTGAGTGGGGGGAGTCTCAGGTTCAGTGAGAGTAACTGTGAGTCCATCCATACCTGTGGATTTTCTGCTTGACAATGACCTAGAGCACACTTTCTGGAAGGAGGCAAGATGATATCTTATTCAAATTTCCACTTTAAGTATATTTTGCAAATTCAACCATTTTTCTCCAAACAACTTGTGCATTCTGAACATTTTCATCTCAAAAACGCGCATTTTAATTTTGGTATACAGATATTATTTCAACCAAGCAAAAGTTTCCTATTTAGTGGGCTGGGCTGCACACAGGAGACCACCTTACAGGTAGCTGGAGAGTTACTAGTAGCTCAAGAGCTACTCATTAAACAAGCTTGCCCTAAGACAGGAGTGTGGCTTTTTTAGAGTACATGGGGAGAGCATGGCGACAAGTGTGCACATCACAAGTCTGATTGACCACGTGCAGTGTAAGACATAGCTACTGTAACTGGGATTAAATCTTCTATTGGGATCAAATTAAAGGACCCAAGTCTGAGGAAGCCTCACTGAAGCTAAGGCATCATCTAGGACCAGGCACAGGACAGCTCTTGCAGCCTCTTGTGAGAAGTCTAAAGGGACCAAGAGAATAGTACCAAAGCCCCTTATCTGTATTTGTGTGTGTGGAGAGGACTCAATGGCATAGTATGTTTTTGTGTCACAGAGTTTGTGCACATGGGTTGAGAGATCAAGATTAGTACTGAGGGGTCTTGATAGGTCTCATCACTCAAAAGGGATGTTGTCTGTTTTTCAGTTTGACAGTGCAACGCCTGTACATCTCCTGCCCAACAATTTGATTGCTTGACAAACAGCAAGAGAGTTTGCCTATAGTGGGAAGCAGGGCATGCATTTCCCTCCCAGCGAGGACACTCTGGGGTTTAGCTAGGTCTTAGGGGTATGAACCATCACACAGAGTACATCCCACAATCCTATCTTCTTGGGGAGCCCTTTCCTGCTAAAGTGTAAAGGTTCAGACACCTCTGGTATCTTCTAAATGACAGGTAACTATGCACTACCCTGAATCCTAAACTTTACTTAGGGAAAATGGAAGGCTAACAAGTGGCTAACATGTTAAATACTAGGTGTGCTCAGAAGAGAGTACAACAGAGAAAACACAGAGCAACTTGAAAGTAAGGATGATGAACTGGCTTTCACAAAAATGCAAGGGCACTGTTACAGTTAAATGCCTGACAAATCTGTAATGAAGGGGGGTAAGAGAAGAATTGCTGGAAGAGGTTGAGGAGGAGGAGGAGGAAGAGGAGGGGGGAGGAATGAAATGCAAAAGAGATGGCTTAATACAGGAGGTTATTTGAGAAAGTGAAAGAATAACTGAAATAAAAAGGGGAGTAGGTAAAAATAGGCTTAATCAGATTCTCGCATGGCAACAAAGAACACTATTAATCATTTGCCATGACAACCACCAATACAAAGAAATGCACTTTCTCTGCTCCTCGGGAAATACTCATGTCAGTACAAATATGAATAAGAATTTCTAGGTTACTCTCATTATGCTCTTAGGCAGGTTTCTGACACAGCTCTATTGGATCTAAACATAAGAAAGACCATGTGCTACGGAGATTATTAAAATAGACAAAGACTAATATCCTTTGATGATAAAAAGACACATATCTGAAGACTTGCAGAAGCACAGAAAGCATGTAGTCTATCAGCAAACCCCCACGCTGGCCCAAGTCATAATCCTTACAACTGTAAAAGTGTAATTTATGATTACATGACTAAAAATCCCAACTCCTCAATCACAAATTCAGGAGTTGCAAAATTTCCAGCCATCTATTAAGCAGTACTAAATGGGCCATTATAAGTGTGGCCGATGTGGGGCATCAACGATAAATAGGTGGATATCTGGCATTCACCACACTTCCCTTGACTCATTTAGAGATGAGGGAAAACCTGCCTTTGTAAAGAAGGATACAAACTTTCAACATCGAAAAATCCTTGAAAGCAGTCCATCTTCCATAGGGATTCTTCCTCCAAGATGTCAAAGGTGTAACTAAAAAAATAATCCCAATGACCAACCCATGCACAAGAAGAAGCTCCAAGCACATCTAGGCTTTTGTGTTTTTGTTTCTAGAATTACAAAAAATGCCTGCCAGCGTCAATAGAATTTTCAGTGAGAGGGCTCCTGAGCATTTATAACGAAAAGTTTCCAAAGAAGCTGGTGGGCATCTCTAATGGTTCACTGGTGGAGGAAGAACCTCTGTCACCTCATGGATTGGCAGAACACCCTCCATTGCTGTAATGACCACCTAATCCTAAAAAAGAAGGAAGCTCCATTAGAAATGTTGGGAAAACCTAGAAAGCCGAGGTTTTGTGGGAATTTACAAAACATTCCTGGTAACGCTTTCCACCTTACATTACGTGTAAAATTAAACCTGAAACGTATTATTATAAATGAAAATAAGATTTGGAAATGGTCCTAGAGCCACCAAGTTTTCCTGACCGTGTTAGGACGTCTTTGCTCCACAAGTAAAAATGCATTTAATAAGATAAAGGGAAAAAGTTAAATAAAATGACCTAATGCACTTGTCTGCCCTGCTCACCCCAGTACATTTACTACACCATGGGCAATCAGCAGAAATATCTCTAAGGGGTTCATATTAGTTCTTGCAATCTACAACTTACATAGATATCCAACGTAAACGCTTAGACTGTGAAACCCGGTTTTTGGTAATCAGGTCCACTGTGGTCTATTTTCGACTACAAAGTGTATTTTCCGCTAGCCAAGTTGAATAACTATTGATTTTGCTTGCAGTTTTGAGATACTCATGTAAAACCCGAGTGACTTGATGGAAACTGAGCAAATGGAAAATCTAAGTTGAAAGAATGTCCGACCAAAAGAGGACGCATCCATCCACTGAAGCAAAAAGTATTTATGGACACACATCACAAACATTTTTGTACATGTAACTAGAACTTAGGTGTGCACAAATATCCATTTTAGGCATGAATTCACCTCAGGCTGATTTGTAGAATCAGAATGGGGGAAAATGTTACCTCCACAAACGTGGAACTTCTGATTTTGTAAATTTAGGGCCAGATGTACGACCCTTCCATTTTTTTCGAGTCGCAAATTGCGTTGTTTTGCGACTCGCAAATTTAAATGTACAACAGTGTCTCAGACACTGTTTGCGATTCTTAATTGGGTCGCAAATTGCCTGACTCATTAATATTCATGAGTCAGGTGCAATTTGCGACATGGCTAGCACTCCCAGGGATGGTGCCCTGCTGGGGTCAGCAGACCACCATGTCTGTGACTGCTTTATCAATAACCAGGTTTTATTTTTTTTTAAATGCAGCCAGTTTTCCTTAAAGGAAAGCGGGATGCATTTAAAAAAGAAAAATGAAACGTTTTCATTTTTTAATAGTAGGAAGTGGTCCGTGGGACCGCTGCCTGCTCTTAAAAATATTTTCAATGGCAATCACAAAGGGGAAGGGGTCCCCTGGGGAGCCCTTCCTGTTTGCGAGGGGCTTATCACCCATTTGAAATGGGTGGTAAACTGCGAGTGTTTTGCGGCCACAATCGCCTCTGCAAAACAATCTGACATTGATGCGCGAGTCGCTATTAGGAAGGGACGCTCTTGGCACGCCCCTTCCTAATAGCGAGTCGCAAACCCAGTTTTGCGAGTTGGTAAAAGGTTACCGACTCGCAAAATAGGGTTTGTAAATAGGGCCCGTTTGCGACCACAAAAAACGGTTGTACATCTGGCCCATAGAGTTATATGTGAATTTGTTGGAGTTCTTGGGTAACTCTAAATGTAAAAGATGAACGGCCAAAAACTGGTAGGTTTGTATGTATTCGCATATTGTTTCAGGTGTTGTTGCAGTCTGGAAACACAAACAATTTTACTCCTTTTAAAGGCCTAAGTAAGTGTTTTTCAAATGCACGAATGAAGAGAGCACACACCGATTTTTAATAGGTTTGTAGAGTTGGAGGTTCCTCCACAGGCAAAAATATTTTCAATGTGTGGAAAAAAAGCCTGCTTGAAGCAGTACATTTTAACATAGTGTAGGCCTGGAAAGTATGACGTCAATTAGCATTCCTTCCCACTCTGACAAGCTTCAAAAGTAGAATGCAAAAAGTGGACTTACAAATAAAAATCGCAAATTTGTATTCATAAACTCAGAATTCAAAATGTGCAAATGCACATTGCATCCCATTAACGTACATGGATTGTTCCCCCAGATGAAAATTCTGCAGACATTTATTGGAAAACTCAAGTAACTATATACTTTAATTGGGTGCCAGAATCAGGCCCGAATGGGAGCCAAAAGTAGCATTTGCCAAAAAATGTTCAAAACAAGCCCGCTTCCATCCTCTCTCTTTTGTTTTAGTGTTTTTGCTCTCTCTTTCTGGCTCCATACCTCGCTGTCTCTCACTCTCTCCCTGCTGTGCCTGCTCCCATAAACTCTAGGGTGTAGGATGTAAGCTGCGCTGAGGAGGCTAGTATCGAATAGGCCACAGGTACAGTTATTAGAAACTTGACGGAGACCACGCTGGCTATCTCAATCGAAGAAGTGACCATGAGCGGTCTCGCGCCTCCATTTATTCATACCTTCAAGCTGCGTCAAGCCCTTGTGATGCATACTGGGCTACATTGCACTGTAGAAGCCGAGTGGCACTCCACATCCCTTCCAACTTTTAGAAACGCTTCACTTTTATTCTGTACACGCAAAGTCTCTGTATCTCATACTTGGCACTCAGTTGGGGCAAAGACCATACTTCTGGCTCAAACCACCTCCGTCCTGACTGCCACCCTGTGTTGGGGCAACGAGAGATGGTTCTGCGGTCCCTCCCGATGTGTACAGCATCCCCACATCTGCGGGGGTGTTGTCTGCTGCTTCTGTGTAGTGGTGATCTGGCTCACCTGCATCAGGGGTGATATTGACTTCTTCGTCCTGCTGGGTCTCACTCGCAGCCCCCTCCAGAGACCTCACTCATCTGAACCAAGATATGTTGTGGGCTGCAGTGGCATGTCCCCACTAGACAGTAACCATTGTCCCTTGGACGCCCACGGCCCTTCCACACCTCTCTCTTGGTGTGCAGAACTTCCATCCGGGGTGATGGTCTCACATTATGACTAGGTCCCCATTGATAGATCAGGATTTGCTGCTCGTTGGGCGAGTCAGGCCTTGTCATTGGTGTTCCTCCTCCTTTCCTGAGTGGTCTGTACATCCAGTACGGCGGGCATCCACTTTGACCTAGCCCAGATGCAGTCCTGGGTGGCGCCTCAGCATCAGCAAATCCATTGGTGCACAACTCAAACTGTGGGGAGTCTGTCGGTATGTGTTGTATGTAAAGATATCTCGACTAGTTGTAGATGTAACTAAACATTTTATTAGGAGCGCTAGAGATAACGTTGGTGATCCCTCTCCAGCCAGCAGACAACTGACTCGTGAGGAATGCACCTATGTCATATGGCACAGCAACACTGGAACTTAAGCTTTTAGAATGCAATGCTTAAAGGACAAGATACAACACAATAAAAGTACATTTGAGAATACAACACATCTTCTCCCCTTTAACTAATAAACAATTACAGTTGGCAAAAATGGACAAAGAAATTACAAGTTACGAATGGAATAACTTATCACAGTAAACATATGGGACTTACTTAAAGTTATCACACACATAATCCTGGAGATACCTGGGTGGACACCTGGACCTTTGGGGAAGAATTCTGTTAGTAACCCTCCCAAGGCCATCACCACAATCTCCTGAAGAATCACAAGAAGGTCTGCCCAAGACCTCATCATCACTTATCAGCAAGTGAGGATTGTAAGTGCTAATGGTCTCACTAAACTCACAGTTTTCCCCACAACTGTTGTTTTTTTTGTAAAGAGCAACTCTCCTCATATTCCACTTTTCACCATTATACAAAGTGACATATCCATTATGAACACTCTTTACCTTAAATGGACCACGAAATTTCGTGAGCCCACCACTCACACAACCAGGTTTGACTTTTACCAAGTCATTGGGTTTTATGGTGCCTTTCTGCATAGAAACTTCACCCTGGTCCCCTTTGCCCTGATCAAGATTCGCCATACCCAGCAAACCTTTCATCCAAGCCGAAATCAACTTGGTACTTGCACCACATCCTCTCATCATATAAAAGGGAACTTTCTTAGAGACAGTATTTTCTGTTGTGCGGTAGGCCCAAACGAGATCGTCAACCATCTCTCTCACATCACCTTTGTTTGCAATAGCCATTTGAATGGCTCCCTTTACCATGCGGTTGGCCCTTTCCACAATGCCGTTGCCTTGTGGGTTGTACAGAGACGTCCTTGTGTGCAGGATGCCACAAGTCTGTAAGTACTTGACCATATCCACGGATGTAAGTTGTGTGCCATTGTCAGTGATTAATTTTACCGGATAGCCTTCCTCCCTAAAATTTCACCTAGCACATGAATGGTGTTTTTGGTGGTGATTTCCCGTAAAAATTTCACGATCAACCATTTAGATGTAACATCCACCATGACTACACCAAATCTCAAGTCGGCACTTAGAGAAGACAAAGGTCCAATGAAGTCTAGGCAGACAGTGTGCCACGGTAAGCCGGGATCTTCAATCATACCCATTTTTAGCTGGCTGCCGACCTTCAGCCTTTTCTCGCTCTCACTACAATCAGCGCACCTCTCCACCCACTCAGATATCTGTTGGTCCATGGCAGGCCACCAGAAATGTTCACGTACCCTTTTTTTTGTAAGCGATTGGCCCAAGTGACCCTCATGAGTCAATTTGAACAACATGAACCTTAACTCTTGTGGGGGAACAAACTTGTCAGCTTTCATTATTACATCACCATCTGGTATAGACAAATCATCTAAAACCTTCCCAAATGGTCTTACAGCAGTAGGGAGAGTACTTTCACGCCTACCTCCTTTGACGATCAAATCTTTGACTAACTGTAATGCACTATCCTTGGACATGCATTCTTTCCACAAACATTTATCAATGGCCCCATTGCATACCTCAACCAACTCTTCAACTGCAGCCACAGCACCCTCCCCTTCAAAAGATTCAACCCGCATTTTGTCCACTTCATACCAGGGTTGGGGCAATCTGGACAACTCATCAGCCTGGCAGTTCCTCCACCCCACAATGTATTCAACCTTGTATATGTACTCTTGTAAACGAGCCGCCAACCTTGCAAGTCTTGCGGAACCCTTCCCAGCACCACCTGGAGATAAGATCTTGATTAAGGGCTTATGATCCGTGCGTAGGGTAAATTGGAAGCCCCAAAGACACATACGAAAATATTCAGCAGCCCATGCTGCAGCCAAAGCTTCTCTTTCTATAACGGAGTAATTCCTCTCAGAATTCGTCAGAGATCTAGAAGCAAAAGCTACTGTCTTTACCCCAGAATTATGGACTTGTGCCAGGACAGCTCCCACGCCCATGGCACTTGCATCAACAGTGAGGATAGACATCAATCCAGTATCAAACGGGGTCAACACTTTTGCATCACATAGTTCACTTATGATTCCCTCGAACGCATTTTGTTGCTCATCAGTCCAAACAAATTTACATCCCTTCCTGAGCAATTTCTTAATATGTTCAGTCTTTTCCGCAAAGTTTTTTTACAAATTTAGCATAATATTCTATGAGGCAGAGGAAGGACCTGAGCTGGTCCTTATCCGCAGGTGCAGGGGCCTTTCTTATGGCTTCTAAGAGATCTCTCTTTGGTTTGATGCCACCAGCGGATAAGGTGTAGCCCAGATACTCAACCTCTTCCACACAAAACTTACATTTTTCTTTCTTGAAAGTTAGACCCGCATCAGTCATTTTGTTTAAGACCTCTTTTAAGACTAAGTTATGTTGCTCCTTCGTGTTTCCAAATATCAGCACATCATCCTGAAAATGGACAACATTCTTTGTACCCTTCAAGACTGAACCCATCATTCTTTGAAAAACCCCGGCAGCAGACGCCAACCCAAACGGCATCCTGGTGAATTGGAATACACACTCTGTAGTAATGAATGCTGTTAAGGGTTTGGACTCCTTATGTAGTTTGATCTGGTGGTATGCACTGCGTAAGTCTAACGTTGAGAAAAACCTTCCACCCTTTAGAGACAAGACAAGTTCATTTATGTTTGGCAGGGGGTAATTGTCTGCTACAATATTCTGGTTTAGAGTGCGCAAGTCCACACAGAACCTGTAACTACCATCAGGTTGGCCCGTGATCACGACAGGCGAAATCCAACTGGAAGTTTCAATCTGTTCAATAACGCCCTGCTCCACCATTTTGCTTAACATGCGTTTAACTTCTTGTCTGGCAATAATGGTGGCTTTCCGCATTTTATGCTGTATAGGAACAGCATTGGGTTTAAGTACAATTGTATGTACATAGCCTTTTAGCTCTCCAATCTCTTCAGAGAACAGGTTGTTCATACTCTCCACAATAACTTCAGTCGTAACCTCATCAACCACCATGACTTGATGGGAAGCCCTGGGATTTATAATGATGTGCAGATCATATTGGTGTGCCCATCCTAAAATTCGGTGGTCCACTTCGCGCTACATAAACTTTACCTCTCACACACCTATTGTGGAAAGCAATTTCTGTTGACATATAACCAATAATTTCTATCTTCTCACCTTGGTACCCCCCAGGACTGATATCCTTGGGAAGCAACTTTATGTTTGGCCACATCCGTACAAACATCTCCTGGGGAATGATGGTGTAGAATGAGCCAGAGTCCACCATCAATTCTATTTCCCTTCCTTGAATCTTAAAAATTGCTTTAGGTCTTGACTTCCTTCCTGGTGTGGTTGACACATCCTTATCATCTAAACATAGTATCTTATCCTCACTTTCAGTACTTCCCATACACATCACACTCTCAGTATCACTGTGCACAACAGCTACTTTATATTTGTTATTTGTCTTGCACATCTTGAAGAAGTGCCCTTGTGGCCACATTTTCTACACTCTTTGCCAATGGCATAACAATTCCTATAATCAGCAGTGTGGTAAGTACTACCACATCTAGTACACATTTTCTCAAAAATCTGCTACTATCAGAACTTTTCACAACATTATTGTTGAACTTTTTGCTGAGTATTCCTTTTTTCCCCATGGCATCACTGTTCTTATTGTTACTAACTGCTGCAAAATCATCATGTTGCACACATGAGACGCCTGCGGTGCTTTCCTTTCTTTCCATTTCTTTCATACATGCGTCAGACTGTTCAACAACGTTGGCTATTTCTATTGCATTACTCAGGGTGGGATTTTTTGCGGCCCATAGTCTTTCCTGCATCTTCTTATTGCGGCACTGGAAAATTAACTGGTCCCTTATCATCTCATCTCTCATCCCACCAAATTCACACTTAATGGATAATTCACGTAGACGTGCAACAAATTGGTCAATGGTTTCATCACTTCTCTGTGGCTGAGTGTAAAATGTATGCCTGCACATAACAATATTCACTTCCTTTGCAAAGCGTTTCTGCAACCTTGCTTTTGCCTCTAAAAAAAATACATTAGTAATAGCCCTCCCTTCACTATCCGTAGCCACAGGTAAATATTTGAACACATGTTGTCCCTCTTTCCCTAATGTGCTTAAGAGTAACGCTATTTTTCTGGCTGCACTAAACTCCCTACCATCCAAGGCCTCAATATAGTTTTCAAACACTTCCACTCATTCATCCCACTCAATGGAAGGCTCGCCTGGTTGTTGGAGAAACAAAGGTGGTGGAATTATGGCTGCGTCCATAATCAAATCTCCACACTAAACCTGTGAAGAAAATGGTTAGAAATGGAAATAAACAAGTACAATTGTATAGAACACAAAGTGCTTATCACCGTTGAATATATATAAAGGAAGTGTCCAAAGTGTGCCTATCACTGTTGAATCCAATAGGAGTGTAGGCAATAGGTATTGAGTAATGGGTGGATGTGTTCTATAAAGTTGTTAAAGTTATCGTTGCTGTCGGTATATCAATCTCCAATTACACGTAGCAGTATACAAAAAACAGTTTGTTCCAAAGAAATATGAGTAGAGTTAAAAAAAAAAAAAAAAAAAACCTTTGTGTGTTACAAGTGCCAATAATCGATCTTTCTGTGCAGAAGCAAGAAGCGTGTATGCTGAAACTTGTACCAATAAAGTTTCAATAATAGAACGAGGGACGAAGGACGTGTGCCTAGGGAAAGTGCAATACTGCCCTTCCCAGTCCTCAAAGATGGCCACCGAGAGCGTCGTCACGTCGTGAACGTCCTCACGTTAGGCGCGCCGCATCATGACTGGTTCACGCAACACGTCAGCTTCACCTCACAATGGCAGGACACACGATGATTCTCGTGGAACAGAACGCTGGGTAATACGCGCAACTGTGCTCACTCCAGTGATAACTACCACAGGTAATTCGAAAACAATCAATCGTTTTCATTCTGACACAATGTCTCCAAATTAAGGCACTTTTCCGATATGATATATATGACAGTTTCCTCAATCTTACAACTACTCGTTCATCTGCGTAGATTCCTTGGTGTGGCGTTTTCTCCCCTTTTCTCTTATAAACAGTCAATCGCCTATAGCCATGCACAATAGTTTCCGTTTTTTAAATTAAATCGCTTTCTCCATCTGAACGGAACACATACATATCTAATTTTGCTGGCATGCATTCGTTAAGATATATTCCTTACTGTTTGTTTTGTCGTCGTTTTTCTTTTTAATTACGCATCGGTTCTCCTTTCACCAACGGGACATCTGAGGTCACTCTGCGCTCTGCTGGTTAATCGTCGCCATCTGTTGTATGTAAAGATATCTCGACTAGTTGTAGATGTAACTAAACATTTTATTAGGAGCGCTAGAGATAACGTTGGTGATCCCTCTCCAGCCAGCAGACAACTGACTCGTGAGGAATGCACCTATGTCATATGGCATAGCAACACTGGAACTTAAGCTTTTAGAATACAATGCTTAAAGGACAAGATACAACACAATAAAAGTACATTTGAGAATACAACAGTATGCTTGTAAGAATCTGTGGAGGCAACACTCTATGTCTTTGCTATTGTCCACTCATATCCCGAGTGCTTTGTCCAGCGTGTGCATGAAGTGCTCAACCTCTCTGTTGGCTTGGGGCCACTGAGCGGTCACCTTCCAGTGCTTAATATTTATGATCACATGTATTCCTTAAACTCTTGTTCCTGGAACGAGGGTCCATTGTCTGTCTTGCTTTCGTCCGGTAGACCTAGCATGGCGAACACTTTTTCCAGGGCGGACTTCAACTTGGAGAATGATGTGGATTGTATGATCTCCACCATCATGGTACTTGGAGCGGCTATCCGGGAAGCTCCTGAAGTCCATGCTGACTTGGGACCATGGCTGCATATACAGCTCTTCCATGACAACAGGCGCTGGGGCTGGGTCTCTGCTTGTGATTGTACATGAGTGGCGACCAAGTACTTTCTCGTCCACCAAGGTGTCCATGCCAGGGAAACACACTTTGTCCAGGACCGGCCCCAGCAGGTAATAGCAGTGGGGCAAGTCAGCCATGCGGCGAGTGCAAGGTAATTGTTTTTCTTTTTTATCTATTTTATTTTTCCTCATCATCGTCTGTCAAATCCCCCCCAACAGTCTCACCGCTCTTACCAGCACAGACTGCTTCTGACTTTGACTCCCAATCTGGCTTTAGTTTTTACCCCTTGGTGACCTTGATGCGCCAAGTCAATAATCCTGGTTTGGAGGCTCTGCGGTATTATAATGTGGCTTCCCCTGAGTAGCAGGCCTTCCCCACTGGTGATCACGTCGTCTCTTACACGCCAGAGCTGGCTCGTCATTTTCCGGGCAGCTTCTTCCAGCGACTTGGATCCATCTAGGTAGTTGTGCTATTGTTTCCATTAGTGTGCTTCTTTTGCTTTTGAGAGGCTGGTGTCGGCCTGGGTCGCTTCCAAGATCTCTGAGAGGGACAATGCCCATGAACTCGTGTCCTGTACCATCATCCTCACAAAATGTTCCGCTCCTACATCTTCCTCGGCTACCTCCTATCCTGGCTCCCCTTGTGGATGTCTCGACAAGTAGTCAGCCATGTTGTTGACTCCTGGACGGTAGATTGCAAAAAATAGGTAAGGTTGCAGCTGCAATGCCCACCACTTGATGTGAGGTGGGCAAGTCGGGATGTCCCTGTGAACAGGTCAACCAGAGGCTTATGGTAGTGATGACCTGGATCTGCTGCCCTCAGAGGTACAGGTGAAAGTGGTGGCAGGCCCACCTGATAGCCAGTGCCTTGCGCTCGATCTGTGCATACCTGGTCAGCATGCTCGACAGTGCTCTACTGGCGTATGCAATTGGGACACCAGGATTCTTCACTCTACTCCTGAAGCACCATGGCTCCTAGCCCCACTGGGCTTGCACCTACCACCAACTTTGTTTAGTTCTGTGGACTGAAGTAGGCCATGGTGGCATCCACCAGCAGCATTCCTTTTGCCTGACAGAATGCTAAATCAGCTTGAGAGTCCCACTCTCACCGGGCATTGGCTTTTGTCAGTGTCCTCAGTGGCTCGGGTAGGGTTGCTACGTTCAGGATGAACCTCCCACATTTCATGGCTGTCAGAAATGGGGGTCTCTAGTTGGCAGGTTGTTACCCTGTTCAAGTAGGGACCCTTCTACCTTGTCAGGATAAGGGGGATACACTTCTAAAGTAACCCTTGCTCACCCCCTTGGTAGCTTGGCACAAGCAGTCAGGCTTATCTCAGAGGCAGTGTTTAAAGCATTTGCACATAACTAACAGTAATACAGTGAAGACACTACAAAAGTACACCACACCAGTTTTAGAAAAATATCCAACATTTTATCTGTGCAAAACAAGACCCAAAAAGATAAAAATCCACCACACAGTTCTCTGAAATATCAATAAGCAAAAATAGGCTAAAAATACAGTTCCTTGAAGTCGATAGCTCCGTCCGTCCAAACAGTTCTGTCTGACCGTGGCAGGCCAGCTATGGTGTCGGGAAGATCCGCTAAACAATATCTTTAGAAATGAAGGGTGTCAGCGACCTCTCGTTCAGCTCCGAAGAGCCGACGTTGGCAGGCGTCGGTTCCAGAGGTCAGTGCAGGAGTCGTCGGGCCCTTGAAGTGACACGCGTGGCAGATCGAACGCCTCGTGGTTGAAGTCGGGAGCGCTGGTGGGCATCGGGGCTGTGATGCGAAGTGTAGGGGTGTGGCATGCGGCGCCCTCAGGTCTCGGTGCAGGCAACAGCTTGCAGGCAGCGGCATTGTCGTTGCTGAAGCGCTGTCGTCTGCTGACAAACCGGAGTCGATGGTGCCGGCCTCGGTAGGCCAAGGCTGCGGTGCGGGATGAGGGCGGTGCATTGTGTAACTTACGAGCAGTGCCCTCGAACCGCGGGTCATGCAGCGGCGTCGAGGTCGGCATGGAGCATCGTCGTCGGGAATA
This sequence comes from Calotriton arnoldi, assembly GCA_963921515.1. Lineage (NCBI taxonomy): Eukaryota > Metazoa > Chordata > Amphibia > Caudata > Salamandridae > Calotriton > Calotriton arnoldi. The sequence continues at coordinate 241,415 of CAWUFW010013249.1, read as the reverse complement.
CCAGGACGATGGTGTGAAGCGAGACCGTGCAAAGTAAGATGTTAACAATAAACTCTAATGTTACCCTATGGTACAGATAGCCTTTCAATAGTGAAAACGAAATTGGCAGTATTTCACTATCAGGACATGTCACACATACGGGGATGATGGAGCAAGGTCTCGTAAGAAAGAGATTTGCTCAGAGGCAATCCGCTCGTTTAACTCATTAACAAGTTATTAAACGTGTTTTATGAATAACTAATAAGCAACACATGAACACGTGGGTTAGTGAAGCTTGCTTATGTGTGTACTAATGCGGATAACAATGAAAACGGACTAACACCGCTTTAAATGGGGAAACTGTTGTGCGCATGCGTCAACTGCACCTACGCAAATGACGAGCTAACGCTTGGAGGGAAATTCTAGCGCATGAGCAGAAGACACTAAAATGGAGTCTTGAAGACTCGCGTGCATGGCATCTGCTTAGCTGAAACTAAAACAAGCTATTTTACTAATGCTAATGCGGGAGAAATATTAATAAGTAAACGGGAATAGAGTAGAGGTGGGAGGTATACAGTGAGTAGTTAGTAAACAACAAGGGGGACAATGAGGGCTTGATAAAGGTCCACCGTACTTGCCCTGGGTAGAACTAGAAGACAAAAGAGGTACGGTGTTCCTGGGTGGCAAGTTGGCCACCTGGTTAGTACTCAGAGTGGTGGGGAGGTGGGGAATACCTCCTTTCGGAACTAGGACCCTCACACTCCCAGCAAGCTAGGTGTCATGCTTCATCATATGGGTCTGCTCCTCATCGAGCCGGCGCTGCAATGCTCGACGGGCACCCATAAAGGGGCTCTTTATCGGGCTGGGGGTCGCGTAACTAGTTAGCATGGCCGTTCTTAGTTGGTGGAGCGATTTGTCTGGTTAATTCCGATAACGAACGAGACTCCTCCATGCTAACTAGTTACGCGACCCCCAGCCCGATAAAGAGCCCCTTTATGGGTGCCCGTCGAGCATTGCAGTGCCGGCTCGACGAGGAGCAGACCCACCACTCTGAGTACTAACCAGGTGGCCAACTTGCCACCCAGGAACACCGTACCTCTTTTGTCTTCTAGGTATACAGTGAGACCATTTATTTTGTGAAAAATAACATTTGTCTTTTGACTTTATTATTAGTGTGCATTTGGGCCTCTCGTGTATAACTGGACTAGATGAAATGATGCAATGCCTGCGCATGCTCGGTGAACGAAGTCATGAAGGTCAATGACACAACATTGGAACAGAAGCCAGATTGGAGTGCCAATACCCTGGGAACGGATGGTGAAAAGTTCAGCAATGAGATGTTCCATTCTTCGTAGTGATATTAATGTTTCGAAAAGATACATGTAGTGGATGGGAATAAAGTTTTGAATAAAAAATTAAGGGGATGGGTTTGCAAACAATGGTTTAACAGAATAAAGTGACATGTAAGCATGGTGTGATGATCAACCCCCCTTGCCTGACCAATTAGATTTCGTATATATTTACGATATTGAAACTTTAGTGGGTGGAACGTGAAGAAACGAAGGTATAATTAAGGTAGCTTTAGTTAGTTATTTGGCAGAGCTTGGGATGCTGTCTGGGAGTCGGGGATGCTGTTGCTGGGAGAGATGCTGTGAGATGCTGATGAAGAATCGAATGCAGACGCTGAAGAAGAACTTTCTATCCTAACTTAATTGGGTTAGATCAGAAGATCGCGGAAGAATCTCGAGGAGGAAGAGAGTGTCAGAGAGGGGTGCAGCGAAATCGTCGGTATTCTAAAGAGGTAAACTATCCTGTCCTGAATCCTGTCCTGAAGTCTTTGTCTCCTGACCTATCCTGGGAGACCCTTACCAGCCCTTTGGCCAGGGGGTTGGTCTTTTACACCATTCTTGGTAACTATAATTTCACGTTATTTGCAAATGTTCATTTCTCTCTGTCCTCTCCCTTTCTGAGCATTAATTATTGTATGAGTCCGAAGTATATGCTTGATGTTTAATCAATTGAATTTCTCTCCTAAGAATGATGGTGACTGCACTGTATTTTTGAAATGGTTCACATGCCTTCAATTTAGATAAAGATTTTAAAACTTCCTGCGTCTGTGATCATTTTCTTCAAATAAAAGAGTAGTTAAGTGTTATGTTAATTATCACCATCAATTAGTTCAACTAATGGTCCATCGACCAGAGGAAAGAACTTATTGATCAGTGAAAGGTTAGTTAGGAAATATTAAAATAACTACTCTTGAACATTGTGAAGTATAAATATAAAACTTTGACCCACCCCAGCGGTTTACTCAATGCGTGTTGTTTGATGGGCCCAGGTGAGTATATGGTAGTGGAGTATCTGTTGTTGGTATACCGCTGGATCAGTTTTCTGGTAGCAGAGGATGGTTATTATTGACTAGTTTGGTGATAAATATTGATTATTGATTTATGTTTAACAAAAGAGTTAGCGTCTTGTTTTATGTTGTCCAGAATCCCGGGAAATGAATAGCGGGTGGTGACAGAAGCCATACTGCAGTGAGGTTACTCGTCTATTGGAATAATACTGAGAAGCTAGGTAGGGCTGGCAGTATTAAACTAGGGACTATTTCGTATAAAAGTAGAGTGCGAATGATAGCGAAAGGGGTTCGCTGGTGAAACTTTGGTATAATTTCCCAATACAGGTGACACTGAAGAAGTAACAGGTTCTCCTGAGCTTGGATGAAGAGTAAACAGGGGTTTTTACTCGCAGTAGAAGAAGAAGAGTAATTCTGAAACTCAAGAATAAATTCAAATCTATCCTTTTGTTTAGTGGAACAGACAGAGTAGCGAATGTTTTTATGTTGTTATTAACGAAGAATTTATTGAAAAGTATTAAAAAAATGTTTTGTATTACCTTGTAAAGGGAGGGTCAGTTGCCGGAGTTATACTGACGTCACAGAGAGCCGCTCTGGTATTGGTTGAAACAGCGGGCGTGAGACAGAAGCAGATTGTAAAGGAGGGGTCAGTAGTGAGGAGTAATACTGATGTCACAGAGAGCCACGCTGGGATTGGTTGAAACAGCGGGCGTGAGACAGAAGCAGATTATAAAGGAGGGGTCAGTAGTGAGGAGTAATACTGACATCACAAAAGGCCGCCCTGGCATTGGTCAGACCACGAGCGTGAGCCTGAGTCTAATTGGTTAATAGATAGAAGCCGCGCTAGGATTGGTCGGAAAAAAATTGTATGTTGAGTCCTGATTTGACTGCGGGTGTGAGTCGTCCTGACATAGGACGTGACGTAGGTAATAGAGCTAGAAGATATACGGAAGACTATTTCCTATATCGACCCTCTGAAATGTTCGGAAGACCAAAGAAAATGACATTAATGAAGAAAAATTTTAAAAAAATTAAAAAAGACAAGCCTGTAGTAACTAGAGAGGGAATTCCTATTCCGCCGCCCAAAACACCTGTTTCCTTTATGATGATGGAGAAAGGATATCACACGTGTGTATGGTTGGAGAATTGGGTGGAGTATACTAAAGTTGATGGTGTTTTGACTGTTCCAGAGCATGGTACTTTTAATTTAAAGATACTTCAGAATTTGAGAGATAGAATGAATATGTTAGAACCAAATCCTAGAATGACACAGTATGAAGCTTTGGAAGAATGGGAAATTGAGGCGTTTGATCGTGAGAAATACAGAAGTGGTCGAAGATTTAGAGGATTTTTACCTAGATATCCGTATGAATTAAGCCTGGGCGTAGTTCGCGAAGTAGCGCTACGCGAAGCTACGCAAAGTGCAGTTCGCACTACGCGAGCTACGCGTAGCACTACATGAACTGCGTAGTGCACTGTTCGCAATGATTGCACAGTGCCGGATGCTTGTCCGCACTGTGCAATCATTGAAAACGGCATCTTGCACAGTGCGAGCTAGCTCTTACTGCCGCTCGAGTAGATTTTTACTCGAGCGGCAGCTTTCTCAACGCGGACTGGTAGTTTCTCATCGCGAGCGGTCGCGAGCATTCGCGACCACTCGCAATGAGAAACCTGACATCCCCGCGTTGAAAATCTCGGCCGGAGGTTTATTTTCCACGCCGCGATCGGCAACTTGATGTTGCTGATCGCGAACGAGGAAAAAGTCTCGGCTGGATAAACATTTGCTTGCTCGCGGTCGCCAACTTGACGTTGAAGACCGCGAGCAAGCAAAAATGACCGCGGCACTACGCTACGCTACGCGTGTTTGCACTGTGCTACGTGCAACTCGCGTTGTGCGAGTAGCGCAAACTTCGCAAACTACGTGAGCGTAGCGTAGTGCTTTGCCCAGGGTTAGTATGAATCAAACAGTGATCAAATGAAATGTTGGAGAAGAGCTGTGGTGACCGAGGGTTTATATCCAGTATTAATGGCTGAGGAACAGTCAGGAGGAAAGTGTAAAGAAAAAACGAAACACATGAATACGACAGGTTATGGCGAATCAGATGATGAGCTGTTAGAGGATATTTTGATTAAAAATCCTCCACCATACCAAGAAGCATCTAGTAAGGTTACCCCAAGTGCACCAGTGATAGGAATGCCTTTAAACCCACAGATCTTACATGATGTGTCATTTAATAGGGTGTTGCAGGATAATGAGAGAGAAGCTTTAAATAAAACTAGAGAAGAATTAGTTCAGAAAGTAAGCCAATTGAATTTAAATGCTGAAGCTTTGACAGTACCAGTGACTATTGGTCCTGTAATCCCATTATATGGAGATAAAAAGACTTGCCAGAAACCTCAAACTGTGACAATTCCATTAACGAGTCCCAGAAAAGAAGTAATGATTACGGATGATCAGACTAGTGAAAGTGAATCAGTAATTTCATTAATGGATCTCCCGAATGTAGAATCTTTAACTGAAACTCCAAGGAGAATTATACCTGCAAATTTGAGAGAAAAGAGATCTTTGGTTCCTGTAGGAACTGGAAGTGCAACAGTAGTTACCCCTGAAGATATAGAGAGATGGGCACAGGAAATAGACAATCGAAACCCACAACCAAAGATTCTAGATATTAGTAATTTGAAAGTAGAGTTGGAAGAAATGATAACTGGCAATGTGAGTATAGTAAGATTGAATGCTTATAATGATGAGGAGTTATTATTCTTATGTAAAAGCATAACCAGAAGAGCAAGAGCATTTCATGAGAAATTAACAGAAATAGCCTCTGAGATTGGAATAGATATAGGGAAATCAAAATTATTGCAGAAACCATATCGAGTGGAGTTTACTGATAAAGATCTAGAAAATGTAAATGCTTCTGGTAAGAGATTACAAATAAAAGAATTGATGAATATATTACGAAAATGGGGAGACATTGACAAATGGAGAATCAGGTGGATAAGAAAGAAAGAGGAAGTACAAGTGAGAGAAGCATCATCTACATTTCCAGTGAGAGAATCAGATAAGGTTGAGAAAATGTGTCCAATGAGAGAAGTTCCTGGTGGTGGATATGTTCATGTCCCTTGGAGTAGACAGGATATTTTGTCATTTACGAATGATTTCCCCAAATTGAGAGAAAAACCAGTTGAATGGTATAAACAGGTGGAAAGATTTGTGAAGGTTTCAAAGGTTTTTTTGAAGGATGTGGATGGGTTATTCGATATTGTAGTACCTGCTGATTTGTGGACAGAGTGTAAGATCACAGTTGATTGGCCAAGTGAGGAGTATGCTAGAGACTCGAAGACAGGAGCACCCTCAGAGGAGGTGATGAAGAAATATCACCAAGTAATTACTTACCTGAAAGGGAAAATCCCTCCTAAAGAAACAGATTGGGTAAAAATAGATAGAACAACTCAAGAGCCAAATGAGTCCGTACATGCATATTATGAATGGTTACTGCAAGTGTTTAAGCAGTATAGTGGTTTTGAGAACATTGGTGATAAGGATATGGGACATTTTGTGTATCGGTTTGTATATGGTCTGAAACCAGAGATTAGTCAGATGATTCAGCAGCACATGTTGTGCTGGCAAAGTAAAACGATTAATGAAATTTTGAAGTATGCTAAATATTGTGGGGATGACATTGAGGCAAGACGTAGGAAGCTAAAAGAGAAAATGATGTGGGCACAAGTAAAATTGGCAGAACAGCAGGAGAATAAAGTAAATACCCCGACTGATAATCAGATAAAAGAGCAGAGTCAGAATGATCAAGCGGCGAATGGTGATAAAGTAAGAGGACGAATGAATAGAGAGGAAGCGAAGAAGAAGTTTCCTTGTCATGCGTGCGGAAAGCTTGGACCTTGGAAGAACGAATGTAAGAATGTTCAGAATAATAATGGGCCAAATTAAAAATTTAATTTCACAGATGCTGAATGAAGTACTTATGAATCCGCCGCAGCTGGTAGTTACTCCACAGTATCAGGTGCCACTAGCTCCTATGCCAAACTTTGTGAACCCTCAAAAGTACAGTGCGAACACCGGATTTCACGGAGAAAGTGGTAAGAATAACAGAGTGGTTACACAGTATTTTTTGCAGAATGATGAAGAAAATTCGGACTACGTGCAATGACGGTGCCTGAGGGGGGAGGAAGAGGAGTGCGTGCTTTGCGCATCCTTGCCGGTGGATCAGACAGGTCCATTTATTGATGGGAAAGTGGAAGGTAATGATATCACTTTTCTATTGGATACTGGTGCTACCCGGTATACTGTGAGAACAGCAGACATCCCAAACCTACCTCTCTCGGGAGAATCTATCCAAGTTGTATGAGTGTCAAATCAACAGATTAGAACCCCAATCACAAAACTAATGGAGGTACATATCGGAAATTTTAAAGATATGCATCGGTTTGTAGTTTGCGATTCCAGTCCAGTAAATCTGTTGGGAAGAGATCTATTGTGCAAGATGAACTGCACATTCTATTGTACACCTGATGGTGTCGCTTTCCAAACCCCTGATGAAGATGTTATATACAAAATTATGCTAGCTAAGCAAGGTACAAAAGTAGACGAGATGTTTTCATTGATAGTTGAAAGTGAATTGCCGGAAGAATTGAGAACCACAGTGAATCCAGAAGTGTGGGATTTTACAGGAAAAGATATTGGGTTGATGTCAAATGTAGATCCAGTTAAAGTGACGGTGAAAGAAGGTGCAGCTTATCCGAACACACGACAGTACAAAATGAGTCCAGAAGTGAAAGCAGGAATTGCTCCAGAAATTGACCGTATGATTAAACAGGGCATTTTAAAAGAGATAATGAGTAGTCCTTGTAATTCGCCAATCATGGGACTCATAAAGCCTAGTGGTAAATACAGGATAGTGCAGGATTTGCGAAAAATAAATAAAATTGTAGTGCCTTGTTGCCCAGTAGTGCCAAATCCAGCAATGATCCTTTATCAGATACCCTGGAATGCAGGTTGGATTACAGTAATTGATTTGTGTCAAGCGTTCTTTTCGATTCCTTTGCACCCAGACAGACAGTATCTCTTCGCCTTCCAGTTTGAGGATCGTATTTTGGCATGGTGCCGAGTTCCTCAAGGGTACACAAAGAGTCCCTCAATTTTCAATCAGATACTGAAAAAGTGTCTGGAGTCATTGGCTATGCCAGGGAAATCAGTTCTGGTTCAGTACATTGATGACCTATTGGTAGCATCAAAAACACGAGAAGATTGTGTCACTGACACAATTGCATTACTGAACCATTTGGCCGAAGGAGGACATAAGGTGTCTCCAGAAAAATTGCAGTTCTGTCAACAAGAAGTTAGATATTTAGGGCATAAAATAGAAAGAGGAGTTAGAAAAGTGACACCGGAAAGAATAAAAATAATCAAAGAAATGCAGCTGCCTCAGACACAGAAGGAGGTGAGGATGTTTTTGGGAGTGGTTGAGTACTGTAGGTAGTGGATAAATAGCTTCTCCATGATAGCAAAACCATTGATACAATTGACTCTGAAAAGAGCGAAAGATCCAATTGATTGGAATGATGAATGTTTGGAACCCTTTGTGAAATTATGAAACTGTTTATGTGAGGCTCCTGTGTTGGGCATGCCTGATTATTCAAAAGAATTTGCACTGTTTTGTTGTGAGAGAGAAAATTGTGCACTTTCAGTTTTAACACAGAGACATGGACTGAGCCGACGTCCAGTGGCGTATTTCTCTGCCACCTTGGATCCAGTAGCCTCAGCCTTACCTGGCTGCTTAAAAGCAGTAGCTGCTACCTGTATGAGTCTGGAGCAAAGTGAGTCAATTGTGATGGGACATTCAGTAAAGGTATACGTTCCACACTCAGTTGAGATTCTTTTGACAAGAACGTGAACACAACATTTCACTCCTAGTCGGCTGACTAAGTATGAGAGAGTGATTTTAGGAGCAGAAAATGTGACAGTGATAAGATGTACAATAATGAATCCTGCCACATTATTACCAGACCCATGTTGTGAAGAAGTGAAAGATGAGATTGATCATGATTGTGTGGATGTGACTGAATTGTGTACTAAGCCCCGCCCAGACATAAAGAAACACCATTGAAGGAATCTGATCATGAATTGTTCGCGGATGGGTCATATCTAAGAACAGAAGGAGGAGGATTAAGTGCTGCATATGCTGTATGTAAAATAACAGGAGTGGTTGAAGCATCCTGTTTACCGGGAGTCAAGTCTGCACAAGTAGCCGAATTGGTGGCCTTAACAAAGGCATGCAAAAAAGGGAAAAATTGGAGAATAACCATATTTACGGACAGTCAATATGGTTTCGGGGTTGTGCATGATTTTGGCCAACTCTGGATGCAGAGGGGATTTCTGACCTCTTCAGGGTCTCCTATCAGAAATAGTAAAAATGTAAAGGATTTGTTGGAAGCATTACAATTGCCAAAAGAAGTAGCAGTTGTCAAATGCGCTGCGCATCAGTCAGGCAATGACTATGTGGCGGCCGGTAATAGATATGCCAACCAAATTGCTCGACTCTGTGCAAGAAATACAATGTCAATCAACAGAAATATTGAAACGGGTGAAACCAGCTGCCAACTTATGTTTTTCTCAGTTCCAGAAACATGGGATGAGGTTAGACAGTTACAAGAAGAAGTTGAGGAAAAGGAAAAGGAGATTTGGATAAAATCAAGTTGTACAAAAAGGACAGAAGATGAAGTGTGGGTGTACTTAGATGGCAGACCAGTCATGCCAGATTGTCTACTCTCTCAAATTGCAAGAGTATACCATGGGTCAACACACATTGGCAGGGATTCGATGATCAGATTATTTAGACAAAGTTGGTACAATCCGAAGTTTAGGGTAGTCGCAGAGAGCCTTTGCCAAAGATGCTTAATCTGTCAGCAGCAGAACCCAGGCAGGAAGACAGTGGTTAGTTGGGGAAAGATTGGAAAGGCAGAAGGACCCTTCACCAGATTGCAATTAGATTTCATTGAGTTGCCTCCTTGCAATGGACTGAAATATGTACTTGTCATAGTGTGCCTGTTCTCAAGATGGGTAGAGGCATACCCTACTAGAAGAAATGACAGTCTCACAGTTGCTAAACTATTGTTGAGGGAGTTGATACCTCGTTTCGGTTTTCCAGTCACTTTGGAATCAGATAGAGGACCTCATTTTAATAATGAGATAATTCGATTAATCTGTGCTGCGTTTAACATAGAACAAAAACTGCACTGTGCTTATCGTCCAGAGGCTTCTGGAATAGTTGGAACAGCTTAATGGCACAATCAAATCAAGATTAGGGAAGGTGTGCACATCCTCAATGCTGAAATGGCCAGATGCATTGCCTCTTGTACTGATGGGTCTCAGGAATATTCCTGACAGAAAAACGGGATTGAGTCCACATGAGGTACTCATGGGAAGGGCAATGAGACAAGCATTTATTCCTGGACATAAATTGATGAATATAACTGAAGATCTGGTATTGGACTATTGCAAAGGATTGGCTTAAATGGTGCGTTCTGTCTCATCAGGTTGGAGAAGACGCAGATGAAAGACAACCAGACCAAGCGCATGATTTGAATCCTGGAGATTGGGTGTTAGTGAAGAAACACGCAAGGAAGTCGTGTCTAGCACCCAGGTGGGATAAACCACGTCAAGTCATACTAGTCACTACCACAGCAGTGAAGTGTGCAGGTTTACCAAATTGGATTCATGCTAGTCATACCAGAAGAGTTCCGAGCCCATCTGAACAACAAGAACAGCCACTGACTGAACAAGCTGAGACGTCAGAAGTTGAAAGTTGTGAAGCAGAAAAATCTAGAGTAATAGATTCTGAAAGACAACTATATGACGAACAGCCAAGTACAAGTCAAGAAGAATGGATACCAGTGATTGAAATATCTGATACTGTTGTCAAAACAAGAAGAGCAACTGAAATAAAGAGACAGAAAGATAGAGAGGAAAAGCCAGGGAGAGAAGAACACACTCAGGTAAAAATAGACAAAGCCATTCGGAAACCTGAGCAGGGTAAGATAGAAGAGGAAGAACAAGTTCAGGCAGAAGAAGAACAAGTTGAAATAAGACCTGAACAGGATCAGACAGATTTAGAAGAACAAGTTCAGGCAGAAGAAGAACAAACTATAATAAGACCTGAACAGGTGCAGGTAGAAGAAGATCCGAATACAGAAAATACAGAACAAAGACAATCAGAAAGAGAAAAAGAACAAGAACAGATTGTGCCCAGATTAAGTGAAAATAAAAGAACTTTAGAAGGAGACGGAGAAGGTGAAAGTGCAGTACAGGTCAAAAGAGTTAGAAAAGGAGATAATTGGCCAAAAGGAGTGAAGAGACTAAAATATCATCTGAGAAAATTAGAAAAGAAACCAGAGCAAGTAAATGAAGTTACGAGTCAGACGCAATCTAAACAAACCTTAGTAAAACTTACGCGAAGAAGCCCAAGACTGAGAACTCTGAACAGAAAATAAAAGGCCCCTGAATGGACCTATGTTATACTAGAAGAATTTGAAAACTTAGATTTATGTGAAGATTCAGAAAGAGTTCATGTTGCACAGATTGATGAAAGCAAATTAAGACCTCCTTAAAATAAAAGACTAGATTTTAAGAAAATTTAGACAAAGAAAGAAAAAGAGAGAAGAAATTTTCTCTGGTTAAAATGGCAGAAGTTGAAGACACTGAAAGACCGAAACGAAGTTTAAAAAGAAAATGTTTAAGATTTTGCTTATGCAGTATTTTATTAGTAGTGTTAGTATGGTTATTTCTAACAGTAGGAGTACCTTTGTTAATGGAAACAAATAACAAGAATAGTACAATTATCAATGAGAAAGTAAATAAGATAAAAGGAACTAAAATAGAAATGGGGGTAGAAGATGAGATAAATTATCATAATGAATCAGACAATGATTCGTCTTTAAATATGTTTACTAAATTGTTATTTCAGTATGTTAATACAATGGAAATTAGTAATTGTTATGTTTGTATGAAGTTACCCTCATCAGTGTCAGAAGGGGTGACTTATCACCATATACCTCTAACATATGGTGTATCATGTAGTGTTCTATCAAGTTTATTTTACGTAACAGGGAAACTTCAGTATTTGTATTCAAACTTAGATGTAGTGTTTTCAGAATTGCCTATTAGAAAGAATATGAATCCAGTAGTTGGTAGTAAAAATGCACAGTTTATGGGTGAATGTTTCTTAACAATGAGTTCAATAGATATAGCACAAGCACACAAAGATAATCTAACATGTATATTACGTGAAGAAGAAAAAGAGTTTTTGAATTTAGTAGAAGAAAGGAGACAGGATTTAACAAAGAAGGCTGCTGAACAGAAATCCCATGTACCTCCATGGGCTGAGAAAGAGGGAATTTATGCAAAAGGCGAAGCTCATGCTGCGATGTCCCTAGTCTTTGTGAAAAAGGGAAAATTCTGCCTCCATAGGTTAAAGACAGATTATAATAACAATGTCATTGGTTCCAGTGAATGTGAACACAACTTCCTAATTTTAGGAGGGTGGGGACTAAAAGGGGGAACTGATCCTGTGTTTCCAGGAGTTTATTATGTATGTGGGAATAATGCTTATTATAGGTTACCTGCAAGATGGTATGGAAGCTGTTATTTTGGAATAGTTTTTCCAAAGATCTACCATGTAGACAGAATCAATGGAATCAATGAAAATTCTAATGGACTAACACGGAGAAGAAGAGCTAGTTTTTCTGAAATAGTAGGTGATATATTTAGTGCATTGATACCCTCAGTTGGAGTCATTCTAAATTCACGTAAAATTTGCAAATTATCAACCATAGTTGATCGTCTTTCTACAGATACTGCCGGAGGATTCTTAATGATTAATACAGAAATGGTTGCAATAAGGTCTATGGTTTTACAAAATCGTCTTGCTCTTGACATTTTATTGGCAAAAGAGGGCGGAGTCTGTGGTATGTTGAAAATTCAACATTGCTGCACTTATATTCCTGACAAATGTAAGGAAATTAAAGGATATATTAGAAATATTGCAAGAATGCATAATGACTTGACCCAACTGGAGGCTGACAGTGTATGGGGAAGATTAACGAAAAGTATAACATCAATAGGGAATTGGTTTACTAATTTTGGGAAAAGTTTTCTAGGTCAAATGCTCTTACCAGTAATTGTGATAATAACAATAGTAATGACAGTAATGATCACATGTAAATGTTGCAGAAGCAAGGGAAAGAGAAGAATACATTTAGAAAGAGAAGGGAGAAGAAAGAAACGAAAGAGGGAATATGAAGAAATTCAGTTAGAAGAAATGAAAGGAAAACTATACAAAAAGATGAAAGATTTAGAAGGGAAGGAAGTAACTGATGAAATGAGGAGAGAAAAAGGAGAAAACTGAGATGTGCTAAAGTTGGCATCTGGGAAAGGATGGGTAATTTTGTGATGGCTCAAAATGCCATCAGAGAGGGGATTGATGGAGCAAGGTCTCGTAAGAAAGAGATTTGCTCGGAGGCAATCCGCTCGTTAAACTCATTAACAAGTTATTAAACGTGTTTTATGAATAACTAATACGCACCACATGAACACGTGGGTTAGTGAAGCTTGCTTATGTGTGTACTAATGCGGATAACAATGAAAACAGACTAACACCGCTTTAAACGGGGAAACTGTTGTGTGCATGCGTCAAGTGCACCTACGCAAAATGACGAGCTAACGCTTTGAGGGAAATTCTAGCGCATGAGCAGAAGACACTAAAATGGAGTCTTGAAGACTCGCGTGCATGGCATCTGCTTAGCTGAAACTAAAACAAGCTATTTTACTAATGCTAATGCGGGAGAAATATTAATAAGTAAACGGGAATAGAGTAGAGGTGGGAGGTATACAGTGAGACCATTTATTTTGTGAAAAATAACATTTGTCTTTTGACTTTATTATTAGTGTGCATTTGGGCCTCTCTTGTATGATTGGACTGGATGAAATGACGCAATGCCTGCGCATGCTCAGTGAACGAAGTCATGAAGGTCAATGACACAACATTTGAACGGAAGCCAGATTGGAGTGCCAATACCCTGGGAACGGATGGTGAAAAGTTCAGCAATGAGATGTTCCATTCTTCGTAGTGATATTAATGTTTCGAAAAGATACAAGTAGTGGATGGGAATAAAGTTTTGAATAAAAATTAAGGGGATGGGTTTGCGAACAATGGTTTAACAGAATAAAGTGACATGTAAGCATGGTGTGATGATCATCCCCCCTTGCCTGACCAATTAGATTTCGTATATTTACGATATTGAAACTTTAGTGGGTGGAACGTGAAGAAACGAAGGTATAATTAAGGTAGCTTTAGCTAGTTATTTGGCAGAGCTCGGGATGCTGTCTGGGAGTCGGGGATGCTGTTGCTGGGAGAGATGCTGTGAGATGCTGATGAAGAATCGAATGCAGATGCTGAAGAAGAACTTTCTATCCTAACTTAATTGGGTTAGATTAGAAGATCGCAGAAGAATCTCGAGGAGGAAGAGAGTGTCAGAGAGGGGTGCGGCGAAATCGTCGGTATTCTAGAGAGGTAAACTATCCTGTCCTGAATCCTGTCCTGAAGTCTTTGTCTCCTGACCTATCCTGGGAGACCCTTACCAGCCCTTTGGCCAGGGGGTTTGTCTTTTACACCATTCTTGGTAACTATAATTTCACGTTATTTGCAAATGTTCTTTTCTCTCTGTCCTCTCCCTTTCTGAGCATTAATTATGGTATGAGTCCGAAGTATATGCTTGATGGTTAATCAATTGAATTTCTCTCCTAAGAATGATGGTGACTGCACTGTATTTTTGAAATGGTTCACATGCCTTTAATTTAGATAAAGATTTTAAAACTTCCTGAGTCTGTGATCATTTTCTTCAAATAAAAGAGTAGTTAAGTGTTATGTTAATTATCACCATCAATTAGTTCAACTAATGGTCCATCGACCAGAGGAAAGAACTTATTGATCAGTGAAAGGTTAGTTAGGAAAGATTAAAATAACTAATCTTGAACATTGTGAAGTATAAATATGAAACTTTGACCCACCCCAGCGGTTTACTCAATGTGTGTTGTTTGATGGGCCCAGGTGAGTATATGGTAGTGGAGTATCTGTTGTTGGTATACCACTGGATCAGGGACATGTCCTATATTTCACATACACTGCACCCAGCCCAGTGGTGTACCTAGGGCCTACCTGGGTGGTGCCTTACGTGTAAGAAAAGGGAAGGTTAAAGCCTGGCAAGTGGGTGCACTTGCCAGGTCGATATGGCAGTAGAAACTGCGTGCAGACGCTGTGATGGCAGGTCTGAGACACCTGTAAAGGGCTGCATGTATGGCTGGCACAACTAGTGCTGCAGGCCCACTAGCAGCATTTGGTTTCCAGGCCCTGGGCACACACAGTGCACTATACGAGGGACTTAGCAGTAAATCAAATAAGTCAAACATGGAAACACGAATCCATAAATAATAAGTTGATAATAGGAGCAATTGCACTTTAACACAGATCAGCAGTGAGAAAGTGCGCAGAGACACTAAACCAGCAAAAACAGAGTCAAAACCAGGAGGCCAGAAAGCAAAAAGACAGGGAAAAGATGCCAAAAGATGCCAGGTCTAACAGTGGCCATGCCCAGGAAACTATGCACCTCGTGGCATTTCATGGGACGTCTGCTGATCTTATCACCTCCACCTTCTTCGGGTCGACTCGCAGCCCAACCTGTGAGAAGATATATCTGAAGAATTCAACCGACTCCTCATAGAGTGAGCATTTGTTGCGATGGAGCTTAAACCCGTAGTCTGACAGTCATTGGAGGGTGGCTCAGAGCCTCATGTGGTACTCCTCAAGGATATCGAAAGGTACCAGACTGTCGTCACTGATATTCAGGACACCCACCAGGCAGGAGAGCATTTTGCGGATGGTATTCTGAAACACCTCTGCCACCAACGAGATCCCAAAGTTCAACCTCCGATATCGTCGGAGGCCCATATGGGTTGAGAAGGTCATAATATACCGACTGACCAGCTCAAGCTTCATCTGGTGGTAGTCAGGGTTTAAGTCTAGTTTGGAGAACCATTGGGCTTCGTTCAGGTCCGACACAATAACGTCCATGGTGCTGGTGATGTGCCACTCTCTCTAGGTGGCTTTATTGGTGAGCCGCATGCCCATGCACAATCTGATGGCTCCCGGCTGTTTGGGCTTTGGGGCAATCACCAGTGGTAATACCATGGTGTCAGGCCAGTGACTTTCTCGATCACCCTTTGCAATTCCAGGCTCTTTAGCTCTTCTTTCACTAGCACCCGCAAGCGGAATGGGACCCTCTGGTGTTGAAGCACTGTTGTCCTCACAGATTTGTTGGTGCAATCGAACTTTGATGCCTTTGATTCGTCACAGTTACTCAAATAGCTGGGGGTACTCCAGCATGATATTGGCAGTGTGTGACTCTCAGACCTGTGGGCAAAGAAGATGAGCCCCAGGTCTTCCTCTGCATGGCAGATTAACAGCGTGCCAGTGGTTCCTTCTGTGATGTGGAATCTGGCTCGCTTTGCACTCCCATCGCTTACCACTTCGACTTCCACCGCCCCTTTCAGGTGATGCTGCTATGTGTCACCGTATGTGTAGAGCCTTGCTTTTGTTACCTCCGATTTATGGCGAGGAACCAATCTGTCAAACTGTGACGAGTCCATTACATTGACAGAGGCTCCGGTGTCAATCAGCGCCCTCACAACCGTGCCACCAATGGTCACTGTGCACATTGGCGGGGGCCTCCTCTGGTTGCCTTCTATTCTGGAAAACGAGACAATGGATACTTGGCTAACATCCTCATCATGGCCTGCATATGACCTCTGGTAGCCACCCGCAGTTGTCCCCTCTCCCTCGTCTTCCTCGAGGGACAGATGTCAAAGGATTGGTTTTGCCTTGCCTCTGTTTCATAATCGGGGCCCCTGCCCATCACTGCGGCACATCTTGTCGAAGTGGTTCAAGCATCCGCACTTGGAGCATGATCTACCTCAAGCGGGGCAGGAGTTTGGCACTCGATGTTCCTGGCCACAGTTGTTATACTTTCCCTCCATCGTTGTTGTTCTGCCAGATGTGTGGGGTTGAGCGGAAGGTCGTTGTATGGTGCCTACTTGCTCTTCCTTTACTTTGATGGTGTGGGTTGTGCCTGCCTGGTCCACACCTCTCACCAGGCCACCTCCACCTCATTGGCCTGTGTATCGGCCAATTAGTGCGACCTCGCTGGCACTAGTATGGCAACCAAGGTGATTTTATTTTGGAGCAGGATTAGTCCTCGGAGGGCTGCTGACTTGCAGCCTTGAATTCATTGTGTCCTAATTTCATCCTGCTGGTTGATGTCAGTGCGCGTACTTGCCATGCTTAGAAAATGTCTACTGACTCCTCCTCCCACTGTCTTGCCTGTACAGTTTGAAACACTCATAGTTGGGGTTGAGCTGTGGGTCAAAGTGTCTGTTTAATGCCGCCACTGCAGCATCAAAATCCGCATCATCTCCTGTGTTGGGCAAGGTCTAAATAGATCATTCAGCTACGCTATGCAAAAATGAAGCAAATGCGACCTCTTGACTTTGCCCTCTGTTTCCCGTGTGGCTCAGAAGCAGTGTTGTAGGCATCCAACCCACTGCCACCAGTGTGATGCAGCCATTGTGGGCTCCGCCAGCTTGCTGAAGGGCGGCAGTGCCGTCCCTGAGGAATGGGTAACTGGCAGGGGTGGTGCTTGCCTTTGCTGTTGCACAGACATGGCAAAACAGTGTCAGTAATGCAGGCTCTGCTTATGATGGGCCTACTGTAGGCCTGCTCCCACACACAGTGGTGTGATTGCCGCCTTACTATCTGGTTGTTATATTAGACCATGCATGCAGTTCTCTGGTGGCCATTCTCCCCTATGCAGCTCTATTTGATCTGCCTCTTCAGCTAATTGACGCTGAATAATTGTCCTTTTCTTAACCCTATTACTACATTTTCTTCTTTTTTTCATCTCTTCTTATTATTCTTTTTTTTCCCTACAGGCCTCAGCCTTCCCTGAGTCATTGATGGATGCCTGTCAGCTTCATTCATATGATCAATGCTGAGAGAAGCTCTTAGTTTAGAGCGAGTTCTCATGGCTGCCAGAGCTGAGGAGCGTGCTGATCGACAGGCTGCTGACATGGAAGCCGGAGGTGCTAGAGTGAGTCAAAGGAAGTTGGACTTCAGGTGTGGATTTTCATTTCCACACAAAGGTAAATGTCCCGCCAGTGGACAGATTTGGAAAGGCTGAGGGAAGGAGAGCCATTTTGTAACGGTTTGCAAGGTGAAGGAAAAAGTAAGTGCGTGATGGTGCAAAGACAAAATGGCCACCTGAATGTTCCTGAAACGACGTTCGATGGACGCCCACAAGGCCAAGCGACAACACCAACTGAGGCAAATCGTTTCCAAACAAAGTCAATCACCATCTAATTCATCATCAAAAAGTTCTTCAGTAGCAATATCAAGTGAAAGTGAAAGTGAAAGTGAAAAAGATGGTTGTGCAATGTCGATGTTTACCTCAGAAAAACGTGCACATGTTGGACTGGCCGCATGTAAAGAAAAATACTAGTCAAAGAAAAGTTGACATGACAAAGCACCAAAGTCATTCAAACATTGTCCGAAGAGTACACTAAAAGTCAATTGTTGCTCAATACCTTTTATTATCAACAGTGGTGCAATGATAAACATTATGCCTGAGGAGATATACAATGAACTTTCTCCATTGCCCTGACATCCGCCATTGAAAACTAAAGTATATACATGGGCTGTATCGACGGCCTTAAAAAGCCAAGGTTCATTTTTAGCAGCGATGAAACACAAGAAAACAAAATTACAAGCACCCATTCACATACTTCAAGGTACGGCGTCAAGTGATTATTTAATCATCTTCAGCACAATTGCTGATATGGGAATGATATCAGTGAACTATAACATGAATGCTCATCACAAAATAATAAGTCAGTTCACTTCTTTGTTTCATGGGTTAGGAAAACTCGAGACTATGAAAGTACAATTACACACTACTGAGGACGTCCGTCCTATTGCTTGAAGACACAGATGAATTGCATTTCATCTGGAGGAAGCTGTCGAAAGAGAACTTGAATACTTACTCAAGCATGATATCATTCAGCATTTCACTGGTCCAATGCCATGGGTTTCTCCCATAGTGGTGGTAGTCAAAAAGGACAGTGAGGAGCTATATGCATCTGTGTTGATGTGCGTTAAGAGATCAAGGCAATTGAAAGAAAACAACATCTATGTCCGCACGCTGCCAACATGGTAACCCAATTGAATGGGGTGAGGTCTTCTCCCACCTTGATTTGAATAAAGGATATCATCAATTGGAGCTCAAGGAGAACTGCAGGTACAGTATAACCTTTTCTACACATATTGATCTGTTCCGTTATAAAAGACTACATTTCAGTGTCATCAGCTGCAGAGCTTTTTCAAGATGTCATTCAGCATATCATACTGCCTGTCATGAATGCTATAAATTATAGTGATGACATATCGGTTTTCGGAGCTACACAGAAAGAGTACAATAAAGCTCTTATGCAAGTGTGACATTTGCTAGCTGATGCAGGTTTAACTTTGAATGCAGAGAAATGTGAGCTCCACAAGACAAAGTTAAAATTCTTTGGCCATATCTTTTCTGATGGGGGGCATTACACTTGATCCAGCTAAGATGAAAGCGTTGTCAACTACTAGGTTCCCACACAATGTTTCCATGTTATGTTCATTCCTTAGCATGGCCCCCTACTGTTCTATATATTTACGAGACTTTGCCACCGTGAGTGCTCCGTTAAGAGACTTCACTAAAAAGAATGTTTCATTACATTGGTCACATAAATGCGAGCAAAGCTTCAAGAAAATCAAACAAGCTATTGAGAACACTACTGAAATAGCATAATTTGATCCAAAACTTCATATCGAGGTTGTTATTGACACATTGGGTTAGGCGCAATCTTGCAGAGCACAGCGGACACCCAAATACTCAAAGACATATTGTGGCATATGCAAGCCCAAGTTTGTCCCAAACTGAACATTCTTATTCACAAACTGAGAAAGAAAGTGCATCAGTGGTGTGGGATTTTGAACATTTCCACGTATTCTTTTATGGAAAGCCTTTCACCCTTGGGACAGATCATCAAGCATTGTTGGCCATCATTGGCAATACAAAGGAAAAGATGCCTTCTTGCATTGAACGCTGGGGTCTAAGATTACATGAATACAACTGCACAGGCATGCACCATTCCAGGGAAAGATCAAACCCTACTAACTACTTCTCTAGAGTCCTCTGCAGTGCCCTGGTACCCCTTCCAAGATGGCTAAAGACTACATGAACTTCATTGTGAACTAAAGCACACCAGCTGCCATTTCGTTGGAACCAATTGCCACTGCCATGAGTCAAGACAGTAACATATTAAAACTACAAGACATTATTACACATTAGTCTTGGAACCAGCACTCTCGATCTTCAGCATCTTCACGACATGGGGTGTTCTTGCGATTTTAAAATCTGACACCTGCTCACCTTTCAACAGTCAAGAATTCGTTAGGATTCTTTCTCATTCCTCTTAATGTGACGCATCAGAAGAGCACACTTTTTTGGCCACAGGCCAATAACCTTGTCAAACATTTCATGAGTAATCTTTAGAAAGCTGCTCAGCATGTTGTATTGGAAAAGCTCAACCTTAAAACTGTTTTGAATTCTACTCTTTGAACTTACCATTCAAAACCCTCACTCGACCACAGAAAGCCCTGCAACCTTGATGTTCAGGAGAGCCATGATGACCAAGTTACCTCAATGGAACAACTGCAGATCACGTACTGAGGAAGACACCCGTATCAAAGACTTGGATCATAAAAGAAAAACGAAGGCCTATGCAAACAAGTGCCGACATGCAAAGGACGTTACTTTCACTAGAGGAAATCGAGTGCTTGTCCATCAGTCTACAAGATGAATATCTGCTGCTCCCTTTGATGCTGAGCCCTTTCATGTTGGGACCAGCAAAGGACACATGGTGACTGCCCAACATCCTGGGAAGTCCATTAAGCGAAATTCCTTGCATTTCCAACATGTGGTTCATCGCTCATCTGCATTGATGTCAATGTAGAGACTAGGTCTGAAAGGATAATTGAAAACCCCTTAACTGCTGTTGTTCCTACATCAGCAGTGCAGGTCATGTACACTTCTACTGCCTGTCCCCAGTTTCCGTCGACAACATCAGGATGAGTGTTCAGAGCACCATGAAGACTCATTGGGGAGATGTAGTGTTGTGTGTTAGCAATGACAGAGCCATTTTGGCTCCTGATGGACTCCATTGAACTGTGACATAGGTGTTAGAGTGTAGGAAAGGGAATGCAGGTTTAGAATGCTGCGTTTGTGCTTACACAGAGACGACTAAAGACATGTAATACTAAGCTGCATGTTTGGTGTAGTCATTCGCAGGTACCCAGGCTAGGGAGGACCTACAGCAGGTGGCGCTGTGACCACAAGCTTGGCTGCCGGGGCACCATAACCTGCTCAGGTGACTCACTGGTGTGCACCCATTTGCTGCAAACCTTGCCGAGCCTCTTGACCAGCGTGACAGGGACCATGGGCTCACCGCAAGGCCCACAGCAACTTGCCACAATGTGCTGATCCGTGCAGCCTGCGTGTTCTCCGGAGGGCTCCGGCTGACGGTGAGTGGCACTGACTAGCGCTGCAACCAGGTGGATGTGGGGTATGCGACCGTCCTCGTCTCCAGTGTAAGCTGCGCTGGAGCAGCTAGTATCAAATAGGCCACAGTTACAGTTTTTAGATACTTGACGGTGACCACAATGGCTATCTCGTTTCAAGGAGTGACCACGAGCGGTCACGCCTCCATTTATTTATACCCTCGGGTCGTACCCAGCCCTCGGGGTGCATACTGGGGACAGGATGTGACCATACGGCTAGAGTGGTCGACCTCGATGCTGAGTAACCGGGTTCGAGTCTGGACAGGGATGCTCAACATCCTGTGATTCTGGGCAAATCACTTAATCTCTCCGTGCCTAACAAAAAGTGGATGTGTCCGTCTGTAATACAAGTGGTGCTCATGTAAAGCTCATGATACCTTCGGGTCAAGTTTGCGATATATAAAACTCCAGAAAAAAAAATACTGTGCTACATTGTATTGTAGATGCTGGGTGGCACTCTACACAGGAGACAAAGGCAGTGGACATCGGCCTTCAACTGCCTCCAACTGCTCCAGTCCTCTAAGGAATTGCCCGAAGGGATAATTGGCCAGTGCGACCCTTTATAAATCCCATAAAAGTTGGACATTTGCTGTAATCATAATAGTGATCCTACACGAGAATATTTTGTATTTTTAAAGCACAGCTTAAATAGGCCAACCCATAGCTCAACATTTGAAATCCTTGGTGGAAGGACATTTAAAGGCAGCAAAGGGAACTTGGGTTTAATATCTGGCAGTCATTCTGAATTGCTATATACTGTACGTCGTACGGATTACGCACGCACGTTTTCATTTCCCAGAGCGTCCCTTGGTACTTGTCGAATCCTTAATGCCGAAAAGCTGCTATGTAGAAAGATCCACCCCATGAATGTCCCCACTGATTCTCTAACCTGTTGTGCGTTACCTTCTATAAAACCTCAGGATACCTGATGCATTTCTTCATTTGTTATCCCCTGGTTGCCTTTGTGCCTGATGTACGCTGTAGCCTTTATTTATATTTAATCTATTTTTAATGATGCCTGTCAAGGAGTCTGCTGGTTTTGTTTTTCCGTTTGTATAGTCGTTGCCTAGCAAACAGCAGTGGCCTAGAGGAGTACGTATTCCCCTCGAAGGCTTGACAGCTTTAGACCAACTTTTCATGCTAATCGCAAATTATGTTATTTCACAATTTTAATTCAGTTGTTTAGTCAAGCTGGCAGGTCGTCTGTTTTTTCTTTGTGGGTAACGTGTTCTTTACTTTAAAAATCAACGGTTAAGATACTGTTCTGCATTACTTTAGAAATAATAAATATGACGAAATTAACAAGATCTGATCAAAGGATAACATTTCAAAGACATTATACAAACTGTCTATGAAGAGAATATTAAAACGTAATCTTAGAATACTAGTTAGTGAAACAGTGCAGTCTATTGAGAAAAGGAAAGAAAGAAAGAAAGAAAGAAAGAAAGAAAGAAAGAAAGAAAGAAAGAAAGAAAGAAAGAAAAATATGTGGCGAATATGCAATGAGGGAAGCTTAAACAGGAAAAAGGGAGATATGAAAAAAAACAAGGACTGTAGGAAGATCCAAAGAAACAGGAGGAAAGCAACAACGGAAGGGAAACTAATAAGAAAGAAAGGTAGACACAAAAGAAGGGACAAAGAAAGAAACATATAAAGGAGGGGAGGAAGAACATGGGAAATAGAAAGGAAGACAATGAGAGGAAGTAAGAAATGAAACATGGGAAGCTAGGGAAGATGGGATGAAATGAAAGATTAGAGGAAGGTCTGATAACATAGTTGTTCTCAATAAAAGAGCACTGGGTCACCATCAAGAAAACTGTGAATACCCACCAGGGGGTATATTCACAAGAACGTGCGATAAACATCGCCAAAATAGCTTACCGCAACTTCTCACATCACAGCCCATCGCGGGAAAATAACGCGTGCGAACGTGGCATTCTCAACACGGCGATACCGTGCGATATCCGCACGCGAACGCGGAAAATGTCCGCGAAACAACTAGCACAACGGCGATAAAAATCCAAACCCTAACGCGAAAAAAGTTGCAATGGGCCCAATCGCGAAGAGACAATCCGCGATAAGGCGCGCAAGGCCTGCAATACACATACGTCAGGCGGGAAAAATCACTACAAAAACAGGAAAAAAAACACCAAACCAAAAAACACCAACAGTGAAGCATGATGGAGTCAGGCGGAGCAGGCACAGGGGACGATCGGAACCCCACAAGCCCCCCGGAGCCCCAGCCAGGGCCCTCGGGGACAGGGAAGGACAAGAAGAAGAGGAAGCCGCGGTTCAGTCCGCAGGAGAATCAGATCCTGGTCACGGAGGTGATAGGACACCATCAACAACTGTTCATCACTTCCACCATGTCATTGGGCACAAGAAATGGAATATGGTAGTCCATCTTGGACAAGGTGAATGCTGTCGGAGTTCAGAGGATGTCAATGGACGAGGTCAAGAGGCGATGGACTGATATCAAGCGCAAAACCAAGAGCAAACTCGCCAACAACCTCAAAGCAGCAATGCAGACTGGAGGTGGGAGTCCTGCACCGCAGGAGGAGCTGGATGAGATGGAGGAGATGGTGTCGACAGTCATCAGTGTGGATACGGTCGCAAGAGTTGGGGGCCCGGACACTGCTCTATAGGACCGGACACAACAGCAACAGGGTGAGTAGCGACCAGGGACTGGGGGACGGGGGAGATGGGCACAATGGCACACATGCACAAATAAGCAGACCACACTGCACATCCACAATGACTTTGGATCATGTCCCTGATCCCCTTGCCATACTGCAGCACACATAGGAACACCAAGTACGTCACCCTCGACCATCTGCCCAGAGTGGGCCCACCCCACACATCACACAGCTCACATACAACCCATGCACATGTGCTGAACCCAGCCAACCTGCTGGTCCGTGAGCCACACTGACAACGTAAGTGACACTGCATGATGAATACCATGCCTGCAGTCCGATTACCATGACATGGTGCACGCAAAGACACTGAGGTGGCTGAGTGTGGACCACATCCGTAAAGGAGCATGTCACACTCTGACACATCCACATGTGGAGAAGTGTGGCTCAATGGTTAGAGCGGCAGACCCTGATGCAGAGATCTGGCCCGGGACCAGGGTTCACCCCGCCTCGGCGGGTCTTGGGCTCAACTTCCTCGGACCTGATAATTCTCGCCTCGGTGCCTATTCTAATCATGGGTCCCACTCTGCAACTCTGGGCAATAGCTTGCTTAATCTCCACAACGGCCCCAACAGCGCTGGGATGTCTGGCTTCACCCTGGGGGTGCCCAGGAGTGGACATTTCACAGGGAAAAGCCAGGAAGGGTTCCACAGCGGTATGCGTACAGCGCCTGGACACCCCTTTGGGGGTATGGGTGCGCTTTACAAGTACAAATTTCATTTCATGCACAATCAACCCCTGACATCAACAACACAGCTGCGGACAAACCATGCCCCAGAGTCCCCACTCCCACCAAGACACACATCCACCCAAGTCTGGTAACGTCTCAACACTGCATGGACACAGAAGTCAAAGGCACACCGCCTGCAAGGGACAAGAGGCAGCAGAATCAGAGCTGCAGGGGCGACTCTCACAAAACTGCAGCACACACATATGACAGTCAGAGCACAGCAGCATAGACAACAATGTGGTACAAACTGCAACATGTGAACAACAGGACAGAGGGCGAAACTGCTGCTGCTTGTGTGAAGATACTGGCCAATCACATTTGGCATAGCAGGGGGATGTGAGATGAAACTGCACAAGTACAACCTCACATCCCTCATGGTGTAGAAATGTCAACTGTCCCGCAGCTAACAGGCATCTCCTCCTACACAGTCACAATGTACCTCGTCATGCAGTCTGTATGTGAACTTGTACAATGCCTGGACAAACATGTCAACACGATATGATGCAGCATCTCCCCTTAACATTGCAGAGGGACCATCAGCACCACCTGCAGAGCAGACCCAACAACTCTACACTGATGACAACCCCATCATCGATACCGAAGCCCTCAGAGACCTCATCGGCCGCATCGGCTCCCCACCTCCAGGATCAGGGCAGCCCAGCTGCATCGAGGAAACCCCACCCCCAGCACAGACCACACAACAGGCAGCACCTGCCACACCGGCTGTCTCCCAGGACCCCCACGGAACACACCTGGCCTTCCAAACCCGTGTGTTAGAGGCCCAGGAGAAGACGGCTGATCAGGTGCGGGTGGGGTTTGACCTCCTGGCAGCAAACTTGATGCCATCCATGGGTGTCTACATCCCTTCGGGGACCACTTACAGTCCCTGACGGACACCCACAGTCCGCTCCATGGCCTCCAATGAGCCCTGACCGACATCGCTGGAGTCCTGACTCGGAGACAAGAACACCTGTCAAGTCAGAGTGGCTCCAGCGATCTCAGCAGTGATATGGCACAAATGCGGAGACTCATGGAGGACATGGTGCGGATGGAGGCGGAAAGGTTGGCTGTCACTGCTGCACATCAGCAAAATGTAGCTGGGATATACCATGCCCTGCAGATCCTCGTCATGGCATTGCTGCCACAAGGCCTGGCACAGATGGATGCTGCTGCTCGTACACCATCCACATCTGCGCCCCCTGGTGTGTCAGTGCCTCACTGTGCGGCAGACATTTCTACTCCTGCACCTGATGTGTCACTGCCACACGGTGCGGCCGACAATTCACCTCCGGCCCCTGATGTGTCAGTGGCACACAGTGCTGCAGCCGGAACTGCAGCACCCACAGGTGAGGCAGAGCACACATCAGAGGACGAGGATGTGGATGATACAGACTTCTTGATCATGAGGTGGCAGTAGCATTCCTCCCACCCATTTGGCCTGTTTCATCTTGGTTCTGCCCTTGGCATCATGACCTTCCACTGCCCCCCGATGCACTCTTTGACTCTCACCTTGGACCTCGACATGGACTGCCATATTCTGTTAGATGACCGATGACACAGCGATCAGACTGCGGTCTGGACTCTTCCTCTTCCGATGTACTTGTCATGCCCTGAAGGACTCTAGCTGGCCCGCCACGTGCTAATGATGTGAAGTGGGGTCTGCATGGCCCTGTACTGCTCCAGCTGCAACACTCCACTGGATGACAATAAATCATTCACTATTGCACAGTTGTGTCATGTCTTCGGTCATTCAAGTATGTGAGTGTGGATGTGTGTTGGGTCAGTGATTCCCCCTGACGTCCATGTTGCACACGTCGTGGGACATGAGTCACAGGGTGCTACATTGCCGATTGCGTTCTGTGCGGCATAGCCACTACATCAGGGACACACGCATTCGTCACTTCCTTGTCCGGACAAGGACTGAACCAGCGCACAGAGCCCCAGGATCATTCTTGCACGCCCAACGCTGGTCCGGCGTACGCCAGGCCAGACCACTACGCTTACGCTCCGAGGGGGGACGACATAGCTACATGTCCCAGGATTTCACGCTTGGGATCTACTGGTCACTGGTCTTGTTGCCAGCATGCCACGGCCACTCCGTGAGGGCAGGTTTGCACACACACCACACCCATCCAGCAGATGCGCCACGGGCCATGTGACACCGCCAATAAAAGGGGTCTGCAATGTCACATTCCCCACTGCCGGAGGTGACCTGACGACGTACGCGCAACGGGACTCAATCATGGAGGGTCCATGACTTGTGGCGCACAGGGTTAGTCGCCCCCGACGTCCGGCGGCCATCACGGGCCTACCACCACGTGGCGCTGGCTTGAGTTGCACAGGGTTAGTCGCACCTATGAAGCTGAGCGGGGGTGCAGCCTGCGATGATGACGTGTGCACTGATATGGTCTCTGCCATTTCTGACTCATGACCCAGTATCAAGTGTGCGACCTGCTGGACCGCGGGGGGTGCCGCATGATGTGGGGACTGCCAAGGCTGCGGGCCCCAGCCTTGGAGTTAGCACCGGCACGTGGTGTGCCCTCTTGGAGACACACCGGTGGCAGCAGGTGAGCAGTGGAGTCTGGGTGCGCAGGGGCAGACATTCACCGCTGGGCGGCGGGAGGGGCTGGGGTGCAGCAGCATGTGTGCGCAGGGGCGGACAGGCGATGATGCCGTGTGCAATGATTTGGACTCTGCAAATATTTGTTGTGTACTCGATTTCAGATAGGGGACCTGGTGGACTGCAGTGTAGGCCGGAGCCTGCGTGCGATGTGGGCCTACCACCACGTGGCATTGCCTCAAGGTTCACAGAGTTAGTGGCACCTATGGAGCTGAGTGGGTGTGCAGCCTGTGATGATGACGTGTGCACTGTAATGGACTCTCCCATTCCGAACTCAAGGCCCAGATTCAGGTGTGTGACCTAGTGGGCCGCCGGGCGGGTCCGCGTGATGTGGAGGCTGCCAAGGTCGCGTGTCCCGGGCTCGGATCGTGCACTGGCACGTGGTTGGAGACACACCGGTGGCGGAAGGTGAGCAGTGGGGCCGGGATGCGCATGGGCAGCAGTCTCTCTTCCTCTCTTCCTTTCACTGTCTCTCTCTCCCTTTCTTTCTTTCTCTCTCTCCCTTTCTTTATTTCTTTCTCTCTCTCTCTGTCCTTTGATGAGCACATGACACACGTTCTTATCTCAGATTTTTTCTTGCAGGCTGTGACTTCCAGATTGTCCGGAGTGGATCCGCATGGACTCTTCAGAATTGTTGTTTTGTGTTGTGTATTAACAAAGTTCTGTTGTGTGATTTCTAAGTTGAATGTTTGTTTCTCCTTATTCTGACCACACATGTATGTTTGTTGTTGTATTTGTGCGACATCAGGCTCTTTTTTATCTCGTGATTTCGCAAAGTTGCTGTGGCATATCTTTGTCTGGGGTGGGTGGGCCTTGGGGGGCCAGGGGTGTGGGGGGTCCTGGGGTGGTGGCGGTTGGTGTTGTGGGCCTCTAGGGTCTCCGAGCTGCATGTGCAGTGGCTCCATGGCATCTGTTGTTCTTCAGGTGTGGCTGTGGGCTGGGCTCCCTTTTGTGGTGCAGGTAGTCGTCCTGCTTAGCACCAGCAAAAGGCAGGTGTTGAATCACTGCTGTTACCGCGGCTTATCGCCTGCTTTTGACTCGCATCGCAGATCTGGCTGTCCGTTGAGAATCGCACGGTGTTGTCTTTTCGTGTGTTTTTGCATGGAGACGCCTATTCTGCATCTCATTAGCGTTAGTTGGCGGTGTCAACCGTGGCGATGTTTTTTGCGGCAGCTATCGCAGGTTATGTGGCGATGTAGGCAGTTAGCACCAGCTTGCGAATGGGGCGGTAATTCTATCGCCACTTTTGCAGCGCTAAAGTGCCGATAACTCGGCGATAAGTCCTTGTGAATATGCCCCTTAGTCTCTCATTACGAGTTAGGCAGAATTCCATGCATAGATTCCCAGCAGCCAGAATCACCTATACTGACCTGAATTTCCACATGGATTTCTGCCTATTAGAAGTTAAACTCCTTGGAATGTTGAATAACTATGCAGACATCAAATTACCATGTGGAATGCCACACGGCACCCTCTATGTCAAGGGGCCTGGGAAGGGAAAGGGACGGATAGTTTGGCAGATTATATTTTTCCCTTGCCAGAGAAAAAGATCAGCGGGTGTGGGGGACCAGGCTTGGCTGCTGGTACAATCAAAACCATATGTCGTTTTACCACCCAGAAGTACTGACCAGTAAAATTGGTCTGGCATGCCTGCCCCGCGAAAACTGAGTGCAAGGACACCAGGCCATCCGCAATCAGGTAGATCGATATCTGATCTAGGAATACTGCTCCCCCTGAGCCAAATCTGGCACGAAGTCTTAACTTATGTGGGTGTTCATGGACTTACCCACTGGCCTTTCCATTCTATTTGTGCAGCCAAAAATGTTTCAGAAAAGATGGGTAAATGTGTAAATTAGGTATGAAGAAAACTAAAACATCGACATATTGCAAGCAGATCTAAGGATTTACTGAAGTAAAATGTCTTTCCATGTGGAGGAAAACGGGAAAAGGTTAGGGTGCATTAGACTTTAAGTAAAACTGTAACAGCCAGAAGAATTTCCTCAGCTGTAAATACTGTGGTTTAGGTTTGGGAGTACCGCAGGTCACTTGCCATTTACTCCTCGGGGAATTTCCCTGAGATAAACGCACCTGCATTTCTCCATAAGACTTCTTAGTGCTCTTGGGAGCTGTGGAGGAGAGGACCCAATTGCCTATTGTTCCCCACTCTGTCCCACTTAGAATTGGGCTGTGGCTAACCACATCTGGTTTAAAGGGAGAAGGAAGGGGGTAGTTGGGGACGGTGAGGTAGTAGGGCAGAGACAACTCTCCTGGCAGCATATTTCAGTATAGGGAGTGATGACGGGACGAGGTTTCTGCTCCTATGCATATAAACCCACTTGCTTCCCCAAAATCCTAGGGCAGCCCCCAAATCAAACGTCATAAACTTTTTCCAAAGTTCAAAAAATGTTTTCATCCTTTGTGTACTCAGGGTCATATTTACAAGCTCTTATCACCATAGGAACGTCACTTTTTAGGACGTTCCTGTGGTGATAGGAGCTTCACCTTATTTACAAGCCACTTTACGCTGCCTTGTAAATAAGGCCCCCTTTCCCGCTATGCATAGCGTGAAAGGGGAGGGCAATGGGTGTTGCTCTGGGCATTCCACTTCAACACCCATTGCTTCTGACACTGCCCCCTATTTACAAGGGAGGCCTAAATAGGAGGCAGCGCCAAAATTAAGACCAGGGAAAACCTGTTATTACCCTGCTGTTCTCATGTGTGCTACGTTGTGCAGCACACATGCAAACAGCAAATGGCCAATGATTGTTTATGTGCAGGAAGGTCCCCCTTCCTGCACATAAACAATCATTATTTAAAAATGCAGTTTTGCAACTTCTGTGTGTGCTGCATTGAGTAGGACACTTAGACGTTACAAAACGGCATTCAAAGATTGTTTATGTGCAGGAAGGGGGACCTTCCTGCACATAAACAATCTTCCCCTGCACGCAGACACCTTTGCACTATGGTGTAAGGGTGCCTGCATTGGCGCTAGGCTGCTAAGTGTAGCGCCAGCGCAGGGGGAAACGCAGGGCTTCACCATATCATTGTAAATATTGTGCAGCCCTTGCGTTTCTGAAGTAGCAGAGTGAGGTGTTATGCCAGGAATGCCAACGCCTCACTCCGCCACTTCCCTTGTACATATTCCCCTTAGTGTCCAAATCAGAATTTACCTTTCTTGCAACGCCTTTAAAAAAATCCCATTTAGATAGATTTCACTAAATGTGGGAAGAAAATATCCTTCTTTGCCTTCTGAAAAGGTTAATGACAGGACACGTTGTCTAAGTACTTCGCTCTTTATGCCTGGTTCACAAAACCGAATGAAGTAAAACTGAAGGTAGGATTTATCCGATTTCGCAAAAAATATCTGACTTTTATGAGAATCATCAAGAATCTCATTGGTACTCTGGGAAATCCTTGCCAGTCATAGATTTTATACGAGTACACGCATATGTAAAATTTGCACATGCAGAATGTCCATCAGTCAGAAATTCTGCATGAGGAAATTTGATGCAAGTATATATTTGCAAAATTTAACATTATTTTGATTTCGTCTCTAACAACGCATGTTTCCAGAGGAGGAACCCCTTCCTCTGCACACCCAGAAAATGTAGGGGTCTTCCCTCCCTTTCCATACCTTCGCAATGCAAGTACCCTTTCCGAGAAGCAGAGCAAATGTATGATTGCCAAATTTCCAACAAACTAATGAAATTAATATATTACCAAATACCTTTATGCGGAGTTAAAATTCAGAAGATTTTGCCCCTGTTATTGGAATGACTTGCTCATCTAAGTCAATCAATCAATCAATCAATATTTGTAAAGCACACCAATCACCACAGGGGGATCCAGGCGCTGCATGGCGGGAGCTATTCGAACATCCAGGTCTTGAGGCTGCACCTGAATTTGGCAAGGTTGGAGGAGGTTCGGAGGTGGATGGGGAGGTCGATTCAAGCCTTGGCAGACAGGTGGGAGAAGGCGCGTTCTCCGGCTCGAGTACAATGGATTCGGGGGACGGTGGTGAGGGCAAGGAGGCAGACATCAGGTGTCTGGTGGGGTGATGGAAGGACAGGTGATTGTTCAGGTATTTGGGTACCGTGTTGTGGAGGTGCTTTGTAGGCGTGCGTGAGCAGTTTGAAGTGGCATATCTTCTTGATGGGGAGCCCGTGTAGGTTGCGGAGGTGGGGGCTGATGTTTGCTCACCTTGGCAGTTGAGGATGATTCTTGCCACTGCATTCTGGATGGTTTGGAGGCGCTTGAGAAGGAGGGTATCCTGTAGATGTTGAACAGTGTGAGAGAGAGGATCCCTGGGGTACGTTGCATATGATACTTTTGGGATCGGAGCTGTACGCTGGGAGGCGGACTCTCTGGGATAGTAGCTTGAGGGCTTGAATGAGGAGGTTGTGGGAGACTATGTCGAAGGCCGCTGACAGTTTGAGGAGGATCAGGACTACTGATCTGCCACTGTCAATTATGGCTCTTTCGTCATCCGTAGCGGCTATAAAGGCAGTTTCTGTGCTGTGGTTGGAGCGGAATCCAGATTGGGAGGGTCAAGCAGGTAGTTGGATTCCAACTAGTCCATGAGTTGGCGGTTGATGGCTTTCTTCAGCACCTTGGTCGGGAAGAGGAGGAGGAAGATGGGCCGGTAGTTCTTAAGGTCGGATGGGTCCGCTTTGGTGTTTTTCAGAAGTGGTATTACTTCGGCATGCTTCCATGATTCTGGGAATATGGAGAATCTGAGCGCTGAGTTGATGATGCTGGTGAGCGGGGGTCCAATTTCTTTGTGTCCAAGGTTGAGGGCGTGGTGAGGGCAGGGGTCAGTCAGAGCTCCAGAATGGATGGAGGACATGATGGATGTTGTGGTTTCGGTGTCGAGGGGTGTCCAGTTGGTAAGGCAGTGGAGTGGGAGGATAGTGGGAGGAGCCAAAAGTTCTGGTTACAGTCGTTGGAGTTTCAAGTTCTTGTAAAAGTTGTCAATCTTGTTGTGGAATAAGTCGGCGAGTGAGTTGCAGAGGGACTGGCATGGCTGGATGGTGTTTTTGATGGCATTTGGAGAGGAGAATTCTCTGAAGTTGATCGTAAATTTGAAAAAAATAAGATTATAAATTGAGCCTTTAGTGGACTGAGTACTATGAAATGGAATAAAATAAAAAATGTATGTAAATTAGTCAATTCTTCCTTTGTGAAGTTTTTTCTCCTGTATTAGGCAAAAGAAAGCCAATTCTGACATTACAAAAAAACTATTTTGTGGACTGACAAAATACCACTCACTGACAGCAAATAGAACATTATGAAATTTCTGACATCTTTTACCAGTTCAGCCAAGGTACCGGAATATCATAAAGTTGTTGGTATTCCTCATTGTCTTATTTGTTTATTCACTATGGATCGGAAATTTTCTCAGGACTAATTTTGTTGGCTGCACTGTACATGAGGTATTACTACCCTGCTTACTGAGTTCAGCATTTGAAAGGTTAGCACAGCACAGTAGGTTAAATAGCATTGGTATACATCCAATTACTAAGTATAGTAACAAGATCAACTATAGTATATGCACAGTTTGTGTTCTCAAAACAACCAAGGGTTAGTCCGTACCTGGCCTTACACAACTCATCACATACCTACATATTAGATGGCATTTTGTTTTTAAGGATCTGCTTCATCCATACTAACCAGTTACTTGGTAGTAGGCTGTTAGATGCTGGTGGATAGCTCTAAAAAGAGAACTTAAAGTGAGTGTAGTGTAGTCTTATAGCAATGAATAAATGAACAAGTTATTTTTCTA
This sequence comes from Calotriton arnoldi, assembly GCA_963921515.1. Classification (NCBI taxonomy): domain Eukaryota; kingdom Metazoa; phylum Chordata; class Amphibia; order Caudata; family Salamandridae; genus Calotriton; species Calotriton arnoldi. Next base: position 208,479 of record CAWUFW010013249.1, on the reverse strand, counting down.
AAAGTTACATCTGATTTTTTGGAGGGATATAAGGAGTGCATTTACTGAAATGAGGAGCTGGGATTGATGTACAACACCATTCTCTTTCAGAAAGTGACAAGCTGGCATTCAGAGAAAAATTCATCTTATGTATTGAAAAGGGAAGGGTTAATAAAAGGCAAAAAGAGTATTGAATCACACTACTAAATTGATATTTTGGTAGAAGCACAATGAATTTATTGAAAAAAGCAAGCTGAGTTTTAGGGTCATTAAAGCTTCTTTCTGAAAATTGGCAGTTGAAGATTGGAAGGAAATACTTTTATCAACCGATAATGAAAAAAATCACATTTGGGGTAAAATGAGATAATCACACAACATTTCCATCTGGCATTTAAGCACAGCTATATAATTGTTTTGATGACTCAAGATTGCAGTTCATGACCTATTCTGCAAGTTTTATATGGCCATTTTATAACAGATCAAGGTTGGAGGGTGACAAAGCAGACAGGAAGTACTGGGCTCTAATTATAATAACTCTGGTATTTTGCCACTGGCTTCCTGAGGCTCCTGTAGTTTGGAAACATTACTAGGTACCAAGCACCCCTTTGTAGCACTTGAACCTTACAGTAGTGAGGAAGAGCAGTCCAATGTTTACTCAGGGGAGGTGGCTGGGCTAGAGGCTCAGCCCTCAGAAGTTCAACAAACAATGCTTAATAGATCACTGTCCAGTCGACTCTTTTTCAAACAGCAGGAAAAGTACTTTAGTACATACACTACTAAACACTACACACACTTTACACATATATACTGAATGGAAGTTGGAGTGGTCTATAGTGACACCCTCTAAGGGTGTTACATAGCACACAGAAAGGGTGATTTGAGGGATGCTTGCAAATAACCTAACCACTGGCATTCGTTCGGGGAAGTATTCCAACCCATCGTTTTTTGACCACTGCCACTCTAAATAAAGACCCCATGCAAATAAGTACCCACCCTGTTTCTCATCGGTACAGTCCATCCCAAACTGTCAGGTGAGGCACTCTCCAAAAGGGACCATAAGCAATGTCAGATTGTTTTTGACCTACTGAGCTCTCATCAGTAAGGTAAAGCTTGGAACCGTGAGCAAGAGACCCACATCTACCCCGAGTGAGTGTCAGTGGTTAGAATTATTGCAAGCAGTCCTCCCATTACCTTTTGTGTGTTCGATGTAAAACCCTAAGTGGCCATGGTTAAGATTAACTTCGGTTCCTTGCTCACTGAAACAAGCCACACCCAACTGAAGGGACCCAATCAGGCGGAAACTGGTCTTGGGTTGCTTGTGTTCTGGTTCAGAGGGTGTCTGGCAGTTCAGACTTGACTGCTTTTGTTGGAGCAGGACCAAGACTGATTTTCATATGGCTGGGTCTAATCTGAGGTTGCATGGTGAGCAAAAAATGTTGGGTAGGAATGGTAGCTTGAGCACACATGGTTATACTTATGGCAAGTACTCCTCCAATCACCTTTTGTTTGCTTGATGTAACACCCTAAGTGGTCATAGGTATGCCCAGAAGTGGGTCCCTTGCTTACTGTGCCACTGGAACAAAGCTACACCTGATTGAAAGGCCCAACCAGGCCCAAACTAATTTTGGATTTCTTGTCTTCCGGATTAGAGTGGACCTGGCTTTGTAGTTTGGGTAGGACTGTTCCTAATAGAGCAGGACCAGGATTGATTTGGATTTGACTTAGTCTCATCTGAGGTGACATGTTGGGCAAAAGAATGATGGTTTGGAATACTACCCCAAGCGATTGCCAGTGGTTAGACTTGTGGTAAGCATTCCTCCATCACCGTTTGCATGTTTGATCCTCTAATAGGCCTCACAAACTGCAAAGGGCACACACTAATGACAGGTCCACATATTAGGTAACCCTCTACATGCACTCTGTACTCCCTGCACTGGAGAGACCTCTCATGGTCTGCACATCATCAAACCCTGAACCGTAAACCCCAATATCACTCCTCCCATGTTTCTTTAGCACAATATAGTTGGCCCATTCAGTAAATGTCAGGCCTATTAACTTCATGAGAATGTCACCCCAATAATTAAAACCAGAATTATTAATTTCAAAAATCAGTGCCAACAGTATTACAACATTTCAGGATCTAATCAGTTTTAAATAAAATCCAACAATATGTGTAATGATTTCTAGTAACACCAATATTGTCAATAAATCATTCAATGTTCAGTGCATGAGTTTTTCTTCCACTGTTACACTTGCTGCAAAGCAGCTTTAAGGCTTAGCAACAAAGGTCCTCGCACCTCAGAACCCTCAAACTGAATGTACCTGTTCTGGGAGTGCTTGAAAGTCAAAGGAGAATCTCCCGTGGTCACTCTTCTGAGACGTAGTGTGGCATTATAAGTTTTTAAGTAGGGTTCCCTGAAGGGACTACTATACTTCTGCCTCCCCTGTCACCCTCCTTTGAGGGTGACCACCAGACCTATATACAAATCTGTGTCGCCTTCATATGGGCTTATGGGGCGATCCTCTGTCCCATCTGATAGGATCTGTGGAACTGCTTTCGAAATGCTGCAGGCTGCATCAGCTCCTTTTTCATTTCTTGAGTTAAAATGCTGTTGAGTGTTTGGTCTTCTTTCTTTTCATTTTCTTCCTTAGGACATAGGTACTCTGCCCCAAGTAAGCACCTGTTCTGGCCCCAAGTAAGCACTTGTACTGAATTTGCTACAGGGGTGATGGGAGAAACCCAGATTCCTCATGGAGCTGGCCATTGGTGCACTGGGTGCAGCTTCTGTGTAGCTGGTATGGGAGCATGCCTTCTGTTTTCTCTCCCACCCATGTCACTGCAGGCAAGGCTCTCTTGGCTGAGTACGTCCTGCTTCCCTGAACACACTGACACCAATACCACTCCCCACGAGACTCTGGCCCTCCCCCAGATCTTCTTCAATAAGGAGAACGATGACACACCACTCTACCTCCAGAACGCTGGCTTTCCATAGAAGTCACTGGCAAATAGGAGCATGGCATGGAAGAGCTTCTGTTTGCCTCCGGAACACTGGCCCTCCCCAGAGGCTATAAATGTTTGAAAAGGGGGGAGCATCCCATAGATTTCTCCCCTGAGCCAATGTTCTCCCCAGTCCCAGGCTTCCATCATGGGTTACTTGTGAGATGAGGCAGGCGATAATATACCCCACACCACGCAATGGTCCCCCGGGAGAAACACACAGCCAAGCGCTCCCCAAGGTTAACTTGAAGTAACTGCTGAATGCCATCAGGGATTTCTGGCCTTTTGGCTTCTAAATTTCCTTTTTTTCCAGGAGCTTTTTTTCCAAGGATCTCCCTCCGATGATAGGGAGCTCATGTGATTGACCTCTAGCCCTTTAGCTCCTGACAGCCTAGTCTGCTCTTCGCAGCCTAGTCTTTAAGCATCTGTTACAGATCCAGCACCCAGTTCCTTCCTTCCAGCCATGGGGAACTAAACAGAGCCAAGGGCCTGAAAATCTGTTTGGAATCCTGGTACTTCTCTTTGGCCTGGAGTCACACTCAGCAGCACCCCACCAGCCCTGAAGGTACAGTACCCTCCTTGTTCCTCTTTCATGGCACTTGTACATCCAACAAGAGTCTGGTAGTCCCCCTTTAAGAGCATTTCTCTTACAGGACCAGTTCACTGAAATTCTCGGGGAACCCTTTCATCAGGAGTCCACAAGCATGTCCACCCCTTTCCTATCCTAAAGAAGGAGCAGGGAGGCCAGTTCCACAGGCGGTGGAGAGACAAATCCAAATAGTCCAAGTCAGTACAAGTCCAGAGTGTCCCACCACTCAAGAGAGGGGTCCATGCATAAGAGGCCCATTTGTCCTAGGGATCCTGTAGAACCCAATGCTTCTCAAAGTCTCTCCCTTGTGCATGTGCTTTAAGTGGGGGAGGAAAGTTCTAGAAAATGGACACTTCTGCCCAATTCAACCGTGACACTTCATTACCCTGCTGTTCAATTTTCCTGCACAGCATCTTTGAACTTTTCAAAACGATGGCTTCAATTGACCCCCTCATTACAGCTCTCTGAGAACTCTAAGCACCACTCATAACTGCGACTGTCAAACTGGTTCTTTCCTATCAGACTTCAAATGGGTTTCCTGGAGAGACTGATGAGAGAGATCTGGCTTCTTCATTATTGTTCCCTTAGAAGGCAATGTTCAGGCTAGTTAGGCAGTGTGAGTGTAAATATGTTATGTAGATTCTGTCTATACCTTCTTCCTCTCCCAGGAACAGGCTTAGTCGCCTCCTGATAGGCCTATTGTTTGAGGAAATTTAACTGGTAGCCAGAAGAGTAATTAACTTGGCCCAGCAGAGTAGTTCAAAGCCCAAATCCAATTAAGGGCTGACTCAGAGAGATACTTCCAAACTTAAAGAGCATGAAGGAGTGCAAATATGATCAAAATAATTTTATATTTACGCTCAAACTTTTGTTAACCTATAGAAAGAGATGTTAAACTTTTCTCTAGGTCCAGCCAATGTGAATGTATTCTTTTGTGCAGCTTTCATCTGTAGCGTAAATACACATAGCATCATAGCTTTTCAATGAAGCACTTCATACTTTCACTCTACACCAATAGAAATTGAAACATTTCTTTTGGACGGCCCAAAATAAATTTTAATTCTTGCACAGCCCATAACAATTTACTAGGGGTCCATCTGTGCCAGGCGACCTGTGTGCAGATACCGGGCTGATTTAGACAGAAATCCCAGTTGCTTAGCTCACACATATGTACACAGGTGTGTCTGCACCTGTTAATGTGAAACTGATCCAGTGTAACTTACCCCAACTGCCCTGCAACAGACCTTATTTTAAAACACAGGCATTGGTGGTTAGCCCTCAAATCCATTTTATCAAAGCTTACAGTGAGCGAGACTGAGTCAGTGAGATTTACTCATAGCAAAGAGACAAAAACCTCATTGTCCACAAAGCAAAAAAATCCAGGGGTGTTAAATGGGACTGAATCCATTACTCTCACATATGTTCATTACAATATATCATTCAGCTGTCTGTGTTGTGAGCCTTCAGGTAACTTGAGTGGTTGTTATACTGTCTGAGCCTGTAAGAATCATCTTACTGGATGAACAGATTTGGGCCCAGATTTAAAACACTTTGCATCGAGTTTGCATTACTTTTCAACTAATTGTTGTGGTGGGATTTACAATCTAATCAAACTGTAATTGCGTTAGATGGCAACCCAAAATTACGTAAAGCTGTGCATTGCTCTGCCTTGCATTACTTTGCGTTAAGTGGTCATTCCATGGGTGGTGCAGCGGCATTCCCATGCAACCACCCACAGGTTTTTACTCATATCCCCACCTACAAAGAATTGTAAGCAGGGATTTGCTCCACAATCGTGTGGCTCTCGAGAAAGGTGTAATGAGGACAAATGTTGTCATTTCTCCTTGTTTTTTTCCACTTTCCATGTGTGCTGCATTGTGCAGCACAAATACAAAGCTGAAAAGGCCTTAAAGCATAGTTTTTGTCCTGGAAGGGACTGGTTTTCCCACAATGCAGCCACCCTTGTACTATGTTGCATGGTAGCCAAAAGTGTACCAGCACAGGGAGAGAGCTGAATATCGCTCTCCTGTTCACGCAATGCAGCACAGCGCAGCACAGCAACTTTACTTGCTTCCCTGCATTGCATGACTTCTATGCCAGTTTTGTCTAAGATTTGAGATCATGAACTCTGTGTAAACTTTCATTTTACCACCCTGCCCTTTCCATGTAGATTCTCAGCAATTTGTATGCATTTAAAAAAAAACAGATTCCATTCCAGATTGCAGTATTGCCCCATTTATTCAAAATCTTCCCTAGGGAAGAAACACTAGTCTCCAAATACTACTTTTGTGGCTCTTATGTTTTTTTCATACCTGGTGCAGGAGGAGGCACGTATTTACTAGTGACCATCACATGAATGTTAAAATGTATGTGCTGTGAAAGACTGCATGTAATAGAGTACAATAAGATTTTACTGGAGAGCACCACCTCAATACTGTGAATGCTAAAGCAGTATTGGCTGAGCAGCAAAATCTGCACAGTTATTTAGAACACCCCTGTTTTACAGTTCTCTATCTGCCACTGTTAATTTTTCTCCTGCTGTTGCCTCTTTATATGTCTCCCCATTCTTTAGCATCATACTAATACTCATTCATTGTTATAATTTGATTTCTTTGCATTGTCACAGGAGAACCTGAACAGTTGAAATGAAATGAATACTCAACAGTTTATTAGATTGCGCTATAACTCAGAAATGTCCATGTGAGTGTATATATGTGTAGGTGATTGGTACTGTTTTTTACTTACACAGTTCCGCCCATGTTTAGACCACCCTAACCAGTATCTCTTTGTGCTTGGCTATTATAGATTGTTATTGTTATATAACAGCTCTAAACATAAATCTTTGTTTAAAATCCAAATATGAACATTTTAGTATCATAAACAAACAGTGCTAAAATAAAGAAGAAAGAACAGAGATAAATATTCATCTCTGTTTTACACTATATCCCAAATCAATAAAGGCGTTGGGTATGTAAGACCCCATGTAGTGCACCTAACACTGATAATGGTTATATATGTGCTTTTAGGTCTAGCTAGAGAAAGCATTGCTACCTGTCAAGGATTTTGTCATGAATAAGAGAAAAAGAGAATGCCTCAGGAAGTGTGCATTATGGCTCTCTAAGACTGTCAGACTGAGGAGTGCTTCCTAGGTTCCACCACGTCCTGAAAAGAGACCACTAGGGAAATCAATAATTGAAAGAATTACAGCAATAACATGTTACAGTTCTCTCTGAGGTTTCGGCAGGCTTTGTGGTTATTTTTCACATGAACAGTGTGCATACCTGCACTCGGATGCCGTTGTCTAGGCATTTCATTTACTTCAGTGTGCCTCTTCAGTCACTGGTGGTGTGTTTTCTTTTAAATATACTACATTTGTTACGTTGGTGATGTCCTACATGTTCTATAACTTTTGAACTTCCTAATTTCCTGAATACTTGCAGAAAGTCTTACGTTCCTAGATGTCCTTAGCTTCTGAATTCAACATGTTGAAAAATGGATGCTATTTTAACCTACCTATAGCCCCTAATGCGTTTCCATGCCATGACTTTATAGATTATCCAACTAATAATTCAAGCAGATGAAAAGCAATGGTCCTGGATTACAGAGAACTTAAATGGTAAAACACAGGGAAGGGCAAAAATATTCCCTTTTTAACCAAGGCCTGAGCATTACCTCCTGGAATATTGCAGGGAAAACCCAGGAGAAACTTGCAAAGATTATGGAAGATGACCCAGGGATTGTGGCACTCCAGGAAACATGGTCAACTACAACTTTTCATCTAGATAACTATATTGTATATGATATTCCAGCGGAACCAGTCAGCCGAGGACATGCTAAGGGCGGATTAGCACTACTTTTGAGCGAGGATTTCTTAGGGGATCAGGAAATCATCCCCATGAAAACATCAAATAGCCAATGTATAAAGGTTAAGTGCCGAAAGGAGCTAGAAGATATTCCAAATGACCTACTCATTTACAACTTATATATTCCGCCTGGCTCCAAGTCGGATTTCCTTATGTATGAAATATTTGAGGAATTAGAAGAGGTGGTAGAAAGAAACCTTAGGATTCCCGTCAGTCTTCCTAATGGGAGACTTTAACGGGAAAATTTCCAATGACTTGTTGGAGAAATGGGAATGCGGATTACACGATGAGGCCCAGTTAACTTCAACACCTGTTTTTCCTCCAGGGATTAAAGCAGATAAACGGGGGAAATTAATACTCTCCTCGCTACCAGCTTTCAATGGAGTTATCTTAAATGGTAACACAGAAGGAGACATTCCGGCAACAAGTACAAGAACAGGTATATTTAATTCCTCAATATTAGACTACATGATATGTAGTCAGGACTTGTTCAGGAAGATAGAACACCCCAGCATTAATTTTAATCAGGGAAGCGACCACGCAATTCTTAATCTTACAACTGGCCTAATCGCGAACTCTACCTCCGTGGGTTATAACATGTATTTACAAAGCCCTGCACTCGTGAATCAAGAACAAGGACGAATCACTTGGAATACGAGAGCACTCGATAATAACAACATAACAAAGGCACTTACGCAAATATTTGAGAGTATACATCTCCCAGACCCAATAATACATTTTAAAGTCGCTCTAAAGAAACTAGTGAAATTCCTGCAAGATTCCCTTAATTTCCGAAGTTCCCAATCAAGAAATCACAAAAAGAAAAACCCTGAAAAAAATGTAATATTACTTAACAAATTAATTCGGGCACAATTCTTATGTTTCTCTGACAGAAGACAACAGGAAATTAAAATATGCACAAATCGTAAACGGAGGGCGAAAGAAGGGCAAAGAAAAGTGCAACAGGATAAAAAATAGATGGACATTCAGATAGTGGCTAAACAAAAAATATACGTGAATACTGGACTCTTATTGCAAAAGAAACAGGCAAAAAAATCTTTACAAGACTCACCAGTCTCCCAGGGGAATGGGAAATGTATTTAGCAAACTTATACAAAACAAACATGAGGAAAGAAATTATGATACGACCATCGGGCAAGACATGGGTTACTACTCTTGAAGATCTCGCCCCTTCACCATTTCAAATTGAACTTCATATAAGAAACGCAAGAACATCTGCAGCAATGGGCCCAGATCTAATTCCGATAAAGGTGCTTCAAAAGAATCCAAAGGAGTGGAGTTTGTTTTTAGCTCCCCTCTTTTCCCATAGCTTCGCCACCGGCGAAATTCCCAAATCTTGGAAAGGAAGTATAATTATCCCTATCCATAAGAAGGGCTCCAGACTGTCCCCCGGCAACTATCGACAGATCGCCCTGCTTGATGCGACAGGAAAGATCTTCGCGGCCAGTGTATTGGACCATCTCAAAGAGTGGGCCTTCTCAACTGGATCAATTCCATTTAACCAAGCTGGGTTTCGAAAAAAATATTCTGTAACTGACAATATCGCGATGTTACAAACAATAATTGATAAATATGTGGTCTCGAAATCACAGGTCGTCTACTGTGTCTTTGTTGATTTTCAACAGCATTTGAAAGAGTGGACAGACCAACACTTTGGTGTAAGCTAAAAAAATTGGGAATCCCGGTTAACTTATTACATATAATTGTGTCACTCCACTCCGAAACCTGGTGCCAAGTTTTATTGGGGAAAGAGAAGGGCCTCACATCCCCAATTAAAACATTGAATGGCCTAAGACAAGGGTGTCTTTTAGCTCCTTTACTATTTTCCCTTTACCTTAGTGATCTCCCAGATTGTTTTAAGCAGATAACTAATTTCCCTCCGAAAATATCACTACATAAAATTCATACTTTGATGTACGCAGATGATGTGATTATCCTTGACCTTACTCCATTCGGCCTCCAAAGGAACTTGCATGCACTTGCGTCATAAGCAGAACAAAATGTTTTGGTCCCTAATATACCAAAGACAAAAATAGTTCCTTTTCGAGGAAGTAAAAGATACGTAAACTATAACTGGACCTTAGGAGGACAACCGTTAGAAATAGTGAATGAATACATCTATTTAGGTCGTATTTTTCGCAAACCTTAAAAATTATTCCCATCTTCAGCACCTGGCCTACAAAGCTGACGTTCATGCCGGGCGCTTCAAAGATTATACTCTTCTACTGGGCATAGGCACTTTTCAACCCTTTTACAGGTCTTTTGCATCAAGATCCCTCCAGTTCTTTCATATGCTCTTGAGCACATTCCCATAAATCAATGGCATTCAATACAACTCAAAGAAAGTAAGATTCTTCGGAAATTAACCAAAATGTCTCAAGCAGTACCTGTGCAAGCCCTGCGCCTCGAGTTTTCTCTAACAAGTACATACGCTAGAGGAATCACTAGTATCATTCGATGGGCGTATAACATCTTACATGCCGAACAAGGTTCTCTAAGAGCTCTATTAAAACTGGAAATTTTTGAAGAAGGATCCTCAAAATACGTCTTTTATCGAAACTTAATGTTTGCACTGAAGTTGTCAGAATGTACAGTTGATCTGTTGAAAACTTGGACCCCGGCACATTTGAAACTCTTTTTAAAACACTTGACTCCAAGGATAAGTTATGATCTCGACTTCCAGCACTGTATGAAACTGCAATGTTATAAACAATATGCTGAGTCAATTGAATTCAAACAAAGGCAACAATATCTTACTTTCACTCTAAGACATGGTGCCCGGCGTTGTATGGTTTTACTTCGGTTTGGGATCCTTCCTCTTAATTCTTTTACCTGTAAATGGACAAATAACAATAATGCCAGCAGCTTATGTGACCTCTGTAAAGGAGGAGTTCAAGATCTGACACATATTTTGTTTGTTTGTCCTAACTCAACAGTAGTTGATGCTAGAAAGCGATTTTTAAAACCAATTCAAACAAAGTGTAACTCTATAAGTGTATAGAGTTTGATCTCCATTCTTAAATCACCTCCCAATGAATTTGTATGCTATAATCTGTTTAAATTTTTAAAAACTTTTTAAAACTTGTATTAGGATAAGCGCTTACAATTTTGCTACTTATAAATGTAATTTTATCATTTTATCATCTTATTTGTTGTTCTCAGTAGAGAACTAAATTAAATAAATAAATAAAATTTGAATTTGAATTTGAATTTGAAGGCAGCAATGGCACAGCCAGATAGAGAATCAGTGAAAAAGTGAGGGTGACTGCTCTCTAGTTTGTGAGATAGCGTAATCCTTTCCTAGCCGTGTCTGTTCGTGAATGGGATAACTAAAGATATCAGTATAGGGCAGAATGATAGAACTAGCACGTCATAGGTATCTATAAGAAGCTAGCAGGCTATGCTGTCTCATTTACATATGCAAAAACAACAATTGATGGACAGAATGCAGAACAATGTCATACATTCACCCCAGTACAGAGATATGGGCCTAAATCCATCGTTTTTTTGCTCACCATGCCATTCCAGTTTGAACCCAGCCATATGCAAATCAGTCTTGACCCTGTGCCCCATGGGAACAGTCCAGCCCAAACTGCCAGGCCAGGTCCTCCCTGGACTGGAAACAAGCATCCAAGGACCGGTTTCAGGGTTTCACCCCTCTTCAGCCAGGATAGCTTGATTCCAGTGGCATGGAGAGCACAGGACCCACGTCTGGGCAAACCCGTCCCACTCGGGTGACAAATGCAAAACAACAATTGATGGACAGAATGCAGAACAATGTCATACATTCACCCCAGTACAGAGATCTGGGCCTAAATCCATCGCTTTTTTGCTCACCATGCCATTCCAGTTTGAACCCAGCCATATGCAAATCAGTCTTGACCCTGTGCCCCATGGGAACAGTCCAGCCCAAACTGCCAGGCCAGGTCCTCCCTGGACTGGAAACAAGCATCCTAGGACCGGCTTCAGGGTTTCCCTCTTCAGCCAGGATAGCTTGATTCCAGTGGCATGGAGAGCACGGGACCCACGCCTGGGCATACCCATCCCACTCGGGTGACAAATGCAAAAACAACAATTGATGGACAGAATGCAGAACAATGTCATACATTCACCCCAGTACAGAGATCTGGGCCTAAATCCATTGTTTTTTTGCTCACCATGCCATTCCAGTTTGAACCCAGCCATATGCAAATCAGTCTTGACCCTGTGCCCCATGGGAACAGTCCAGCCCGAACTGCCGGGCCAGGTCCTCCCTGGACTGGAAACAAGCATCCTAGGACCGGCTTCGGGTTTCACCCATCTTCAGCCAGGATAGCTTGATTCCAGTGGCATGGAGAGCACGGGACCCACGTCTGGGCATACCCGTCCCACTCGGGTGACAAAAGCAAAAACAACAATTGATGGACAGAATGCAGAACAATGTCATACATTCACCCCAGTACAGAGATCTGGGCCTAAATCCATCGCTTTTTGCTCACCATGCCATTCCAGTTTGAACCCAGCCATATGCAAATCAGTCTTGACCCTGTGCCCCATGGGAACAGTCCAGCCCGAACTGCCCGGCCAGGTCCTCCCTGGACTGGAAACAAGCATCCTAGGACCGGTTTCAGGGTTTCACCCCTCTTCAGCCAGGATAGCTTGATTCCAGTGGCATGGAGAGCACGGGACCCACGTCTGAGCATACCCGTCCCACTCGGGGGTGACAAATGCAAAAACAACAATTGATGGACAGAATGCAGAACAATGTCATACATTCTACCCAGTACAGAGATCTGGGCCTAAATACATCGTTTTTTTGCTCGCCATGCCATTCCAGTTTGAACCCAGCCATATGCAAATCAGTCTTGACCCTGTGCCCCATGGGAACAGTCCAGCCCGAACTGCCAGGCCAGGTCCTCCCTGGACTGGAAACAAGCATCCTAGGACCGGTTTCGGGTTTCACCCTCTTCAGCCAGGATAGCTTGATTCCAGTGGCATGGAGAGCACGGAACCCACGTCTGGGCATACCCGTCCCACTCGGGTGACAAATGCAAAAACAAGAATTGATGGACAAAATGCAGAACAATGTCATACATTCACCCCAGTACAGAGATCTGGGCCTAAATCCATCGTTTTTTTGCTGACCATGCCATTCCAGTTTGAACCCATCCATATGCAAATCAGTCTTGACCCTGTGCCCCATGGGAACAGTCCAGCCTGAACTGCCAGGCCAGGTCCTCTCTGGACTGGAAACAAGCATCCTAGGACCGGTTTCGGGTTTCATCCCTCTTCAGCCAGGATAGCTTGATTCCAGTGGCATGGAGAGCACGGGACCCACGTCTGGGCATGGGTATGCCCAGACGTGGGTCCCTTGCTCACTGTGCCACTGGATTCAAGCTAGCCTGGCTGAAGAAGGTGACATACCCTGAAACCGGTCCCAGGATGCTTGTTTCCGGTCCAGGGAGGACCTGGCTCTGGCAGTTCAGTCTGGACTGTTCCCATGGGGCACAGGGTCAAGACTGATTTGCATATGGCTGGGTCCAAACTGGGGTGGTGTAGTGGGCAAAAGAATGATGGATTTAACCCAGATCTTTTGACTGGGGTTTAATGTTTGCATTGTCAGCATTCCGTCCATCATTTGTTTGCTGTAACACTTTTCGCCCTAAGCGGGATGGGTATGTCCAGACGTGGGTCCCTTGCTCACTGTGCCACTCGATTCAAGCTAGCCTGGCTGAAGAAGGGTGACATACCCTGAAACCGTTCCCAGGATGCTTGTTTCCGGTCCAGGGAGGACCTGGCCTGGCAGTTCGGTCTGGACTGTTCCCATGGGGCACAGGGTCAAGACTGATTTGCATATGGCTGGGTCCAAACTGGGGTGGCATAGTGGGCAAAAGAACAATGGATTTAACCCAGATCTTTTGACTGGGGGAGAATGTTTGCATTGTCAGCATTCCGTCCATCATTTGTTTGCTGTAACACTTTTCGCCCTAAGTGGGATGGGTATGCCCAGACGTGGATCCCTTGCTCACTGTGCCACTGGATTCAAGCTAGCCTGGCTGAAGAAGGGTGACATACCCTGAAACCGGTCCCAGGATGCTTGTTTCCGGTCCAGGGAGGACCTGGCCTGGCAGTTCGGTTTGGACTGTTTCCAAGTGGCACAGGGTCAAGACTGATTTGCATATGGCTGGGTCCAAACTGGGGTGGCGTAGTGGGCAAAAGAACGATGGATTTAACCCAGATCTTTTGACTGGGGAGAATGTTTGCATTGTCAGCATTCCGTCCATCATTTGTTTGCTGTAACACTTTTCGCCCTAAGTGGGATGGGTATGCCCAGACGTGGGTCCCTTGCTCACTGTGCCACTGGATTCAAGCTAGCCTGGCTGAAGAAGGGTGACATACCCTGAAACCGGTCCCAGGATGCTTGTTTCTGGTCCAGGGAGGACCTGGCCTGGCAGTTCGGTCTGGACTGTTCCCATGGGGCACAGGGTCAAGACTGATTTGCATATGGCTGGGTCCAAACTGGGGTGGCGTAGTGGGCAAAAGAACTATGGATTTAACCCAGATCTTTTGACTGGGGAGAATGTTTGCATTGTCAGCATTCCGTCCATCATTTGTTTGCTGTAACACTTTTCGCCCCTAAGTGGGATGGGTATGCCCAAACGTGGGTCCCTTGCTCACTGTGCCACTGGATTCAAGCTAGCCTGGCTGAAGAAGGGTGACATACCCTGAAACCGGTCCCAGGATGCTTGTTTCCGGTCCAGGGAGGACCTGGCCTGGCAGTTCGGTCTGGACTGTTCCCATGGGGCACAGGGTCAAGACTGATTTGCATATGGCTGGGTCCAAACTGGGGTGGCGTAGTGGGCAAAGAACGATGGATTTAACCCAGATCTTTTGACTGGGGAGAATGTTTGCATTGTCAGCATTCCGTCCATCATTTGTTTGCTGTAACACTTTTCGCCCTAAGTGGGATGGGTATGCCCAGACGTGGGTCCTTTGCTCACTGTACCACTGGATTCAAGCTAGCCTGGCTGAAGAAGGGTGACATACCCTGAAACCGGTCCCAGGATGCTTGTTTCCGGTCCAGGGAGGACCTGGCCTGGCATTTCGGTCTGGACTGTTCCCATGGGGCACAGGGTCAAGACTGATTTGCATATGGCTGGGTCCAAACTGGGGTGGCATAGTGGGCAAAAGAACGATGGATTTAACCCAGATCTTTTGACTGGGGGAGAATGTTTGCATTGTCAGCATTCCGTCCATCATTTGTTTGCTGTAACACTTTTCGCCCTAAGTGGGATGGGTATGCACAGACGTGGCATACCCATACCCTTGCTCACTGTGCCACTGGATTGGATTCAAGCTAGCCTGGCTGAAGAAGGGTGATATACCCTGAAACCGGTCCCAGGATGCTTGTTTCCGGTCCAGGGAGGACCTGGCCTGGCAGTTCGGTCTGGACTGTTCCCATGGGGCACAGGGTCAAGACTGATTTGCATATGGCTGGGTCCAAACTGGGGTGGCGTAGTGAGCAAAAGAATGATGGATTTAACCCAGATCTTTTGACTGGGGGAGAATGTTTGCATTGTCAGCATTCCGTCCATCATTTGTTTGCTGTAACACTTTTCGGCCTAAGTGGGATGGGTATGCCCAGAAGTGGGTCCCATGCTCACTGTGCCACTGGATGCAAGCTAGCCTGGCTGAAGGAGAGTGACATACCCTGAAACCGGTCCCAGGATGCTTGTTTCCGGTCCAGGGAGGACCTGGCCTGGCAGTTCGGTCTGGACTGTTCCCATGGGGCACAGGGTCAAGACTGATTTGCATATGGCTGGGTCCAAACTGGGGTGACGTTTTGGGCAAAAGAACGATGTATTTAACCCAGATCTTTTGACTGGGGGAGAATGTTTGCATTGTCAGCATTCCGTCCATCATTTGTTTGCTGTAACACTTTTTGCCCTAAGTGGGATGGGTATGCCCAGACGTGGGTCCCTTGCTCACTGTGCCACTGGATTCAAGCTAGCCTGGCTGAAGAAGGGTGACATACCCTGAAACCGGTCCCAGGATGCTTGTTTCGGTCCAGGGAGGACCTGGCCTGGCAGTTCGGCCTGGACTGTTCCCATGGGGCACAGGGTCAAGACTGATTTGCATATGGCTGGGTCCAAACTGGGGTGGCGTAGTGGGCAAAAGAACGATGGATTTAACCCAGATCTTTTGACTGGGGAGAATGTTTGCATTGTCAGCATTCCGTCCATCATTTGTTTGCTGTAACACTTTTCACCCTAAGTGGGATGGGTATGCTCAGACGTGGGTCCCTTGCTCACTGTGCCACTGGATTCAAGCTAGCCTGGCTGAAGTGGTGACATACCCTGAAACCGGTCCCAGGATGCTTGTTTCCGGTCCAGGGAGGACCTGGCCTGGCAGTTCGGTCTGGACTGTTCCCATGGGGCACAGGGTCAAGACTGATTTGCATATGGCTGGGTCTAAACTGGGGTGCCGTAGTGGGCAAAAGAACGATGGATTTAACCCAGATCTTTTGACTGGGGGAGAATGTTTGCATTGTCAGCATTCCGTCCATCATTTGTTTGCTGTAACACTCATTTACATATGCAGCATAGCATACATGCGCTCGGCTGCCTTCAATCAGACACTCCTTTCCTTTGATGTGCACTACTGTCCGTAGTGGTCTTGTTTTTTTAGTGTCTCAACTGTGTCTCCAAAGGAATCTCCTGAACTTTGAGGTGAACAAGACTTGCAAAAGCCAGTAGAGTTGGCTTTTGTGTGCTAACTCATGCAAACAGCTTTCAAGCAATACATGTATGTGCATGAATGAGCACATTAAAGACTGACATATTGGGGAAGCAACCTTTACCATGCAGTCTTTACTACGCAATACCTTTACCATGCATCTTTGCCCACCCAATGCCTTTACCATGCATTGCCTTTACATGCAAGTCTATACCATGCATATGCCTTTACCACGAATGCCTTTACCACGAAAATGTAAGTAAATAGCAGGTAAGTAAAACTGCTTTATTTATATATTGCCTACTGACAGTCACCAGTAGGTAGTTATAGTTAGGACCTAATTTCCATGGGAAAAGGTTGATTTTTTGACTTGCTTATAACTTTGGTGCCGTTTGACGAATCTTCACAAGACGTTCCCAAAAAAGTGGCCCACTTTGTCTAGTTCTGCATGGAAAGTTTCAAAGTAATCTGTGAAACCAGGGCAGAGAAAAAGGGGGGATAAAAAAAATGTGTTTCTCATGCAATTTCCCATAGGCATTTTGAACACGACCACAGCCCGAACTACAGGACGGAATTACACTAAATTTGGCAGAGACGTAGATCTTGGTCCAGAAAGAGCCCCTTTTGTGATTTGGTGTAAATCCATTCAGTAGTTGCGGAGTTATAAAAGGAAAACTAAAATTGTATATATCTGACCATCCGCGGATCCCCCGTGGAGGATCTGCAAGTCACGTGCCACCAGAAATGCTGTGATTGGCTGACCACAAACTGAGCGGGAGGATGCGGCCACCATTTTAAGTATCAAGGAACGGTCCCCGGGTCTTAAAATTAATCTACAAAATGATTAAAGGGGTCAGGGTAGAGGTACCCTGACCCCATGGGAGTGTTAGAGAAGTGTCAGAGGGACCTATTTTGGGTACAAAATTGAGTTTTTTTCCACTTTGAGAATCTTCAGATCCCCCTTGAGGTTCAGCAGAGCTCCCCGTGTAAATCCGCAATAAATTTGCGAATCTTGAAGCACTTTGGAAAAAAAACACTTTCAGACCCACTCAGACACCCATACAGGTACTCTCATACCCATTTACAGACCTGCATAGGCAGTCATGTACCCACTTACAGACCTATTCAGGCATTCACACACCCACTCACAGAGCCATGCAGGCACTCTTAGACCCATCCACAGAACCACACAGACACTCACACACCCACTCACAGACCCACACAGACCCTCATACACCCACTCACAAACACACCCACTCATTCACACACCCATTCACAGACCTTCACTAGCACACCCACTCACAGGTCCATACAGACACTAACATACCCTCTCACAGACCCACACAGACACTCACACACCAACTCTTATACCAATACAACTACTCCCACTCCCACACATGTAGTCACACAGAAACTGGCACACTGAGAGAAGCACTCACATACCTACTTACACAACCATAGAGCCACTCACACACCAACACAGTTACTCACACATCTACAACCACGCCCATACAACCAGACACAACCCCACTCATATACTCACAGAGCTACTCACACACTCACTGACACGTGCATACAACCACTGACATAGCCACTCACACCCATAAAAGCACTACACACCCAGTTACACACTCACATACATATCTAGACTGTGACACACTGGCTCACACACCCACACAGCCAGTCAAACACCTACTCACTCACCCAGTTACATACTCACACACTTGTTTAGGGATCTATACTGCTACTCTCACACCCAGTTAGACACCCATACAGCCTCTTATTACCCACTCACACATCAAAACCACTGACACAACTACTAATAGACCTATACAGCCAGTCCCTCACTCTCTTAGATACCCATGTAGTCAGTTATACCCCTACTGTATTAAATGTGCTGTTGTTTTACATAAATGGGGTTTGGTTGAGGAAAACCCATCGTTATTATGTGTTGAACGTGTGCTTTTGGTTTGGAATCCGCAATGCTCATAACATTAAACTATGATCCATAATCAGCACTTTGACCATTTTGGAAGGAAGGAGGAGTAGCACAGAGGAGAAGGCTGCAGTAGAATAAGGCAGTTATGAAGATGAAAGGGAGCTAAAATGGAGGACAGCAAGTAGAATATAAAAGAATATATGTGATTAGATAGTGGGGATGTGCATGGAACTAAAATTAGGTAGTATTTGGACAAAAAAGTAACTACATCTGTGATTGGTTTAAAAAACAAATGTGTTCTTAGTCATATGCTTGAAATTGCAACTAGTCAACCACAAATGCTACAGTTTAGTTTGAAGCTAGTATGCTACTTACTGAAAGTAATGTGTACTTTTGACTTAGTGGTAGGTAGAGAATGCTGGTAATATGGTCGCCATGGACATGGAGTTAAAAGAATATGAGGGAGGGGAACACAAATGACTGCACTGTGAAACTCAAAAAAAGTGGTGTGGATACATTGATTGGTAACTATGGAGTGATTTGCTTTTAATTGAGTAGTTTTTACAAAGTAAAACATAAATGCAAAATATTCATAGCAGTTTGTTAAATGCTTCTACGGGCTTCCATGTGGATCCGTAGGTCCACCGCGAAGCAATGTCGTGGATCTGCAGATTCACGAAAAAAAAACAATCAAATTGGGCTTCTTTCCAGGAACAAATAAAAGGGTTAAAAAAATGTTGACCATTTAGAAGTGGTATAACAAAAATAAAAGATGACAGGAAGCCTGTGATTTGTAAACTACAGGAGTATAATTAAGAGTACATGGTGAAGGGTAGCCATTTTAGCTGCTTTTGTAATGAGAGTGAAGGAGGATTGCCATAGCTCTGACTAGTGATTTCCAAAGAAAGCAGATGTTAACAGAAATAGAAATTAAAGTTGGAGAACAGCAAAAAGCTTTTACATGTATGTTAATTAGGTTGTAGTACAAAAAGGTATGTTTAGATAAAACGTTGTGAGTGTATGTAAGATGAAAGAAAATGTGTAGCTTCTAGACACTATACTGGATAGCAAACTAGAAGGTAGCTTAGATGAGAACATTGACTAAAGATAGAGTGAGTAGGAAAGAAGAAAAATAAATTGGTATACTGAAAACATAGTAATTTTATTAAGCCAGTATGAATGAATGTGTTTCAAATTAGATGTGGGTGTTTGCTTATAGTAAGTAATTTAATAGTATGTAATTGTCACCTACTCACACAGTCAGGCAGGCACTCACACACCCAGTTACAGTCCCATAAAAGCACTTTTGGACCCACCACTCATATAGCCTAACAGTGACTGCCACACAGTCACATACCCATAAAACCATTCAGTCACCCAGTTACTCACCTATACATATACTTACCCCATTATTTACACACTCATACAGGCACTGGCACACCCACTCACACACCTGTACAGGCATACATGTGCCCAGCACTCAGACAGTCAGTTACACATGCATGTACACACCTATACACCCAATCACCCACTCATACAGCTACTCACATAGCTCTTTGCAAAACCATACAGTCACTTACAAACCCAGTCAGAGAGCAACAGAGGCACTTACACATACATTCACACATCCACATACCACTTATGTATCAGGTACTAACTAAGCTAATTGCACACAGTTACATATCCCAAAATCCACTAACACTGCCAGTAAGCAATCCATATAGCCTTTTACATAAACATTTACAGACCCATAGAGTTACTAAGACAGCCAGTCATATAGTGACATAGTTACTTACACATTCAGTGATACTCCCACAGAGGATCTGATAGAGACACTCAGATATGTACTAAAGTACTGATGCTCCTAGTCACCCAGCCAGACAAGTAGCCCATTAAACATGCCTTTGGCATGCTACTGCAGAGCCTGTGTGTGCAGTCTTACTGCCATGTTGACTTGTCATTTAAAACCACTTGTCAAGCCTTAAACCACCCTTCTAGTACATATAAATCATCCTGAAGGTAGGCCGTAGGTAGACCATATGGCATGGTGCTATGTGCTTAAAAGGTAAGACGTGTACTTTGAAGTTTCAGTGAGTTACATACGCACTTGGAGACTCATCTGCCCAGTTATACACCCAATCTTCCACCCATACTGCGGCTCACATATCTATGTACAACAGCATAGAGCCACTAATACACCCAGTCAGACAATAACACAGGCAGTTACACATTCACTCACATACCATATAGCACTTACGTATTGAGCAGAAACAGAGCAAGTTGCCCAAAGATTTACATACCCCCGCACTCTTTAAGACAATAGAGTTACTAAGAGAGCCAGTCATATAGCAACACAGTTACTTACACATCCAGTGACACACCAACAAGGATCTGCTAGAGTCACTCAGATATGTACTCAAGTACTAACACTCCTAGTCACACATCCAGATAAGTAGCCATTTAACCATGTCTCTGCCGTGCTACTGCAGAGCCTGTGTGTACAGTTTTACTGCCACATTGACTTGGCATTTAAAACCCCTTACCAACCTTAAACTCCCCTTCCAGTAGATATAAGTCACCCCTAAGGTAGGCTGTAGGTAGGCCATAGGGCAGGGTGCTATGTGCTTAAAAGGTAAGACATGTGCTTTGATGTCTCAGTTTCACACAGAGTTACGTACCCCAACACTCATTAAGACAGCCAGTAAGAAATCCCTACATCCACTTACATACACATTTACAGACCCGTAGAGTTACTAAGAGAGCCAGCCATATAAAAACATACTTACTTACACATCCATTAGCACACCCACAGAGGACCTGATAGAGCCACTCAGATATGTACTCAAGTCCCGACACTCCTTGTCACCCATCCAGACATGTAGCCCTTTAAACATGTCTCTAGACTGCTACTGCAGAGACGGTGTGTGCAGTTTTACTGCTAGGCCGACTTGGCATGTAATACCCTTTGGCAATGTTTAAACTCTCCTTTTTATACACATAAGTCCCCTAAGTTCCGGTCTAAGTAGCCCAATGGGCAGGGTGCTGTGTAGTTAAAAGTTAAGACATGTACTTTTATGTCTCAGTCACTTACACATACAATTTTAGACCCATACACCCAGTTATACAGCCAGTCATCCATCTATAGAGTCACAAACATACATATTTAGAAAATCATACAGCCACGGTCACATCTACTTAGTGACAGAGGGCCTGATGTGCAAAGGTTTTTTGCAGGCGCAAATGTGTTTTAGATCCGTTTGCGGCCGCAAAAAACTGGTGGCCCATGTACTAATCCTATTTTGCGAGCCGCAAATCAATTTGCGACTCACAAAATAGGATTAGCGACTCGCTATTGGGAAGGGGCATTCCAAGGGCATTCCTTCCTAATAGCGACTCTTTAAGCTATGTAAGAATGTTTTGCGACCGCAATTGCGGTCGCAAAACACTTGCAGTTTACCACCCTTCTCAGAAGGGTGGTAAAGCACTCGCAAATGGTAAGGGATCCCCAGGGGACCCCTTCCCATTTGTGAATGCATGTGCAAATATTTTTAAGGCAGGCAGTGGTCCCAGGGACCACTGCCTGCCGTAAAAATGAAACTGAAAAGTTTCATTTTTATTTTTTAAATGCATCCCGTTTTCCTTTAAGGAAAACGGGCTGCTTTAAAAAAAAGAAAAACTGCTTAATTTAAAAGCAGTCCCAGACATGGAGGTCTGCTGACCCCAGCAGGCCACCATCCCTGGGAGTGCCAGACATTCCCAATGGGGTCCCAAATTGCGACAGCCTCATTAATATGCATGAGGCATGCAATTTGCGACCCCATTGGGAATTGCAAACAGTGTCTCAGACACTGTTGTGCATCCCAATTAGCGAGTCGTAAATTGCGAGTCACAAATGCGACGCAATTTGCGACTCTCTAATTGGCAGGTCGTACATCTATCCCAGAATCTCTTACACATCCACTCACACACTCACGCAGTACTAATGTGTCCACTACTAATAGAGCCACTTGCACACACAGTTACACACCCAAACAGGCACTAATACAGTCAGTTACCAATCCATACAGTCACTTACATACTCATTTGAACACCCAAACAGTCACTATAACATCCAGTCAGATCCTGAGATACCCTGTTCACCTCAGGAATGTGAGCTGTTTACCACTGCTAGATAGAGGTAAAGTATATGTGCTTCTCCCCTAAACATGGTTTGATAGATTTAAACATATTTAGGTTATTTAATTTATCTGTAAGTCTCAAGCAGAGTGCACTACGTGTGTCCAAGGCTTGTAAATTAAATGCTAGTAGTAGTCCTGCAGCACTAACAGTTGTATTTATTTATTAATTTATTTTTAGGAAAACAAATAAACAAGGTATTAAAAGGGGTAATGGAAGGCAACTACGAAGAAGGAACTGGCTTCAGTCTGTGAAAAATATCAAGGTTCAACGAGGAGCAAAAAAATAATTAACAATGGTGATTCTTCAATGTATCTAGGTATGCAGCCACGGACTACATCTTTAGAGCCACGGGCATCTGGCATTTGCTACAGTGAGTTACTATCTCAGATAACTTATTTGAGATAGCTGGAACAGTTATGATATCCAGTGACAATAATTCCCCTAAAGCTACTTCAGATAATGATTTTTCTTAAGTTGCACCTGCCATCTCCTGCATTTTGCGATGGTACTTGGATTTATGGATAGTTTTTATGTACATCTACATGGAACTTGTCTCATGGGAATACTTGTTCCCAGTCTGTCTTGACAATTGCTTGCTGCAGACAATGAATTGGACAAACTTGGCACTAACCTTTTTCTCTCCCGAAGCAATACTGAAATGTTGCCAAACATTACTCTACTTTTTTGGAGGTGGCATCTCTTCCTGGTCATGCAGTACAGGCTCAGGTTGTCCTTGCTGGTCTAAAGATATACCTGCATCTATGTGAAGTACTTATGCACAAAAGTGTATTTGTAAATGGTTAAATAAGTTTTGCTATGTTTATTTGTTTATTGTTTGTTTTAAATTGTATAATGTTAGCATCTCAGATAACCTATTACTGTAAGCTGGTACTGTTATTTGTTGAACATTTGAAGGTTCTCCCAAGACTACACAGATCGTGAGTGTGCTTCTCCTCCAGTTGCCTTCTTCCGCATGAAGTTATGTCCTTTTGAGGGTGGCTTTAACATGCTTTCATATGGAATTTGTCCAATAAGAATATTTTTACCAGTCTTTCTTGATAATTGCTTGCTGCAAATGTTACACTGCACAAACTTGGCAAATACACAACTATATCTTTAGGTTCTCCTGGTGTCTTCAATTTGATGCCATTAATGTTAGAGTTTGCATCTCTCAAAAAGTCATGTAAGTCATCCATGGATATTCTGTACAACTAAGGGTTAGAAACCAAGTTGGTGTTCCTAAGGTTTGCAACATGCACTTGAGCTCACCATGACAATGATACCAAATACTCATTGGTCCCACATTGGCATACCATCAAATTCAACAAATTTGGAGAGGTAAAGTAAATAGACAGCAGCACTGCAAGTACATGGGTGAGGTCCTAGTGTAGTTAATCAGAAGTTCAGGTTTGGGTGTGTTTCTGAATTTGTAAATAGTGAAATAAGTTATGTTATGTTTATTTGGTAATTGTTTGGTTTAAATTGTATTGTAATGTATTATTAAAATATATATGTAAAGTTACAAAAATGTCTATACTAATTTAACTTACGGGTCCCAAACACACCAATACAGGTGTTCATACATGAACTTACGCACCTATAGAGTCATTCACACAGGTACTGACACACCCACACATACACTCACACACTCACTCAAAATACCATACAGTAAGTCAAACATCCATTTACACAAGCAAATACTTACTTACATAAACATAGTGTAACGTTTTTTTTTTCTTCAATCTTTATCATTGTTTTTTCCCCAATATTCAATTATGATTCTTTCAATGGTACATCATTTATGGTGTATGAGTATAGAACCTGAGAACAGTAAAAAAGAGAAACTGCACCCACAGAAGACATTTTTACAGAGACAAGCATGTGGCATTTTGCACAGTAACCATCTCACTGAAACCTTTGCAGGCAGCTGGTATTGTAATGACTGTAGCAGATGATGTTTCTCCCAATGGTGCTGTAGAGGTGGACTGTCCTGCTGCACCTGCTTTCTCGCACATCATCCGGTTATAGACCCTTTCATGAATTGTTTTTACATACTTCCACATGGAACATGTCCCATGTGAACACTTCTTGGCAGTACCCCTGGATAACTGCTTGCCATAAATATTACACTGCATATATTTAGCTCTAACCTTCTTTTTCCCTGAAGGTATTGTAAAATACTTCCAGGTATCACTTTGTTTTCTTGGAGGTGTTGTATCAACTCCTCATCCTCAACAAGTTCTAGATGTTTATCCTGGATAGAAGATGAAGCTTCAGTCATTCTATAAACAGCACCACTGATTCGCAATACACTGATATACCCACTCACACATCCACACACCAATACAGCTACTCACACATCCACCCATACACTAATAAAGCCACACAGAAACTGACACATCCATGCACAGACCAATACAGTAACTGACACACGAAGGCACTCACTGATACAGCCACTGACAGAGCCAGGTTCACACAGATACAACCACTGACACACCCAGGGACACACCGATACAGCCACTGACATTCCTAGGCACACACTGATACAGCTATTGACACACACAGCCACACTCCAATATAACAACTGACACACCCAGGCACATACTCGAATAGCCAATGCCACACCCAGATGGATATCGATACAGCCACTTACACTTTCATCCATACACTGATACAGCCTCTCAAACACCCATTTACGTACCGATAAAGCCACTGGCACACCCAGCCACACACTAATACAGACGCTAACATACCCAGGCACACATTGTTACAGACACTGACACATCCAGGCACACACCGATATAGCCACTGTCACACCGGGCACATAGCGATACAGCCACTGACATACCCAGGCACACACTCATATACCCAAAAACACATCCACTCACACATTTATAGAATCACTGGCACACCCAGGCACCCACCGATATAGCTACTGACACACCCAGCCACACTCTGATACAGAGACTGATAGATTCATGCTCACAGCGATACAACCACTGACACACCCAGTCGATACAGTCTCTGACACATTAAAAACACAGAGTTAGCTCTTTGCTTGACCAGATGGTGCTTCTAAAAACAACTGTTTTTTTTATAGAAGGGTTTTTAAAAAACATTTTTTAAACTAAAAGCAGACAGGGTAGTAAAGGGGTAAGGATAGGCAAATATAAAAAAGGAACTGGCTTCAGTCTACAGAAACCATTATGTGGTAAGTGGAAGCAAAAAAAAAACTAACAGCGATGCTTCTTCACTGTATCCAAGAATGCACCCACAGAAGACATTTTTGCAGTGACAAACATGTAACATTTCACACAGTGACTAACCATCTCACTCCATTCTACTGAGGCAGCAGGTATTGTAATGACTGTAGCTGATGAAGGTTCTCCCAAGGGTGCTGTAGAGGTGGACTGTCCTGCTGCACCTGCTTTCTCCTGCATCATCCGGTTGTAGATCCTTTCATTAACTGTTTTTAAGTGCTTCCGCATGGAACTTGCCCCATGTGAATACTTCTTGGTAGTGCCACTGGATATCTACTTCCAGACACTGCACTGCATATATTTAGTTCTAAACTTCTTTTCCTCTGAAGGTATTGTAAAATACTTCCAGACATCACTTTCTTTTCTTGGAGGTGGTGCACCTTCTCCTCATCCTCAACAAGTCCTGGATGTTCATCCTGGATAGAAGATGAAACTTCAGTCATGCTATGTAAACAGAGCATCACTGATTCTCAAACCTCTTTGAAAAGAGTTCACTGGAGAAATAACTGTTTTTGGCTTTGGTTTTGCACGTACATGGGTGGCGTAATGTACCCAATCAAAAGGCAAGGTTTGGGTGTGTCATCGGGTGAATTCACGAATCCGGTCCATAGATTCGCGAAGCCCCTAAACTCGTAAAAAGAGTAATTTTCTTGAAAAATAGATATAGGGGGGCAGATATATACTTGTAAATATGTTAATATGTTCACAGTGTTGTCATCAATGAAAATAGAGGGAGGCATATATGTGAAATAATCTTTAAAATTGTCTGTGACTCTGTAGACCTGGCTTTGCGGATTCATTCCGATCACTTGATCGGAATTAGAAACCATTCAGTACTTGTGGTCCCATCTATGTTTTCAGACTGATGGAGGTATCTCAGAATGGAAAATTAATGAAAAAAATATATAAAACTTGTATAATTACATTTACAAAAACATTATATATTTTACATTAAGTATGTATATAATTTTTACAGGGGCAAAATATTTAGAAGTAAAAGTTGATAAACCTTTGAAATTCACTGAAAAAACAAACGTTACAGGGATGTTATAGTTAGGAAATAGAATTTAAAAAAACCATGGAAATTCACTTAAAAAACCTGCCAGGAATCGCTTATCGTGTAACAGTTTGCTTTACAAAAGACCCTCTTCTAGATAGAAAGCTCGCATGTTTATGAAATATTCGCTTTGGAGAAGATGGAATCCATGCTGGAAGCTCTTACTTAAAGTTATCCTGCAGTGTATAATAGTTGGGCATGGAAAGCACTCTAACTTGGTGAGCACCCTTTTTAGGCAAGGTTCGTGGTCTAGTTGTTCTGACCACATGACCAAAAAGAAACGTTAATGCACATGCGCGAGTTATGTGTGTCGCACTTCAACTGTAGTTTTCTGCCGTTGAGGTAGCGTCTCTTCATTGCGCTGCCTCAGTTTCCTGTCCGAAGAGAAATGCGGCATCATAGAGTTCGTCTTTTTCCTGCACATGCTCGAAAGGCATAGCAGGGAATTTGTGTAATCGTTTTTGCCCTGCGCATGCCCGGAAGGCATCATGGGGAATTAGTGATATCGACGAGAGGAGGAGAAGCGTTCCTGAAACACAAGAACCTTCTGTGAAGAGAAGGGTTCTTGGACTTTTCAAGTAAGAGGGTTCAATTATCGGTCTCTTGCAAGTGCCCCAGTCAGTCAGCACTCAAGACATCTAGTGGTCATTCTAAGAAGTTTCTGTTTAACTGCTGATCAACAAAATCAATAGTGAACATTAGTCTCAGTGTAATTCAGGCAAAAGGAGATTGCAGAAAAACGTTCAACATCAACAATGAACTATATATATATATATACTCTGCCTGGTAGGCCAATAATATCGGCCATAGGCTGTTTGCTTGAGACCACATCTAGGTACATAGACCATTTTCTGCAGGATATCGTGACATTTTCTGCGTAAATGACATCATATTTCCTGGGAGAAATCTGACCTTTTGAGAACATTAGATGTGGCCTCGTTGTATACGAGCATTGTACATAAAGACGGTCTCAGGGCCCTGAGACACTTCCTTGGCACCAGACCAATCAATTTGTATCAGCATTCTGAGATGTTGCTAACAATGGCAGAATTGTGCCTTGAAAACAACTTTTTCCTGTTTGGGAGGGACACTTACAGGCAGTTAAGGGGCACAGCCATGGGCACCTGCTTTGCCCCTGTTAGACCTGGCACCATTGGCGTGGGTCTCCCTTCCATTTTTTGCTGTTGCCTCCTGTGTTTTGCTATGTTTTTGCTGGTCTAGATGCTTTGGGCACTTTGCCACTGCTATTCAGTGCCAAAGTGCAAGTGCTCCCTATGGTAAATTGTTGTTATGGATTAGTGATTCCATGATTGGGTTATTTGATTTACTTTTCAGACCCTAGTACAATGCACCATGTGTGCCCAGGGCCTGTAAATCAAATGCTGCTGGTGGGCTTGCAGCACTGGTTGTGCCACCCACAGAAGCAGCTTGTAAACTATGGCTCAGGCCTGCCATTGCAGAGCCTGTGTGCAGTCTGGTACTGCCATGTTGACCTGGTAAGTGCACCAACTTGCCAGTCCCCAAACCTTCCCTTTTCTACATGTTAGTCACCCCTAAGGTAGGCCCTAGGGCAGGGTGCCTTGGATGTGAAAGGTAGGACATGCCCTGATGTGTGTGGCATGTCCTGATAGTGAATTACAGCCAATTTCGTTTTTCACTGTTGCAAGGCTACCTGCTCCCATAGGCCAGAATGGGCAGTATGATTATAACATCTTATAATCCTAACTGACCCAGGGAACATGGTAGAAAAACTAATTTAGTATGCCTGAACTCAGAATGATAAAATACATCTTTTAGTGAAGTTGGTTTTAACATTCTGTGTTTGAAAATACCACTTTTAGAAAGTAGGTATTTTCTTGCCTAACCATCCAGCCTGCCTCTGCTAGGTTGTGTATTGCTTGTCTGGTTTGTGAGTGACAGGAGGGCTTGGGCTCCAGCAGTCTGATGGGTCAGGGCTAGGCTGAATAGGACCTTGGCTGAATAGAGAGTAGGGGGCGGGGTTTTCCTTTCACTCCCCTGAGCCCTCATAGAACAGAGAGTAGGGGGAGGAGATTTTCCTTTCAGCTACCTGGGCCAGGTCTGCTTTCAACAATGCTGTCTCCACCTCCTGCCAGGAAGCTGCACAGAACTCATTTTGGTCAGGCACAGACACCCTCTGCCTTCAGAGGACAAAGGATTTTTGAGTATAAATATTGGGGCCCAGACCCCAAGACTTTAGATCACTTCTGGGAATCAAGACGAACCTTTGCTGAGGAGAAGAACCAGGAAACTGAAGGAGGAGACTGCCCCTGTGCTGTGTGCTGTTGGGGTTGGCCTGCAGTGGTAACTTTATTGCCAAAGAAAGGAGAAAGGAACTGTGTGTGTACTTTCATCATCTTGAAGAAGATCTCCAAGGGCTTGAAGATTGAGCTTGCCTCCTGCCTGAAGTCTCAGGGATACAAGACTTCACAAACCAGCTCCCCTGAATTCCCTTGCTGGGAATTCTACCTGCAAAGAGGTGCCTGCTGTTGTGTTGGGCCCTTTTGAAGACTGCGTGTCGCTGGGAGCTGGAAGCGTGACGCAACAAAGGAGAAGCGTGTCACCGCCGCAGCAGTTGCCGTCACATCGCCGGAGAAGCGTGCCGCCGCCACAGCTGCTCGCATCGCATCACCAAGGCGCGTCGCATCACCGGAGAAGCGTGCCGCTGCTGCAGAGGTCGTCGTCGCATCACCGGAGAAGCGTGTCGCAGGGCTGTCATGGCTCAGAAGTTCACCGAGTCGCCGCACGGCCGTCGGGCGTGCACACATCGCATCTACGTTGTCGCACCGTAACCAAGACGCCACTTTGTCGCATCACACCGGATCGTCATCGCATCGAGGCGCCATCTTGTCGCATTGCACCAGATCACAGTAAGAAACCGACGCATCAACTTCCCTCACAGTAAGGAAGCGAGCCTCAACTCCCCTGAGCAGCAGTAAGGAACCGACGCATCCACTCCCCTGAGTGTAAGGAACGGCGCATCACCTTCACTGTGACCCTTTTGTTTGTTTTGCGTTACGTATCCAAGGTACTTTGAGAGTAAAGTGTCGCATTTACCATCTACATTGAACTAAGCTATTTCTACCATTTTAAAGACTCATTTTTTATTACAGTATTGTGGATTTTTGTCGTTTGACCTTGTGTTAATTCTAGTAAAGATTACTTATTTTTCTAAACTGGTGTAGTGTCCATTTGTAGTGTTTTCACTGTATTACTGTATGTGTTCACAAATGCTTTACACACTGCCTCTGAGATAAGCCTGCCTGCTCGTGCCAAGCTACCAAGGGGGTGAGCAGGGGTTATTTTAGGAGTGTAGCCCCTTACCCTGACTAGACGCAAGCGTCCCTATTTGGACAAAGGTGCAAACCATTGCCAACTAGAGACCCCCAAATCTAACAGCCCCCAGCTATGCGAATCTTCACAGGGGCTGGTGGGAGGAGCAGGTGTTTAGGGTCAAATTTGCAACAGAATGGAAGGAAAATATTGTGGTCTGGTGTCGTTTTATAGACGATTTGTTTATAATTTGGAGGGGCTCCCTGGAGAGGGCCAATGCCTTTGTGTCTGCTTTGAATGTAAATCTACGGAACTTGAGATTCACGAGTACCATCAGTGAATCTCAGGTGCACTTCTTGGACCTAGAAGTTTTTATAAAGGAGGGCACTATGCACACACGCACTTTCAGAAAACCCACTGCAGGGAATTCAATCTTGCATTCGAACAGCTTCTATCCACAGAAACTAAAGTACAGTATACCTTGTGCAGAACACCTGCGCATGAAGAGGAACTGTAGTGAGCTGTCCTCTCTAAAAGAAGCTCAGACTGAACTGACTCAAAGATTCAGAGAGAGAGGTTATAGCCAGCAGGTTTTAAATCAGGCCTTGAACAAGGTGGAGGGACTCCCCAGAGAATCGATCCTCTTCAAGGACTGCACGGGAGATAGACAGGCTGGTATGAA
The DNA here is from genome assembly GCA_963921515.1 of Calotriton arnoldi. Lineage (NCBI taxonomy): Eukaryota > Metazoa > Chordata > Amphibia > Caudata > Salamandridae > Calotriton > Calotriton arnoldi. The sequence goes on along the minus strand of CAWUFW010013249.1, from coordinate 177,906 downwards.
GAAGAAAGAAACTAGAATGATAATGGGATACAATGCCTATCATGCAAAAGTGAGAGATTGCATGAATAGGCATTGGCACCTAGTTAAAGAACATCCCACACTTAGTAACCTAGTTCCACGTAGGCCTCTCATATCTTTCAGAAGGGCGAAATCCATGAGGCAAAAATTGGTAGTAAATAGCCCTGAGGTGGTCGAGACAGAGGGGTGGCTGAAAGCCAATCCAGGCTTTAACAAGTGCCAGAAATGCAAGGCGTGCCAACATGGTATAAATAGAAAAGAAATTCAATCACCGTTGTTAAGGAAACCTTTGAAAATTCCTCATTTTTTTTATTTGCAGGAGTGACCATGTGGTATATATCCTTCAGTGCACTTGCCCTAAGGTATATGTGGGTAGCATGATCCACATGGTACACATCAGAATCCTCCAACACCTGAGGGCAGTAAAAAGCAAAGATAAGACTTACCCTGTGGCCAGACACGTTAACGAGGTCCATGGAGGGAATCTGAATGAGCTCTCTTACTATGTGATAGATTCAGTCCCGAAGAATAGATGAGGGGGAAATCGTGAGATGAAGCTCAGACAACTTGAATCACGTTATATACTAATGCTTGACACTAAGACCCCCCGAGGCCTGAATTCAGAGGAAGATCTGTATGTCCACCTTTAATGAAGAAATCAGCAAGTACGGCCAGTCTTCAGTCAGATAGGGAAAGAACTTATGTATTGAATCAATGCTTTTAAGGAATTTTGTGAAATCGATAGACATATTTTAATTTGTTTTAAGTCTGTGCCCCCCTACCCTTGGCATTGTGCGGAGTAAAATCGATTTGAAGGATGATCAAGAGAGAATATGAATGTTTAATGATGGGTCAGTGCCATTTGTCAGGATCACTAGTGTGACTGGGTATTAATTAAATTATTACATTTTGTATTGTGTTGGAAGAAATGAATTGGTACTCCAAAATATTTGTATTTTTAAAGCACTCACACTTTGGATGACAAAAGCACAAGCACTTCATGCTATTATTCAAAAGGCAGGAGAAAGGATCTATCTCTCCTTGTTGTAGAACCCTGAAGAACACTAGCCGCCAGGTATTTGGAGTCATAACCTGGGTTTGTTATGTTTACATGAGAATATGAATAAGGCTCTTTTGCACTTTCATATTCATGCGATATTGCACAATTGCACTTGCGCTTTGAGCCTAGAGTTCGTATACCAGCACTTTATTATAATTGACTAAGACCCGAGTAGGGCAAGACAGGTTCACACAATATTGCACAATTGCACTTTAGTGACAAAATATTCACAATTGGATCATGTAAATATATCGCCCAGGGTGATTGCAAATTATTAATGCACTTGCACTTTAAGTAGCGCATCCTGCACTTTATTACAAGCTACTGGCAGATTCTAACTTGAACAGACTAGTTGTAAAAACATTCTGTTCTCTCCCTTGGCGAGACTCTTGGTCTCTTGTACTATTGTATAGATTGACAGTAATGTCTGTAATTGCCGTACATTTGTGTAATGAGGCGGAAAGAGAAAACCTGGGGTGCAAATGCCAAAGTCATAGGGGACTAATCGATAACCAAGGGGTACAACTTGGTTGCACTTTAGTAAAATTTGTTTGGTGGAATATTGTGACAAACATGGGTTCAAACATTGGGTAGCACAAAATCACCTTTTACGTTCTGTATATAAAACAAAAAATTAAATAGTAAAAAAAGAGAAAATAGAAAAGATATAAAAAAACATTAACAACGGAATAATGAGCAAATGGAGAAAAGAAAAAGTAACAGAATGCTTAAGATATTTGATTTTAACTTTAATGTTTTCATGATTATTATTCATGTTTTGGAAGGTGTTAAACACATGATTTCAAACCATAGGTTTTAGGGACAGTTATAGTTAGTTGGACATTGCACTCGTACAAAACCCGTGAAATTCCCCCGTTATAGTTAGTTCAGCTAACTATAACTCGCGCCCCCGCAATGCACTGCTGATGACGTCACATATTACATCACTCATGACATGGTCAGTGATATCACTGATGACATCACTGATGACATCTCAAATGACATCACTGATGACATCATCCAGTGACTGTGTGTTTCTGTAAAGTTTAAATCTTTTTAATATATATAGGGAAAGGCGTATTGAAGAATGAGTGGGTGTATAAGTGTCTGTATAGATGATTTAATAGGTGCGTGACTAACTCTATAAGTGAGTGATTAAACGTATCTCACTGAATGCATGGGTTAGTGACTAAACTGGGCGAATGTCTGTATCCGTCTGTCTATTGCTGTGTAAGTGGCTGCATGGGTTTGTGAATAGCTACATGAGTGTCTATATGAGTTATTGATTGGTTGTCTGAGTATCTGTATGGGTGCCTGAGTGTTTGTGTGGGTGGGGTGTGTGCGACTCTGTGCATAGATGTGTGAGTGGGTGATTCACTGGGTGGATGGTTTCAAGAGTGCATCTGGAATGTACCTCCACTAGAATTCCATGCCACTCCAGGCAGACATCTGTCCAGAAAAGCTCACTGACCTGACTTTTCATCAGAAACTATGCATGCATACAGTAACTATCTATCCAGTGTAGCCATCACTATAGGAAACCCCTCCTAATAGTGGTAGAGTAACTTTGTAAGCCAAGCATGAACATTCATAGATCAGTAAAGACCAGTCATTCTGGTTGATGTCTAATGCACAAAAACTGACACCCCTGAATACTCGCAAGCCAAACTCAGACCTCACATATTTCATCACTCACGACATGGTCAGTGACATCACTGATGACATCTCAAATGACATCACTGATGACATCATCAAGTGAATGTAAGTGTTTTTAAGAGTTTATGGATGTTAAATATATATACTAACCTACTACAAAATTTTAATTAGTATACTAGGTGCACTACTACTGAGTGATACTGCTGCTGACATATATTTAGTGAGTGGCTGTGTAACCGTATGTATCCTTGTGCATATGGGTAAGTGGCTGTATGGGTGTATAAGTGGATATGTGAGTAGCTATGTGGGTGAGTGAGATGGTGTCTGAATGACTGTATCAGTGAGTGACTGGGTGTGTAAGTGGCTGTATGGGTGAGCAAATGGTTCTTTGAGTGGGTGTTTGGTTAAGTGAGTTGTGTGAGTGGATGTATTTGAGAGTGAGTGTCTGTGTGAATGCCTGTATAGGTGAGTGAGGCGATGTGTGAGTGCTTGTATGGATGTTCGAATGGGTATGTAAGTGGTTGCGTGGGTGTGTGACTGATTGTGTGAGTGCTTGCATGGGTAAGTGAGTGACTGTGTTGAGAGGCTGTATGGGTGAGTGAGTGGGTGTGTCAGTGACTGTATAGGTAAATAAGTGGATGTGTGATTAGCTGTATGGGAAAGTGTGTGACTATGTGACTGTCTGTATGGGTGAATGACTGGTTGCATATGTGGCTGTATGGGAGAGTAAATGCTTGTGTGATTGGCTGTATGAGTGAGTGAGTGGGTGTGTGAGTGCCCTTATGGAGGAGTGAGTGGGTGTGTGAGTACTGGTATGGGTCTGTGATTGGGTATTTGAGTAGTTATCCGGGTGTGTGAGTGGGCTTACGAGAGGTTGTTTGGGGGTATGAGTTGGTGTGTGAGTGGTTCTAAGGATGATGTCATCGGTGATGTCACTGACCAAGTCATGAGTGATGTAATATGTGAGCTCAAAAGCAGCGCATTGTGGGGCGTAAGTTATAGTTAGCTCAGGTAACTATAACTGCTGAATTTCACTGGTTTTGTAGGAGAGGAATCTGAGCCTAACTATAACATCCCTGTGATCTTTGGTTTTTTCAGTGAATATCTAAGGTTTTTTTTAATTCTATTTCCTAACTATAACAAACCTGTAACATTTGTTTTTTAAGTGAATTTCTATGGTTTTTTAACTAGTAGTCACGTTTGCAGAGTGGTGGACAAAAGGGGCGGGGCCTCTGAGCAGCTCTTAGAAATACTGCTGCGTCAGACTTACTGGAGGTAACAGGAAGGCCTCTGGGCACACAAGAACCCTCAGCATCCAAGAGGACTTCACCACTCAACCAGCAGTGCACCAGGAGTTTCATTTGCAGAGTGGTTTAGAAAGAGCGCATGGCCTCCAAAGACCTCTCAGCAATCCCGCTGTGTGGAACTTACTGGAGGTAACAGGTGGGCTTGTTGGCACCCAAGGACCCTCTGGATCCAAGGAGACTTCATCCCCCCACCAGCAGTGTGCCACGAGTCGCGTTTGCACAATGGTAGAAAAAGGGGGCATGGCCTGCAAAGTCCTCTCAGCAATCACGCTGTTTGGGACTACTGGAGGTAACAGCAGGGTTTGTTGGCCCCCAAGGACCCTTAGCATTCAGGGGGACTTCATCCCCCCAACCAGTTGTGTGCCAGGATGTGTGTTTGCAGAGTGGTGGAGAAAGGGGGTGTGGCCTCCGACGACCTCTGAGCAATCCTGCTGTTTGAGACTTACTGGAGGTAACAGGAGGGCTTCTGGGCCCCCAAGGACCCTCAGCATCCAAGGGGCTTTCATCCCCCAACTAGTAGTGTGCCAGGAAGCACATTTTCAGAGTGGTGGTTGAAGGGGGCGGGTCCTCTGGTGTCTTGCTGGTCCTGTTTTTTTTCAATTTAAATTTACTAGGGGAGGTGGGCTGTGTGGCCCCCTCCCCAGGCTTATTTTAACCCGGGGACCCCATCTCCCAGGGACCGGCCTTTTTTATCTTTTTTCTCATAAATAAAAGGGATCGGGGCCAAGCGGTTCCCCCTCCCATTCTGATTTCGGCCCTGGGGATCCCATCTTATGGGGCCCAGCCTCAATTGTGGGCTGAGGGAGGAGTTTGTCGGAGTTAATGGGGGGGCATTTAGTGGGTTACCCTAGTGTCCCTGGGTGACAGTGAAATGGTCCCAAAGATCCATGTACCCTCAAATACTACAAAGTATAGGCAATGGGTCACAATCAAGGGGAAAGAGATCGAAGCTCTGAGGGATATAAGAGCCAGTATGACTATGGTAAGGAGTCAGCTGGTTTCCCCAGAGCAGGAAATTCCCCATGCATTCTACCAGGTTGTAGCAGATGACAACAGAGAGGATCACTATTCTGTGGCCCATGTTTCATTTGAGTGTGGAGGGTTTCAGATCTTCTCAAAGTTTCAGTGAGCCCTGCCCTAGGGTTACCTGACTGGATCTGCGCTACCACAAGGTTCATGGCTGCCCAGGATGGGAGCCAAAAAGAGCTGGAACCTGGAACAATGGCCCAACTTGCTGCGAGGAAGGATTGAGGCTGAGGGCATGGGAAACCAGCCCCTGAATGTACCTCCAGTGAGATGGATGGAGCACCTGCGGTGCCCACCCTGGAGTCCACTGAGGAGGACATTGCTTCACTTGGTGATCTTCCTGAACTTGCTGGATGGCATGTGGAAGGAGAACCTACCAAGGGGGAGTTCTGTAGGGTACATAAGGGAGTGCCCAACCCTTGTAGAAATGAGGCAACAGGCCGAAGCCCCAGCAGCAAGAGATGCCTTTGGTAGACACTACATTTACTGGGAGGACAACCTCCTTTACATGAGCCTGAGGGCTCCTGGGCATGGGATCGCAAGGGCCCTGTTGGTCTCCAATTCTACAGGGCCTGCCTAGTGGAGCTGGCTCATGGAGTTTCCCAGGCAAGACGCCTGAGCAAGACAAGACATTTGCAAGGCTTGTCCCCCAATTCTATTAGCCTAGGATTAAGAATTCCTCAGATGCATTCTGTAGGAATTGTATGACCTGCCAGGCCAGCGGGAAGACAGTGCAGAGGCTTAAAGCTCCCCTTAATCCCTTGTCTGTCATTGGCACACCCTTTATGAGGGTGGGCATCGACGTTGTAGGGCCTATAGCTCCCCAGACTTCTTCAAGTAACAGGTTTATCCTGGTTCTAATGGATCATGCCACTAGGTATCCAGAGGCAACCCCTCTGAGAACCATGACTGCACCTGCAGTGGCAAAGGCCCTGATCAGGATCTTCACCTGAGTGGGTTTCCCCAAGGAAGTTGTGTCTGACAGGGACACAAACTTCAAGTCTGATTATATACAGTCACTGTGAAAGGAGTGTGGAGTAAACTATAAGTTACCCACCCCTTACCATCTACAAACCAATGGGCTTGTTGAGAGTTTCAACAAGACCCTGAAGGGCATGATCAGATTCCTGCCTGAGGCCCTCAGGAAAAAGTGGGGTATCCTCTTACTCTGCCTTTTGTTTGCTTACAGAAAGGTGCAACAGAGAGGAGTTGGTTTCAGCTTTTTGAGTTGTTGTATGGGCACCCAGTAAGAGTAAGAGGACCTCTAAGTCTGGTGAAAGAAGGGTGGGAGCAAGCTCCCAGGAAGGTACCTCAGGATGTAGTGGCCTTCAGATGCCAGATGGCTAAGTTGTGGTAGCGAGCTTCCACTAATCTTAAAACCAGCCAGGAAGTCATTAAGGAGAGGTATGACAAAAATTCTACCCCGGCAGAGTTTCAACCTGGTCAGAAAGTGTGGGTGATGGAGCAGGTAGGATTACTGGAATGGGCCCTATGAGGTGATTGAAAGAAAGGGTGATGCCACATACTTCATAGACTTCAAGACCCAAAGGCAGCCCCACTGGGTGCTACATGTAAATCATCTCAAACCATACTTTGAGAGGTCTGAGCTCACCAATCTGTTGGTGACAGATGGAGAAGAGGAAGAGGAAGAGAGAACCTCTCCCTGACCTCTTGGGCTCCAAGCAGAAAAGTGGGTCTCTGGAAGGAGAAATTTTTCCCCCCACTCTAATTTCTGAACAACAGAGAGACTGCCACAAATATTTGGGACAGTACTCTTCTCTGGGTCTCCCTTATCTCTAGGACTACCCATCTGTGTACCCATGATGTGGTCACAGGGGGCAAAGTCCCTGTTAAGAATAAGTCTTATAGGTTGTCAGATAAGGTGAGGTCCAGTATTAAGGCAGAAGTGTCAAAAATGCTGGAGTTGGAGGCGATAGAACCCTCTAGTAGCCCCTGGTCCAGTCCTGTGGTTCTGTGGAACTGAGGTTCTGTGTGGATTACCGAGTGCTGAATTCAGTGACTAAGGCAAATGTTCGTCCCATCCCCCGGGCTTATGAAGTGATTGACAGGTTAGGGGCTGCCCAGTATCTCAGGGTACTAGCAGTTTGTCTCAACAGAAGGAGGAAAGGAAAGGTCAGCCTTCTCCACTCCAGAGGGCCACTGTCAGTTTAGGGTGATGCCCTTTGGACTAAAGAATGACCCTGCCACCTTTCAGAAGTTGGAGAACAATGTTCTTGCAGGTATGGGGGCCTTCTCTACTGCTTATCTGGATGACATAACTGTCTTCAGTAGCAGCTGGAATGACCACCTTTTTCATCTCCAGGAAGTTCTTCAGGCTCTGCAACACACAGGCCTGACTATCAAGGCACATAAGTGCCAGATAGGGCAGGAGTCTGTGGTGTACTTGGGACACCTTGTGGGCAGGTGGACGGTGCAACCCCTTCAGGCCAAGATAGAAACCATCATGGCCTGGCTGCCCCGCTAAACCCAGACTGAGGTCAGAGCATTCTTGGGCCTCACTGGGTACTATGGGATGTTTTTCAAGGGATATGGCACCATTGTTGCCCCCTTGACTGAGCTGACTACAAAGAAGCGGTCAAGGAATGTGACTTGGACAGAGGCATGACAAACTGCATTTGACTCCCTTAAGCAGGCCATGTGCACAGCTCCTGTGCTCAAGGCCCCTGACTTGTCCTAGGAGTTTATCATTCAGACAGATGCCTCAGAGCATGGCATAGGGGCAATACTATCCCAACTTAATGAGGAGGGCCTAGACCAATCTGTAGCCTACATCTCCAGAAGGTCACTCCCTAGGGAGCAAAGGCCACTCAGGTGGCTCATGCAAAAGAAGGGTGTGAATCCAAAACTGTTGAGGTGTTCCATTTCCCTACAGGGAATGGACTTCAGGGTGGAACACAGACCTGGGGTAGACCACACCAATGCTGATGGTCCATCTAGCTTTTTCCACCTTAGTGATGAGAACTTCCCAGAGATTGGGTAAATCTCCCCACTTTCAGCTTGGAGGAACACTTGTTGGACCTGTCATCCTTACGGGGGTCTTTCCCCATACTTTTTGCCTTTTACTCTGAGCACTTTACCACTGCTACCTAGTGCGTATGTGCATGTGCTTCTCCCCTAACATGATGACATTGGTGTATACATGATTGCCATATTTGATGTACTGACAAGTCCCTTGGAAAGTGGTATACCATATACCCAGGGAATTTACTTCAAATGCTACTAGTGGGCCTGCAGCACTAATTGTGCCACTCACATATGCAGCCTTTCAAACCTGTCTCAGGCCTACCACTGGAGTTTACTGCCACTTCGACTTGTCATTTAAAACTACTTGCAGAGCCTTAAACTCCCCTTTCATTACATATAAATCACTCCTAAGGTAGGCCCTAAGTAAGCCTAAGGGCAGTGTGCTCTGTAAGTAAAAGGTAGGACATGTACATTTATGTTTTGCATGTCCTGGTTGTGACAAACAGCCTATTTTGTTTTTCACTACTGTGAAGCCTACTCCTCTTATTATGGGCTAGCATTGGGAATTCTTTAAGACACTTTTAAGCTGTACTTCCTGATCAGAGAAGAGTAGCTGTTTCGTATTTCTTATTTTTGGAATGGTAATGATAAATCCTCCTTACTGGTGAAGTTGGACTCAACATTACAGTTTTAGAAATGCCACTTTTAGAAAGTGGACATTTCTCTGCAATTACTGCTCTGTGTGCCTGACAGCCTGTCTCCAACACACATCTGGGGTGGGTGACAGCTACACTTTGTGCATTCCCTCTAGACAGCCACAACACAGGAACATCTACATAAACATACATCTGCATTTTGATGGCCTTGCCTGGCCAGGAAGGAAGGGATGGGCTAAAACGTCAAATGAATAGATAGTGTCCTGTCCCGACACAAAGGACTGATTACCCGCCACAGATAGCCTGGCACACAGGACTGGATTGAAAGGGATACTTGTGCACTTCAGAGAGCTGCTTTAAAGTCACCCCCTACATCGAAGTCACTTTTGGGTATAAGTACTGGGTCTCTGACACCCTAAAATCAGACACTTCTGGACTTGTATCTGAATCTCTGTCAGAAGAACTGCTGTGCTGCTTAAAGCAACAGGGCCTCCATGGGTCCTGTAGATGGCTGGTGCTCCATCGTGGTCGGGCCGAACTTTGACTTTGAAACCATTTTTAGCACTACTTGCTTCTAAGCCCTTTACTGCATATATTCCTTTAATATTCAATATTTCAACTTCTATACATTGGATTTTTGTCCTCTTGGTCTTGCTTTGTTCAGAATATAATAATCTATGTTGCCAAACATGTGTGGAGTCTTTTGTGGTGATTCGCTGTGTGTGTGTGTGTGTGTGTGTGTGTTTGCTGCGCAAATACTTTACACATTGCCTCTTTAGATGAGCCTGACTGCTCTGTGCCAAGCTACCAAAGGGTGAGCATAGGTTATCTTTTAGTGTGTATCTAGCTTACCCTAACTAGAGTGGTGGTTCCTGCCTGTCCTGGGTTTATACCTCAGCCAACCAGAAATGCCATTTCTAACAATGACATACTGAAATCAACTCAAGGGCATTGATTAGGAGCAGATAGGAGTGTTTTGACCTCTGTGCAAACCCCTGTTTACACAGGGTTCAGAATTCTGTGTTGTGTGATATTTACCATATGTGGTAATTACCAGGTTCAATAAAGACATCACCCTTCATTAATTTCAACAGGTCAAACATGTCAGAATTTAAAAGCGGAAAAAGTGTACTGTATTAACTGTAACATGTGGATTTGGGACTGTAAGCATCAAAATCTGCATGTTATTCCCCAAAAACTTGGAATTCACAAACATTATGACATCTGATAAATTCAGAACACATTGATGCCAGATTTTTATCGTATGCAATAATTATTGCATTCACCTTGGGCCCCTCGTAATGAGGCCCTAGGTGTATGGATAGTGTTCCAAAGTTATCTGCAGGCCCTGGTGAAATTTGCAGTACGCCAGCTTAATTAGCGAAATATCGCTTATTTTGTATTTTGTGAACTTCCTGAAATTAATCTGCTATGCCACATTGCATAATTATGTGCTGTTTGCAGTGTGTGTCATTTCTGATAAAAACTTACAGCGAACACATAGGAACAACACGAACAACAGAGTGCAAGCGTTTGTTATTCGCAATGCTTGTTTTTTGCACTCACTTTTTACTGCAGAACGCATTTATGCATCCAAAGTGGATACAGAATGCCAGTTTTGCACTTTGCGTAATTATGTGTAATTTTGCTAAAACTTCGCACAGTTACGCAAAAGCTAATTACGCAAATTGTGCACCTCCCTGGTTATCTATTGGTGAGATTTGTTTAATATGGTAATTACCCACCTCCAATAGGCTGCTTCCGATTTTGGTGCAGGACGTTAAAATCTCCGGACAAGGCTATGGATATCAGGCTCATAGTTGTCCTGAAACCAGGTTTACGAGAGAAAAAACAGGTTACTTTGACAGTTGGATGTAAGAAAATGAAGTGTTCCCCATGCAACGAGACAACATTCATGAGGGCGCTGTAGTAATGTTCGCAAGCATAACTTCTTAACTCAATTGCAATTGCAAAAGTTATGTAATTCAATTTGTTGTTCTAGGCATCATATTGGTAAAATAGCAACTTAATTGAGAAGCCCTCCGGGTCTGATTTTTATCTTGAGGTGCTGATTTTATCTTGAGCTGTGAGCACACACCACAAATACATATTATGGAACTGCATAATTGTCACAAACTCTCCAGCGTGCTTTTGTAAAGTGTCACTGTGGTTTGCCAAAGTTGGCTATAGTGGCTGACAATTTTACCAATGCAAGACACTTTCCCACGTATGTTTTAGAAGACTGCACTACATGTGCAGCACTTGGCTGTACTGTGTTTATACATGGGTCAAGGTAATTTTAGGCCTAGCAATTGTTTGTAAGCAAGCATTGTCTTGCGTTAATCCTGACTACTGCGTTTCGCATATTCCTCATAATTTTTGTTTTTTGCTTATGGTACACTTTTCACATAATTTTTTTAATGTGTAAGGCTGATTTATGTATAAAATGTCAAGCAGACGACATCCCAATATATTGGGCAGGTATCTCACCTCATTTTTCAGAGGAGATCATCTCTACCTCTGGTCCCATTCTGAATGGGATATTGAGGAGCATTTGCAGCACTTTGATTCCGAAGGATCAGTCCTTCTTCTATCTTGCCAGACCCACCACACATAGGATTTGTGGACATCATTCATGCCTTGAAACGAATCCCACAATGATAAGTAAAACTGGTAAAAAGGAACAGACATCTGTTTTGCTCTGCTTGAGGCCTGGGAAACAGGGAGCATCTTGGAGTTTCTCTTCCTTCAGTCATCAAGCCTTGTATGATGAGTTAGTTTCAAATCTTATGAAGGAAATACTCCTGTTCAATCAACTATTATTTTAAATATTTCCGCTAGCGAGGATCTTATGATAAAAAAAATCCACCTTGATGGTTGCACTCATGAGCTTGGACTGCTTTACTCCCTGGAATAAGGAAATGACCAATTAGTCAGCTACCTCTCTTTTTTTTTTTTTTTTTTTCAATAATTTTTATTAAGTTTTCAGAAAAAGAGAACATATAATAATCCAATAAACACATTATAAATAAATTACAATGAAAAATTGTAAGAGAAAGGTAAAAGTGATAGAGGAAACAAGAAAGAAGAGAAGTGAAGAAAGAAAGATAAAGAAGAGAAGAGAAAAAGAAAAGAAAAAAAGGAGAAGGGGAGTAAAGAATTTTAGAGACTAGAAAAGAATTAGAGATTAAGGTGTAGGTGCATGTGCAGAGAGATAAGAAGTAAAGGGTAACCAAAGTAGATCAGATTTAATTTTCTGAGACAAGGTAAGAGAGGAAACAGTAGTAATTCTGTGTTCATCGCAAACAAAGTTCCACCAAGTTAATAAAGATATTTTAGAATTGTCTTTCCAACAGGACAAAATCACTTTAAATGCTAAAGCGATAAATAAGTCAAACAACAAAGTAATATTATTAGATACATCAAAAGCAGGTGAGGAGGAACCTAGGAAAACATTTTGCATTGTTAACGGAATATTACATTGGAATATTCTCATACATTTAGACCAAATAGATTGCCAAAATCTAAAAACATTTGAACATTCATAAAGTTGGTGAAGAAAAGTCCCCGTATTTACAGAACAAGACCAACACAGTGAAGAGGAAGTAGGGGAAAACTTAGCTATGTGAACAGGGGTAATAACAACTCTACTATAAATGAAGTACAGGGATTTGGTTATACGAGCTGCAACAGAGGTTTTAAAGAGCCTGAGCCATAATTTGTCCCAGAAGGGAATAGGTAATGATAAAGATAAGTCTGATTCCCAAAGTAATTCAACCGGGGATTTAGGTCTCTCAGAAATATGAGATAACAACAGCTTATAAATAAAAGCAGCCTTAGGCGTATGATCATGAGGAATATTATGTAAAGGCGAGGGGGATGTAAGCAATGTAGGAGCTAAAGGGTAATTGTTGGAGGATAAAAAGACTGCAGAGCAGTTGCTATTAAATGATAGTTATCAAGAAAATAGTCAGGTAAGTTATATTGGGATTGTAGTTCCTGGAAGGGGAGAACAGAATCATGTTGAATAAATTGATGGATAAAGATAACTCCCTTCTCCTTCCAGTGCTTGTAGTAAAATGATTTACATTTATATTTAATAAATTTGTTATACCAAATAGTGGAGGACAGAAAACACCGATACGGGTCTAAACCATCAGAGAGGGTATTATATAATAATTGTCGGGAGTATTTTAAAATAGGGTTGTCTGTTATGAAGGAGCAATTAGACATATAAATTATATCCCAAAAAGAAAAATCTTTTAGAAGGGAACGTTCGAAAATAATCCAACGAGGGATAGGAATATCAACAAAATCATAACTTAAAGCAAAACTTTGACGAATTAAAAATGCAGAGTGATATGATTTAAAGTCTGGGAAATGAACACCCCCCTCCATCTTAGGACATTTAAGTTTCCGAAGAGCAATGCGGGGATGTTTGTTGTTCCACAAAAATTTTGTACAAATAGAGTCAATCTGTGAAAAATATGAAGCAGGAATTCGAAAAGGTATCATTGTCAATGTAAATAGGATATGGGGTACAATCATCATTTTGATAGTGTCCAATCTACCCCACCAGGACAAAAAAAGAGGGGACAAGGAACGAAGAAGCAATTGTATTTTGGTAATCAAGGCATTAAACGTATAATTAATTGTTTTAGATAGTGTAGATGAAAACCATATACCTAGATATTTAATCTTTGCGGGACACCAAGTAAATTTAGTATTATTAAACATATATTGATAACAGGTAGAGTTTAAGGGTAAAACTTCCGTTTTAGAAAAGTTCAACTTATAACCAGAAATACTGGAATATAATCGAACTTCATCCAAAAAGGGGAGGGAGGAGTTAGGATTAGACATGTATACTAGGATATCATCAGCATATGCTGACAATTTGGTTTCTATGGAATTATGTGAAAATCCAGAGATATCTGGATTAATTCGAATCCGTTCCAGGAAAGGTTCAAGACACAGTACAAATAACAATGGGGATAAGGGACACCCTTGGCGTGTGCCTCTAGATAACACAAAAGACTTAGAAAAATGATTGTTAACAAAAATACTAGCTCAGGGAAAAGAATATAACAATTTAACATAGGAAATAAAATTTGACCCAAAACCAAACCATTTTAGTGTACTATACATATATTGCCAATTTATGCGGTCGAAGGCCTTCTCAGCATCCAAAGATAAAGCTGCTAGTGGAGTTTTATATTTTTTACCAAAGGAGATAACATTAGCAAACATGCGAGCATTATCCGAAGCCAATCTGCCCTTGACAAAGCCAACCTGATCTGTTTTAACCAATAATGGGACAATGTTCTCAAGTCGAGTGGCGAGAATTTTGGCGAATATCTTACAGTCATAGTTAATTAGGGAGATGGGACGATAATTTTTGCAAAGGGAATGATCCTTATCGGGTTTGGGAATGAGGACGATTAAGGCCTCCATAAATGAACCAGAGGCTTTGGCGTCAACAATAAATGAGTTAAAAAGGTCCAAAAGTTTGGGCACAAAAATAGATGAAAAGGTAGAAAAAAATTCAACAGGGAGGCCATCCGGCTCCGGTGCTTTAGCTTTCTTTAAGGATTTAATAGCCTCCATTATCTCCTGTGAAGTAACCGGGTTTTCTAATAATTCAAATTTATCAGGAAGCGAAGGGGGGTTAGGAAGACCAGAAAAAAGGTATGAAGGTTCTGATCAGAGGGATTTGTATCATCAGAGTATAATGATTGGTAATAATCATGAAATACAGAAGCAATATCTTCATCCGACGACACTAGATTATTAGTGGCTTCATTAAGGATAGGGCCTATATTTTTACGTTCAGATTTAATTTTTAAATAATTGGCCAGCATCTTGCCAGCTTTATTTTGACCACCATGGTATTTAGATTTAATTTTAAGAAGAACATTGCATGCATCATTCGTGGCAATTTTGACAAGAGCAGATTTGGCCCTGATGAATTCATGGAGAGCAGACGGGGATTCAGACGAAGTAAAGTAATTATGCTCTAATAATTTAAGTTGCTGTAATAATACGTCATATTTGGCTTTAGCCGCTTTCTTCTTTCTTGCCGAGTAGGAGACAACAAAAGCACGGAAAGAAGCTTTAAAGGCATCCCAATTATTAGTAATGGAAGTGTGTAAGGGATTATTAAAAGTAAAAAATTCATTAATAAAGGTGGTGGCTTCAGTTACAAAAGTGTTGTCAGATAACAAAAAATTATTACGTTTCCAACGCCCAAATTTCGGGGAGCCCAGGGAGAGATCTAGGGTAGAGGAGACAGGGGCGTGATCGGAGATAAAAATAGAACCAATTTTAGAGGATTGAATGGATGGGAGTAGGGGTTTACTGACTAAAATATAATCAATTCTAGAACGAGTATGGTGAACATTCGAAAAAAAAGTAAATTCAAGGGAATCAGGGTTACATGTCTTCCACACATCATATAATGAACGAGAGGCAATGGCAGATTGAAATGATTTATGGGTTTTATCAGGGTTAAATTTGCATTTGGATTGCCTATCCGAATATGGGTCGAGCCATTGATTGAAGTCTCCCCCAACAATAATATTTGGACTATCAATGGAAGATAGTAAGATTTTAATATTTTTCCAAAAATCTGGATCAGGTTTGACAGGACCATAAATATTCAATAGGACAAGAACTTTATTCTGTATAGCAACCTTAGCCATTACCCAGCGTCCATCACTGTCAATTTGTGTAGATAAAATTTGTGCATGAATAGACTTGTGAAATAAGATAGCCACACCTCCCTTCCGATTAGAAGCTGGAGAGTAAACAATTTGGCCCACCCATTGTCTTTTTAATTTAAGTGATTCAACATCATTGCAATGCGTTTCTTGAATAAATGCAATATGAGAGCTTAATTTAGACAAATGAGAAAGTACCTTTTGTCTTTTGACGGGATTACCAAGACCACGAACATTCCACGTGACAACATTACACATACTGGAAGGAGGGAGGAGCAAGACATAAATGGATATGATACACTTCAGGAGGACAACTGAAAGTAAAAAAACACCATTCATTAGATAAAGACAGAGACCAAAATGTACAATAAACGATCATAGAGACGAAATTTAAATATAGAAACAGCACCATTGAAAACAATAAGGAAGGAGTAGGAAAAAACAAATTGAATAAAGAAGAGAAGGAAGAGAAGAAAAGAGAAGAAAAGAAAGTAAACAGATCAAGGGAAAGAACCCAGATCTGAAGAGAAGCAAGGAACCAAAATGCGGGGAGCATGTCGACGACAACAGCAAGAACAGCGGAACAAGTTAATGAAGAAAAAAGGGAAGAATAAAAATGGTAAACCTCAATACTGAATAGTGGGTAACATTAATAAAAGATAAAGATTGAAAAAGGAATGATATTATAAAAGAGAAATAAGCAAGGAGAAATACAGAGCTACACATAGGGATCTATAGAGCAGGTTAACTAGTGACTGAAGAAAAAAGTGAAACATTAGTTTTCCATATTTCTAGTAGAAATACTATTAAGAAAGAGACTCAGTTTAGCAGGCTCATCAAATGACCGCGATCTCCCTTCATACGTGACTTTGCACAAGCAAGGATGCAAAATGCCATATTGAATGTTCAATTGTCTCATCTGGGGGCGAAGAGCCAGAAATTCTTTACGGCGCGCGTTTGTTGCAGTGGAGACATCTTGAGAAATGAAGATATTATGGCCTGACCATGTGAGGCGTCGTTTAATTTTAACAGCTTTCAGGACATCCATCAATTCAGTGAATTCTAAAAAGAGCATGATGATGCCCCGTGGTTTGTTAGAGTTCGGTTGAAGACGACCCAAGCGATGCGCCCTTTGTATGTTTAGAGGAGTTGAAGATTGAAGGTCTAAGAGTTCCGGAAGAAATTTTTTGAGAAAGGATAACATGTCTGGACCTTCAATGTTTTCTGGTAGGCCATACAAGCGAAGATTGTTCCTGCGATTGCGATTTTCCAAGTCTTCGGTGTGAAGTTTGAGTTTTTGTATTTCTTGTTCTAATAAAGGAATTCTAGTAGAAATATCCTGAAGATCACCAACACGTTGTTCAAGTTCCAGTACTTTGCCTTCCTTAATTATCCCGCGGTCCTCAATTTGCTTTAACTTTTCGTTAGTAGTTACCATGAAAGGCTGTAGACCACGAACCTCCTCTAAGATGGAATCCAGAACAGGGTTTTGTGAGATGTGAATAGGAGAGGGTGGGTCATTTTTATGCCTCTTTGGTTTAGCGCCTGAAGAAGATGATCGAGACAAGGAGTGCTGATCAGTCGCCATTGTGGTTTTTGGAAGGGAACGAATTGTAGTAATTAACAGTGGACGAATGCGCCCCATAGACCCCAGTCAAAAAAGACAAAGAAGGTGACCGTGCAAGATAAATTATATAGAGAGTTCTTCCTCTGTCACAATATACATAACTGCCACAGATTAGAGAGATGGAACATTATCAAAAGTCAGAATCCAGTTTGTAAGTATTTAACCCAGTCACGGCACAAGAGTATGCAGGCACACAACTTCCTTTTATCAAGACCACCACCTGCGCTCAAAATTTGGTATTGTTTGAGGCACGAACGGTTCCTAGGACTTCTGCGTTCGAGCGAAGCTCACTCAAAGACCTCCATCCTGCTCCATCATTTAGACCACTTCCCCACACATTATTTAGAGACACGCAGATCACTCGTTGGCAAACAGAGGCACAACTGATTTTATCGGCAAGATGCGTTTCAGTAGGGACTACCCATCTCAGCGACGGCAGTGTGCGCAGGAAATAATATGTCATTCATTGATGATGGATGGTAAACAAAAGCACTCTGTTTACATAAAAAGCATAGCCAGCAAAAACACCACTGTGGTATGTAAAAGGACGGTTTTTAATGAGACCCTATGATGATGACATCCATGGGTACACCTTCCACTTCAATAGCTCTGCAAATCATGGTGAATGATGGCCAGACAAAAGTCCAAATATATTATGCCTGCTTGTAGTCACATAAATATATTGGCAGCAATAACCTTCCTTACTTCAATTGAGCACTGCACCTCTCCTTACCGCCATTGCCCAGCAGTGTAGACATTCTGATGACACTAACTGAGCAGTATAAAATTTTTCTTTTGGCAATAACCCCTAGCAGCCGGCAGTTCACTCCTCCCGGTCTGTGGTGGTATTGGCAGTTACAAATCAAAAACGCGAGCGCCGCATTTCAAAATGGCGGGCGCCCGCGACTTCGTGAGGAGAAGTTCACCGCCGCCGCCTCCAGGCTCAGCGTGCATGTGGGATTTGGCAAAAGCGGTCATTGGACTCACCACCGCTTCCTTACATGAAAACCACCATCTGCGCAGGAAATTAGTGGGTTTTGAGGCACCAACGGATCCAGGAGCTTCCGCGTCCGATCGGAGCTCACTCGAAGTCCGCCATCTTGCTTCGGTGTTCAAGCCACGCCCCCCAGCTACCTCTCTTTATTCTCTTGCCTCCAGTGAATCAGATAATGCCGAAAGAAGTATCAAATGAAAGTGCTTGCCCAGCAGGTCTTCACTAGAATTTATTTCAGCACAGTTTTCTTCTGAAGACTGGATATTTTAAAATTGGTTGGTGGGCTACCAAATTGCAGGGGTGGCAGCGTTGCTCCCTCTGCTAGCTCCACACCTCTCTAAATGCTGTATTGTGAGTTACCCGATGCTATGGAGCAGTAGCGGCTGCTACTGGACTCAGGTGGTGGAACAGGGAGGGCGGGGGGTAGGTAGGGGAAATAAAAATGATTTTTAAAAAACAACTGGCTACGGCTGGTTTTGCCGTCGACTTTTCTCCGATCCTCTTCATCTTCTTGTCTTCTTCCTGTCTGGAGTCCGACAGCAGGAAGCACCCGGGCTCCCAAGCTCCCTCGACCAATCACAACGCTGCACTGCAGCATTGCTGTATTTCGGCACTCAGACCAAGCTTGAGAGCCTGGGACATATTCTCCACCCAGGCTGTAATGCAGCCTTGATGGAGAACATGGCAAGTGTGCATGACTGTTTTGGGCGGCCAGAGAGGGCCGGTCAAAATGTTATGCACACTTGGAGTGTCACCACTCCTCCACCTGCAGGGCTCTGGCGTCACAAGGCCCAGCCCCGCCCCCAGGAAAGAATGGAGCCACTGTAGTAGGGAAAAGAAAACGATAATAACATTACGTTGTTATAATTTTTTTCCTTTTTTCACTGCTCGGAGAAGCCGCCACAGCTATGGAGAGGCAGATTTGCTGAAAGTGCTCTTGGTGAAAATGTAATATCGGCTCAGCCGTTATAGAATTGCAGTTCTGAGCATTATTATTTTTAAATACAAACCAAGAGATTGGGGTTTGTTCCTGAAAAACAAAAAAGGTCCCAAATGCAAGAGGTGTTTTTTCCTTGTGCCTCATGGACATTGTTGCTGTCAGGGTCAACTTTAGGGCGGTGCGACCGGTGCAGCAGCACTGGGCGCTGACCTGTAGGGGGGCACTGACCTCGGGGAGGGGCGCAGTGTTTAGCAATCGCTTACAATTTAAAAGCACCTGCTTCAGAGTTTCTTGTGTGTCCAGCTTTCAGGAAGCAATAAAAATGTCAAGATATCTATTGTGATTAATGTTACTGCTAGAGAGAGAGATCAGAGATTTTTCTAGTGGCAGTTTTGACTTGCTATAAAGTAGCACAGAGGGTTAAAATGCTTACTGCAAAGAACAGTTCTGTATTTTATGTGGAAAGCTGAGTGGATTAGTAAAGCCAGCCTTTATCAGCACTTTAAAACAAATGGAATGTATGAGAGAGGGGCTAGGGAGAGATGAGAGGTACTTTTGCCGGGTGGTAGTGAGGGAATCAGTGGAGGAGGTCATGGGGTGGGGGGGGCAAAAAAGATTGTTGCACCGGGCACCACCAGTGCTAAAGCTGGCCCTGGTTGCTGTTTACCTGCCGGAACCACCCTGCCTCACATGGCAGTCCTTGGAAGTTAAATAGAATGTCAGGAGTCCCTGGGGTAAATATGGCAGACTTCCAAAACTCAAATGCTGTCATCAAAATGGTGGGTGACCTCTCAGCAAAGGGTTTCCAGGTGAGTATGCTCTAAAGGAAACCCAGCAGTTATCCACGGATTTGGTACAGCAGAAGATCCACTGGTTTACACTGAATGCCTTGCTTCTGTCAAATCCTGTCTGGTTTCTGTTAAACAGGGCGGAGTGAAAAGAGGAATAGGTACGGTAAACCAGGTCTCCCTTTTGTGAACCTCCATCCATAGTATGTTCCACTTAGTACTTAGAAACCATTACTGTAAGAGAATCGGTCCTTGCATGACCTTTCAGAGGATTGAAACGATCCCCACCTTTATAATGTAGGATTTTTGGGAGTGATTTTCTGGTTCATTTGGTGTTTCCCATGAACTATTTAAAAAATGCAATCTTGGTTTTATTAGTTTAATGCTGATTAGTGCAGTTCCCTTATCCAGATTGCCTTTCACTTATATGTCTGATTTTACAATAATGAAAAAAACAGTCATAATCACTACCTGATTGCCATTGATAATTTTTAAAGCCGTGATCGGTTCATGAAAAGCTTCAATTAATTCTTTACCACCATTTAACATTTTTCAATTCAAACAAATTCTCAATTGTGACATTTCAGAAACATTTACGGTACACAGTGAGATTTAATGCAGTACAACGTTAGACACAGAGAGTCGCAGAGGACAGTAAATTGCCTTTCGAGTGAGAAAGAACAAACATTTTTACACATTGAATTTGCAAACTGAGATATGGAAATATTAAGGGACATTGCACAATTAATTTAAATATGTTGATTGGGTTTTGTCTTAAGGACAAGAAAAAAGTCTTATGACTCTCTTAAGCCAGGAGAAACTATTCTTGCCTTATGCATCCACAGATAAAACACTTTAAAAATGTTGGGGCATATTATCAAGGAATAGCGATATTTATCGCTAACCGCGCTTAGCGCGAATTTTTTTAACGCCGCCTATCGCTGGAAAATATCGCTGAGATAACACCCTATTAACAAGGTTTATCTCCATAGCGATAACATTTCCAGCGATAGCTGCAAAATGTGAGAATATCGCTGGAAAAGCAGCGATATTCTCGCATTAACACAAGGATGGATTCAGCCTGACAATTCACCTCCTATACTTTAAACAGGTAAGTCATCCTCAGTAGCAGGTGTTAAAATCTAGCGATAAACGCGCTTAGCGTGATTTATTTTATCGCTTCGCCTGCCTTGTTAATAGGGGTTAGTTGTGTTAGCGACTGTTTACAGTCGCTTTCAGTGGGGAACGCCTACCTTGCAAGTCATTAGCGATAATTATCGCTGACATGCAAGGCGATGTAAAACCCGGCCGCTAACGCCTGAAAGCTGTCGCTAACGCCTGTTAGCGACAGCTTGCTAATAGGGCGTTAAAAATATCGCCGCTTTAGCGGCAAAAAGTGCCGCTAAAGCGGCGATAAAGCCCTTGATAATATGCCCCGTTGTCTTTCTGTCTGCAATAGGAGCAGGCACATACGCGCTCTTTAGTTATTGATGGGGATAATCCAGATCCTCTGTAAATGTATATAATACTGAGGTCTATGGAAAAGAAAAGACCCAAAAAGCAGCGTGGAAAAAAGTCTTTGAACTCGCTTAAGCTACGAGAGTTCATCTGCACTTACTAAATTCTTGTCTTGATTGTGCCACAATCCTGCTGCCTTTATTTGGAAATTATTTTTTACCTTTACCTCCTCATCTCAGTCCTATGTGATTAAGGGTCACTCTCACCTGGATATAGCCAATTTAATTTCTCCAAAGTAGGGTAAACAACGTGGCTCCACCCCTTCACACACATAATCATTATTTCACAGAAGGAAGGTCTGTTGTTTCCTGTCACACCTTGGAGGGCAGGATCGTTTGGTTACTAAGAAGTTGCAGAATGTTTCTAGGCGACATTGGTCATTTAAGTGCTTACATTTCATTGAAATGTATGTTGGTTCAGACTTTGTGGTAGTGAGTCTTGACTTTGTTTCACCTTTTTTGATTGGTCATACCTTGGCTGCATGAATGTTAGGTGGGACACAGTTCAGCCAGGCAGTCTGCGCTGAGCTGGCTCTCTTTCTCTTACAGAGTAGCGTTTTGCAGGCAGCCTGCTAAGCATCCATGGGGGTTGGCCACTTGTTTTTCCTTACTTGCACTGCTCTTGTGAGTTTGAATATTGACAAAAGTTTGAGAGAAGATTTTTCTCCGTCTCCTCAGTGGTATTTAAGCTGTTGCTATGCCGGGCTTCTTTTGATGTTCAAAATGTCTTAAGTGCTCCAGCAAAAAGCAACATACTGCTTACAAATGTCTCTCCCCCCAGGAAAATGACCACAAAGCAGTAAATATTGCATTATTACACACACATTAAAATCACCTTGGCTAGATCCCACTTCTGTGGAATACATGGATGATCCAAATTTTGAATCTCATTAGGGGAAGATGGTTCAAGTTTTCAAATGGCAGAAATGTTTAAACACAAAAGAAAGCCACTCCGTTTTTAAACTCCTGAATCTGAGGCTGATCTTGAGGGTTACTTTAGCTTAAATGGCCCTTCAGCACTGCATGAAAGAGCTTGATCAAAGTTTGTTTCCTAGGTTTTTGAGTTAACAATATTCTTTGGAGGGGTTTGAGTCAACGTTTCCTCAAAATATTAAAGTCAAGTTGTTATTGGCAAGTATGTCTTCATCTCTCACTACAGATAACTGTCTTCCTTCTGATCCTGCTGATAAAAAGGTAGAAGGGGCTGTAAAGCAAGCGTAATCACCATTTAATCTTTCATTTTGATCTACCACGCATGCGGCTGATGATACTCAAGTTCTTCTTAAAGATTTCCGAACTCTCCATGAGGGTGCATAGATTAGGGAGCACTGCACTGACCCACTCAGCAACATGATGTTGATGGAGCGGTTCCTGTCTGACATAACTTTTGATGCAACTTCTCTGAAGCAGTTACTGCTGGGATGAGGCACATCTGGTTGTGTCCTAGGAAACAGGATGCTGACAAAAAGACTCCTATATTTTGAATTTCCTTTCTAGGTCCTAAAATATTTGGACCTGAACTAGATGAACTTTTGAAGAAGCCAGTGGAAGATAAAAAGTTACTACAAC
Organism: Calotriton arnoldi; assembly: GCA_963921515.1. Lineage (NCBI taxonomy): Eukaryota > Metazoa > Chordata > Amphibia > Caudata > Salamandridae > Calotriton > Calotriton arnoldi. The sequence continues at coordinate 155,044 of CAWUFW010013249.1, read as the reverse complement.
CTTTCCGAGGTCAGTGTTCCAAAGCTTGATCTTTTCTTTTTCCCTGTCTTCAACTGCAACAAAGGAAGTCACAACAGCAAAAATTGAGTGTCAGTAGAAGGCACTTTTGATGATTGGCCCATGGTCCAGGCTACAATCCTGAAAAAAATCCTGACCCCTCTCTCCATAGTCACACCAAAAGCCCCCTATTGCTTGTCTCTGTGTGGAAAAATCAGGAAACTGTGGAAAGTTGGATGCTGCAGTTTGCAGAAAGATAGAGAGCTCATATTAGAGATGTTTGGATTTTGCAGATGAAGATATCCGCTACAATTTTGGTTGCCGCCTGCAAGATCCTGTTGTAAGTCCATTCCTATACCAGCTGCAGATTTCAAGAGAAATTCTCTGCTATATGGGGTAGAAGCATCAAAGGAAAAGGACAATTAGCATGGTTCCATCAAACGGCCAAGGAGAGGACTTTACTCAATCCTGTTTGTGGTCCTCATGTTCTACAAAGGGTTCATCCTATTCTGACCCTGAAGGGGCTCAGTCAGTTCCAAAATGATGTCACCATGGAATCTCATGTGGCTGATAAACCCAGGCATTTGGGCCTTCAAGATTCCTATTTTTATATTGCAATACAGCCTTCAACACAAATGTTCATGTGATTCACTTTTTTGGAAGATCATGGCATTCAAATATTTCCTAGCTTGAATGGTTGATTAATTTTTGTTTCTTCTCTTTAAAATGCTCGGAAAGTCTAAGCTAAGGGACGGCAAACACTTCATAAGTTCAGATTCCTCTTAAATTGGGAGAAGTCCCATCTCGAAACAGCACAAGTTAAAGTATTTATAGGGGATCAGCTTTGTACATCCCTGGGGAATTTATTTCTTGCCTTAAACAAAATGACACCGCTGCAGGAGAATCAGCTCAGTCATACAATTGTAGGGAATTAGTACCACTATTCACAGCACTGAAGACCTTTGTCCCTCTTTGTCAGGGTCAAGTAGTGCTCCTAAGAACAAGCAAATTCGAACAGATGATGGATGTAATTCTTGAAATAATCTCAGCCACTGGTAATTACACAGGTCTGATCCCAGGCTATTGTTTTGTGGCCACCACAGCCCCCTCACATCCGACACATCCTTATACAAATCAGCCTTGATTCTGCTACAATAGGAACAGTCCAGCCTGGATGGCTAAACCAGGTCCTCTCCGAACCGGAACACAAGAAACCCAAGACCTAACTGGGCCTCTAGATTCATGTGTGGCTTAGTGCCAGTGGCAAAGTGAGCACAGGACCCACATCTGGGCATAAACATCACACTTGGAGAGACACAATAAAAATAATCAAAAAGTGATGGATTGAATGATTGAATTAGTCCCACACACAGGTGATTATTTGGGCCATGCCAGTCCATGTTTTTCCCCACCATGTCACCTGAGATTAGAACCAGCCATATGCAAATCATCCCTTATCCTCCTCCAGTAGCAACAGACCTGCCCAAACAGACCAGGCAGGTCTTCTTGTAACACAAGCATCCACAGGCCTGTTTTGGCAAAATTACACCACTTCAGTTGAGTGCAGTTCATTTCCAGTGGTACGAGGAGCACAGAACCCAGGTCTAGGCATAACAGACTCACTTAAGACATCAAAAAGGAAAATACCAAAAAGTGATGGATGAAATGCTTAAATTAATCTGTCATTGGTAATTACCCAGGGTTACATCATGTCCACTTTTGTTTTTACCCACCAATGCATGTAAGATTAGACCCACCTACATGTAAATTTGCCTTAATTCTGCTCCAATAGGAACAGTCCAAACTACCATGCCAGGTCTTCTCTGAACCGGAAAACAACCAACCAAAGACTGGTCTTAGCATAATTGGGCTTCTCCTATGGGGTATAGCAAAGGCCACTGGAATTATGCAGCAGGAGAGAATCAAATTATGTGGCAGGGTTGACTAAATTAAGTGGCAAGAAAAGTCAAATTATGTGGCATAAGGTGGCATAATGTGGCACATTTTTTGATAGTATTACTTCATTATTTTTTCATTTTTACACATAGTAGTACTATCTGGGCAAAACCTTCATCTCATTAATACCAGTTTAACAACCAAATACATAAATAAGCAACTGATAGATGACCAGTTAACCTTTGTGAAGGGTCTTCCAATACATGCTAGCACATATTGCCATGTTTTTAGGAACTTTTGATCCCTTTGAGCTAAAAACCATTTTTTTTGTTAAAAGATGCAGATTATCAGCAGATGATGAATTATATGACAAATCCTTAAGTATTCAAAAAAGGCTGTGGCCGCAGAATCACATAATTGCAGGGGCACTGGGTATAGCTTGGTTACAGAGGGAGTACCCATCACGCTTAGGGCTTCACAAAGAAAAATCAAAAAGTGATGGATGAAATCCTTGAATTAATCTCTGCTACTGGTAATTACTCACGCTGCATCTCAGTTTATCCTTTTTTTTGTCAGCCTCTGAACTTGAACACAAGCAATACAAGACCAGTTCGGCCTAATTGGTTCTCTTCAGCTAGGTGCAGCTCGCATCCCAGTCCAGTTTTTTATCCACTATAGCACCTCAAATATAACCAAAGTATATGTAAATCAGGCTTGACCCTCCTAAAATAGGAGCAGTCCAGCCTGTCATGCCAGGTCCTATCTGAACTGGAACACAAGCAAACAAGACTAGTTTAATCCTTATTGAACCTCTTCAGTTGGGTACAGCTTGGTTTCAAATATACATCGATCACGAGACCCATGTCAGGGCATACATGGTGCAGTAAGATCACCACACGGAAAAATTCAAAAAGGTGATGCTTGGAATGCTTGAATTATTCTCAGTCACCGGTATATGCTCAGGGTTGCAGCCAATTTATCTTTTTATACCCACAATGGTACCTCAGATTAGACCCAGCCATATGCACATCAGCCATGATCCTGCTCCAATAAGAGCAGTCCAATCTGAACTGACAACTCTGGTCCTCTATGAACTAGAACAGAAGCAACCCTAGACTAATTTTGGCCTAGTTGGGCTTCTTCAGTCAGATTCAGCTTGGTACCAGTGGCAGAGTGAACAAGGGGCCCATGTCTGGGCATAGCCATGACACTTAGAGTGTCACAATTAAAAATACAATAAAAGAGATGAATGAAAGGCTTGAATTATTCTCAGCCACTAATAATTACTTGGTCTGCATCACAGTGCACTATTTTTGGCCACTATGGCATTTCAAATGACACCCAGCCATATGCAAAACAGCTTTGATCCTGCCTTAATGGAAACAGTCCGACCTGATCAGCCGAGCTAGGTCCCCTCTGAACTGGAACACAAGCAACCAAAGAATGTTTTTGGCCTAATTGGGTATCTTCAATTGGGTGCAGATTAGTTCCAGTGGCACAGTGAAGACAGAGTTCACATCTGGGAATACCTGTGGCACTTAGGCTATCTCAATAAAACAATACAAAAAAAAAGTAATGGATGGAACGCTTTAAATAATCTCAGTCACTGGTAAATTACTGAAGGCCTATCCCAGTCCATTGGTTTTTGCCCATCATGGAACCTCATATTTGACCCTGGGATTCTCAAATCAGCCTTGATTCTGCTGCAATAGGAAAAGTCCAGCCAAAAACTACAGAGCCTGGTCCTCTCTGAACCGGGAACTCAAGCAACCATAGACTGGTTTCAGCCTCATTGAGCCTCTTCAGTCAGGTGCAGCTTGGTTTCAGTGGCTCAGTGAGCACAGGACCCACATCCGGCATACCCATCGCACAAAGGGCGTCTCAATGAAAAGTACGAAAAAGTGATGGGTCCATTGTGTTTTTGACCACTATGACACCTCAGATTAGACACTCTACCTGGACTGGAATCTTGCCCAGAGGCCTCTCTGAACATACGTCTCGCGCTCACTTTGCCATTGGACTCAAGCTACACCTTACTGAATATGTTTAAATAGGTCAAATGTAGTCTTGGGTTTCTTGTGTTCTCATTCAGAGGCAGTCTGGCCTGGCAGTTTGAAATGGAATGGGCCTATTTGAGCAGAATCGAGACTGATTTGTATATGGCTGGTTTCTGTCTGAGATAACATGGTGGGCAATAGATCGATATACTGGCAAGCAACCCAGAAGTATTACCAGTGGCTGAAATTAATTCATATAGCATTCCACTCATCACTCTTTGTGTACCACAGTGTGATGCCCTCAGCACTACAGGTATGCCCAGACATTAGTCTTGTGCTCACTGCACCATAGGGCTCAAGCTACCCCCAACTAAAAAAGCCCAAATTGGCCCAAACCGGCCTTGGGTTGGCTGTATTCAGGCTCGACTCCAAGATACTTGATCTAGGTGGACCATGAAGAAACATTGGTGGGGCAGGATGATGAATGTGGTGGGGGTGAAAATCAACAAAGCATTTCTGAAGATCTGCTGTTTTAGACACTGACAATATAGTTCAAATTTTGAGAGGTCTATGAAGTGAAAGTTGCGTATGTTTAATAATGGGTCTAAATCAGTGGTCGAAGTTCATTTAAAAAAAATTATGAGATCTATGATCCTAGGGTCCAATGGGGCAGGGTCAGTGAGCCTGGGGGCCTGATCAAAGGTTTGGTTAAAGTAGCAAAATATTCTATAACTATTTTGTTGGTGTTTCTCCTTCAAGCAACTGCATATAAAATAACACACACCTTGAACGAAAAATAAATGCAAGTTAAACTAATCGCTGCAAAACCTCTATTGGTTAATGCGATTACTGCAGATATCTGTGTCTGTAACCAGAGAGCCACGGAATTAAATTCTGATTGGTGCAGTGGGGAATAGTGACTTTTGAGTTTTTAGTGTTACGAAGTGCCAGCATATGACAGAAAGCACTGTGAGTTATTTACGGCATCACACACAGTATAAGAAAGGCTGCCACAAAATGCACAAAACGTTTTAGGTTTCAGATAAAATTAAGTGCTTCCAAAATATAGATCTGAGTAATCTGCCGACGTTACCTAGTGCAGACATTGTCCCTTAAAACCACACTTCACAGTCTATCAGGTCACCTTACAATACCTCACCAAAAAATACTCTTCAAGTGACTCCATCAATGAAAGTGAATACTGGCTCCCAAACAGACTTCACATTTGCAGATTAACCAAATGCACACATTTATATTTCTTTCAGGAAGCAGATACCCTGGCAAGAAGGCTTGGTTCTTGTTCAGCTGTCTGCCCCTCCCTCTGCTTCACAGCACAGGAGACTCTCTCTCTTTCCACTTCTGCTGAGGCATCTCAAATGTCAGTATTACCTGTCCCAGGATGGCTGCCTTTTAACATAAAGTAGGGGAACTGTTTTTGTCAAATTAAAAAAGTATGGGCACGTTGTGCCGCCTCAGATCCCACCCACTTCAACCACTGGTCAAATTGAATAGAACTTTTTCCCTTCACAGTGTCCAATTTGTTCCTTGTGCAACGGTACTGGGCGTAGAGCATATGTGCACATCAGGCCATGTGCCTCCTGCCTGCCCTCTGAGCACAATGCAGGATGTGCCCATTTGGGTACGAGGGGCAAGATACTTGCTATAGGGCAAGGGTAACAGCCATGCCCTGTGCCAACTAAGCATAGCCATGTCCAGAGATTGCAGCAAGCAAGAGTATTTTGGTTAAAGAGCTTGCCTAAAGTGTATGGGCTGTGAAGCTGGAGGTGCATTGTTATGATGACTGACCGTACACTGTGAGAAGCAATGTGTTTTATGTTGTGAATTATTATTAGAATGTCCTTTCAGCAGTAGTTTCAAAACCCATATTGCACAGGGATAATGTCATACTGGTGAATTATTTATTTTCCATTATTTGTGACAATTATATTATCAATAATAATAAGGCCAGAAAGTACTGTAATATAATATACTACAGCAGTAATATGTAGCGCTATTTTCAAAACAGATTTTGCTGTTTCTAAAATATGTGATATCAATAGTATATAACATAAAGTAATGGCGTTCTACTGAGATTTAGAAATCACTGCCTCACATTTGAACATCAAGGGACCTATTTACGAGGTGGTTTGCGTCGCCCTTGCACCACGCAATGTGGTGCAAGGGTGACACAAACCTTAAGTCAGATTTATGAAGCCACACAAGTCCACTTTGCGTAGCCCTGCGTGGCTCCACAAAACTAGCGTAAGGCAGTGCAGCACAAATCGCTGCGTAGACTTACTCTACCCTGGGAAGGCATTCCATGGGTGTTGCGTGGGTGCTCCCATGCAACTTCCATGGTTTTTGATGCATTCCCAGATTTACCAGAGCTGGCAAACCTGGAATGCACCAAAAAGATACGCCTACCCAGGAGAGGCATAACGGGGAGACATATCTTTCTTTCTACTCATTACTTCCTCTTTACATGTGTGCTGCATTCTGCAGCACACATAGATAGAGGAATATGATTACCAGGATTGTTTTTGAGCAGGGAAGTGCCCCTTCCTACACAAAAACAATCCTGCATGCAACGCAGACACCCTTGCACTGTGGTGCAAGGGGGCCTGCTTTGGCGCTAGGCTGCCAAAAGGGAGCCACCACAGAGGAAAAGGCAGGAATGCCCTGTATTGCCTTAAATACGGCACATTCCTGCCCTTTCTCTGTCACTCAATGCAGCGCAGCAAGGTGACTTGCTGCACTGCACTGCGTGACTATTTCATAAATACGCCTCCAGTTGCAAAGAACCACACTTTCTGTGAATACAGTTACTGCAATACAAACTATAAAATTGTCTCTCCTTTTACATCACATCCATCCTATTGCATGAAGACTTGCAGGACATGTCACTGCACAGAATTGTTGTCTCTGCAGCCATTAAGCTCGGAGATTCAGTGGGGAAATAAATACCATATTTCACCTTGACTGCCACTGGAATCTCTTCAGAACCAGTAAGACAGGGTTGCCTAGTGGTTTCATTACAGCTCTGTACAACAGAGGGAACATTTTTAAATACTTTATCTGGTTCATACTCCACAAATCTGGGGAAGCTTTAAAAATTACATGCAAAGTGCTAAGCTTGGCAGTACTCCAGATCCCTAGGTGGAGCCATAATACATAATTGTGCAATATTTATCCTCTACATATTATAACACACAATTGTCCAATATTTATCCTCTATATAAACACTATAGGGCTTTATTCACAAAGGGAAATTGTGTAATAAACATAAGTTTAAGACTAAATTTACTCTTTTTACACCTGCAAGGAATTTCAAAGGGAATCCTCGCAGGTGGATAATGCATTTATTACTGTGGATTTCACCAAGAGTGCAGCGAAATCCATTATAGCAGTTCCTACTAAAGGTGTGAAAAATGGGCGAGCAGCGGGTAATTTGACTTGGAATGTTTTTTAGGAACACTCACAAGCATATACATTTGTGGGCATTCCCAAATTCCTCTAGGTTGCCTTCCTGCCCTGAAAAATACTGGAGTATTCCACCTTGCGAAAGTGATGAGGAACGCATCACCCCTAGATTTACTCCTAGGTGTAAAGGAATAGTTTTCTCCAAGAGAAAAATAGGTTTTTCCTCGGAGAAAATAAAAATGAAAAAAGTGCATTTGCACAGGAGGCTCCATTCCCCTTCTGTGGAGTCCTCCACTATGGAGATCTCCAATCAAGCGATCTAGGAGCCTTTTCAAAAAGCCTCATAACATTCCCAGTAGTCCACCTGGAAACCTTGCTCAGCTTTCCAGCCAAACTATTGGGATTGTTTATGAATAGATTTAGCAGCTGATATATTTAACTCAAGATAATTAGGATTTAAGATGTAGCTGCTACTAATATTGACAGATAATTCCAAGACTGCACCTTATGGTATTAGCATGGGAGAAAATACTGGCCCATTCTGTTTTTCATAGGCTGAAATAAGGAATAATCTGTGGTATTGGGATTTGTGCACATGATTAATCTCTCAAGTATGGTATTACTATGCTACTCAGATTGCCAAGATCAGGCCCAGTATTATAGGTCAATTCTGAACAAGGGCCTTAGTTACTGTGAAAACATAATGCACAATTTTTTAGTTTTATCCTCATTATTCATCTCGCAAGGCCAAAGAAGCTCTGGCACTCTGTCAAAGGTGCCAATCCCCCCGCCGGGGGGCTTAACCGAGATCCTAGGCACGCAGTTGACTGTGTCCTAAGCTTAGACTTTAACCGCAAATAGGGTCAAAGATTGAGGAATTCTAACGGCATCTACCAGATCTGGTTCCCCTTTAACCACCACTGCGGAGATGGTATAATCATAGGAAGTGCAGCATTCTTGAAGTGGGTGGTAATAAATCTATACGCCATATGGGCCAACTCTAAACCATTCTTCCCAAATATCCCAAAACTGTGTTCTTCTAGAAGGGGGGCGATCAAGGTTACAGATTCTTCATACAGAAGCCATCAATTCCCGGAAGGGGGGTGGGGGGAGAATCCACTTTAAACAGATCTCTCTTCGTGCCAATAAAATCAGCACAAAGATAAGCAATTTTTGTGACTTCGATAGATTCAGTGAATTTCCACCCCCCATTAACCACCCCGAAAATAACCAGAGACAGGCTTACCATAATCTCTTGGGTGGTTATTTCTTTAAGGACCTTGCCCACTTCTTCCCAAAAGGTCTGAATGTAGGGGCATCGGAAGAACATGTGGATGTCGTCAGCTTTTCCTTTGCCACATTTGGGACACTTCTTTGCCTCACAGGTACCCAGCTTTAACAATTTCCTTGGCATCCAATAAGCCTTATGGACTGTAAACAAATGATTTTTCCTAAGCGGTGCAGATTTGATAAAGAACCACAAAAAAGACATAGATACTTGCCACAAAGCGTCAATGTCCTGGTTTGGGAGGTGTTTCTTCCAGATCTCATTAGGTAGAATGAATTCCTCATCTCCAGCCTGCACCAGCATCCAGTACCATTCCTAAACTTCTTTCTCCAGTAGTGGGCATTGCTGTATCCTGTGTTCCCAGTGCTGGTTCCCTTTAACAGATTACTCTAAACCCCTTGCCCAGCTTAGTAGTTTATAATATTTGAATTTTGATAAACTGCTCTCCATTGTTTCCACTAAGTGCTCCCAGGATACCAATTGGGAATCTTCTAATAGTTGGCACTGTTTATTTATTCCCCTTTCAAACAAGGAGGAGGCGAGTTTATCCAGGAGACAGGGTGGTGTGCCGGGAAAATTTCAAATCGGGGCAAAACTACTATAATAGGGGATACCTAGAAGCCGTCTGTTTTGGTACCAGAGTTTACAGGCATCAGATAAACAAAGTACGGAGAGGCAAACCAAAAGAAAAGGTAAGTAAACAACAATTGCGATTCCACAAAATAAGATCAGGGGTCTTCAGTATCTCTGTTGCTTCTTTTTATTTTCAAATTACTGAGGTAAAGCACCAACTCGTGCAGCCAACGCATTTCACCCTAAATAGAGCTTCATCAGGGCTCCAATGGTAGGCATATAGACTATCCATAAGATGATGTTTTATGAATAGAAATAACCGTACGCAAACACGTGAACTTTCACTTTGATAGGTGAAACTGTGGCCGTGTATTCCAAACGTAAGCTCACGTCTTTCAAAAGGACGCCGACCGTGGTGTTCGTAGTCCGACCGCTAACGCTTTGGGTCTCTTGGCAGAGGATCCTGGAGGTGGGCATTCAGACAAAGTATTTATATTGTTGTTAGCTATTAGGTGACTAGGAAGTTGGTGCGGCTTTAATCATCCCTTGCTGCCTTTTCTGTATATATTGTTTACAGGCATCAGCAAGGATCTTGAGCCTCACTTTTTAAAAATACTTTGGATGGCCAAATTTAAAAAGAAAGAAGTTCGCACTCAATGCCAAATCAGCGGTCAAGGCACTGAATAGCGGGGGAAAGGTGGAACTATCCGAATGCAATTGCCTTATATTCTTTAAATGAAAGGCATGATAATATAGGAGAAGATCTGGGCTTTCTATACCACGATGTTCCTTCTTCCTATGAAGCTTTCGCCAGGCGATTATTACCCCTTTAGCCCTCCATCTAAAACTATTTAGATTTCCCTGCAGCTTCTTAGGCCATGCTGAATTAAATTCTAAGGAAATTGCATTAAATATGAAAGTGAATTTAGGAAGAATGGACATTTTCAACAAGTTAGATCTTCCTATAAATGAGAGAGGAAGATCTCCCGACACATTAGGGAGTTTCTTAATGCTGGAAGCTACCTTGTTGAAATTAAGGTGAACCAATTTCTGTAAGTCGTGCACCACTTGTATTCCTAAATACCTTATTTCAGACTTTATCAGGTCACTGGCAAATTGACAATTCCATACCATAATATCGTTTTTTTGTCTCTTAATGCAATGGCCAGAGACCTTCCCAAAGTCATCCAAAGTGGTCATTATTGCTGGAAAAGACTTGGCTAAACCTCCTGTATAAACCATCAAATCATCTGCATACAGGCCGTTTTTTTTCTCCCATCCATTACAAACAAAGGGGATTATCTTCTCATCTGCTCTTATCTTGTTGGCCAATGGTTCTATATAAAGATTAAAAAGGAGTGGGGATAAGGGGCACCCCTCCCTGGTTCCTCTTCTGATTTTTATCTGGCTGGTTAAGTTACCGTTGAATAAAATCCTAGCCTTAGGGTTTTTGTAGATTGACCTGACTGCCCCTAGAAATGCCTCTCCTAAGTCAAGCTGCTCCATTACTTCATAGAGAAAAGGCCAGCTAACCCTATCAAAGGCTTTGGCTGCGTTGAAAGTCAACACTGCCAAAGGAATAGATTCCTTGCCAGCCAAATCTATAGCCCCGATAAGATTGTGAGTCAGTTCATGTAGCTGCCTCCCCTTGGTGAAACCCCTCTGATCTTTATGTATTAGTACATCGACCACCTTTCCTAATCTCTTCCTTAGAATCTGTGTGAAAATCTTATAATCACAATTTAGGTGGGAGATCGGCCTATAAGACTCGCAAAGGGAGGGTGTTAGAAATGGGGGTCTCTAGTTGGCAATGGCTGGCCACTGTCCAAGTAGGGACCCTTCTTCCTAAGTCAGAGTGAGAGGGTTCCACCCTTTGATAACCCCTGCTCAACCCTGTGGTAACAAAAGCACGAGCAGTTAGGCTTATCTCAGAGGCAGTGTGTGAAGCATTTATGACCATACACAGTGACACAGTGAGGAACACTACAAAGGGACACCACACAAGTAGTTGTCAAAAATAAGTATCTTTATATATAGACTTAACACAAGACCAATAATGATAAAAAGCCAAATACTGTAAAATAGGATTACTCTTGAAATGCTGCAAAAATAGTTCAAGTGTGCAAAGAGGAGTTCAGTTCAAAGCAGTGGTCTCTGCGACCCTTTTACCTACAAAGTACCTGGATTTCGTAGCAAAACCAACAAATTGTCGCAAAGAAGCTGTAGCGATGAATTTCTGCACGCGAGGCCGGCGATGCGTTAAATCCTTGCCACGAGGGAGGATGATGCGCCGATCTGCTGATGCGTGTAGAGACGATGCGACAAACTTCTGCACGCTAGACCGTTGATGCGATGACTCCCTGCCGCAAGGGAGGAGGCGAGGCGATGATCTTGTTGCGTGTGCGATCGGGTTGCGATGCGAAGAAATGGCGCTCCGCGAGGAGCGACGATCCTGATGCGATGAAAATGGCGGACGCTCGACGTCCGCGCTGCGATGTCGTGAAGCGATGATCTCAGTGCGATGACTCGATCTTTGGTTGCGAGCACTCGGCGGCAGCAGCGCGATGATTTTCGGGCGCTCTCGGCTGCGGCGGCTCGAAACGTGCGTTAGCGACGATTTCAGCACTCTCTTCTCTATAGTAGAACTAGAGGCCCTGGAACTCACAGGAGCCTCACCTGCAGATAGAAATCCTCGCTGGGAGGAATCAGGAGGCTGGTGGTGAAGTCTGATGTGCCTGAGACTTCAACAGGAGGCTAGCTCTCTCCTAGCCCTTGGGTGATTGCTTTAGCAAGATTAATAAAAGTTCTCTCAAAAGTCCTTTTCCCTCTTCTTCCAAGTCCAATGGTAACCACTGCAGGCCAATCCAAGAAACAGCACACAAGCACAAGGATAGTCACCTCCTGCAGATTCCTTCAGTTACACGGACAGAGGTTCGTCTTGACATCCAGGAGCAATACACTTTGTAGGGGTTTCAGCACAGATATTTATACCCCAAAAGTCTTTGTTCTCAAAAGCTACAAGTCACTGAGCCTAGCCAGAACCAGTTCTGGTCAGTCCTGGAGCACTTTGTTTACCAGGCTGCATCCTTCCTTTCAGAAAGAGGTGGTCTGCTATCAGACACACAGTAGGAGGTGGAGCCAGCATTCACCTTGCCAGGCACAGCCCTATTCAGGTCAAGGAGCCACCCCTCCCCATACTCTAAATGCAGATCTCTCTATTCAACCCAGGTCTGACTCAGCCTGCCTTGTCCCTCCAAAACCAGACAGCCAATACACATAACAGCAGAGCACACTGGAAGGCTTAGGCAAGAAAATACCTACTTTCTAAAAGGGTATTTTCAAACACAGAATATAAAAATAAACTTCACTGAAAGATGTATTTTAATATTCTGAGCTCAGGCATACTAAATTCGTTTTTCTACCATGTTCCTGGGGTCAGTTAGGACTATAGAATGTAATAGTCAAACTGCCCATTCTAGCCTATGGGGAACAGGTAGCCTTACAGTAGTGAAAAACGAAATTGGGTGTAATTCACTACCAGGACATGCTACACACACCAAGGCATGTCCTACCTTACACACACAATGCACCCTACCATAGGGGTGACTTACATGATGCCAAGGGAAGGTTCAGGGGCTGGGAAGTGGGTGCACTTCACAGCCAAGATGGCAGTTCTGGACTGCACACAGACTCTGCAGTGGCAGGTCTGAGACACACTTTACAAGCTGCTTCTGTGGGTGGCACAACCCAGCGCTGCAGGCCCACCAGCAGCATTTGGTTTACCAGCCCTGGGCACACACAGGCCACACTACTAGGGACTAACAGGTAAACCAAATAAGCCAATCATGGATATACCAATTCACATGTCATATTTACACAGGGAGCATTCGCGCTGTGGCACTGAATGGCAGTGGCACAGCGCCCAGAGCATCTAACACCAGCAAAAACAGAGGAGACAACAGCGAAAAAAGGAAGGGAGACCCACGCCAATCGTGCCAGGTCTAACACGTGTCCCCTCCAGCTGAAATGTGGGGAGAACTACCCATCCCCTTGGAAGTTCTCATCACTAAGGTGGAAAAATCTGGACAGACCATCAGCATTGGCGTGTTCTGTACCAGGGCGGTGTTCCACCGTGAAGTCCATACCCTGTAGGGAAATGGACCACCTCAACAACTTGGGATTCTCACCCCTCATCTGCATCAACCATCTGAGGGGCCTGTGGTCTGTCTGAACCCAGAAGTGAGTCCCAAACAGGTATGGTCTCAGCTTCTTCAGTGCCCAGACCACAGCAAATGCCTCACGCTCAATTGCACTCCACCTTTGTTCCCGTGGAAGTAACCTCCTACTGATGAAGGCTACAGGTAGGTCTAGTCCCTCCTCATTTATCTGTGACAGAACGGCCCCCACCCCATGCTCTGAAGCGTCTGTCTGGACAACAAATTCCTTAGCAAAATTGGGCGCCTGGAGTACGGGTGCTGTACACATGGCAGTTTTGAGGGCATCAAAGGCTTTCTGACAGGTGTCAGTCCAGTTCACAATCTTTGGCCGCTTCTTGGAAGTCAGCTCAGTCAAGGGTGCAACAATGTTGCCATACCCCTTGACAAACCTCCTGTAGTAACCCGTGAGTCCTAAGAAGGCCCTCACCTGGGTCTGGGTCCTTGGGGGCTTCCAAGCCAGGATGGTTTCAATCTTGGGCTGCAGGGGTGCCACCTGGCCACTCCCCACCTGGTGTCCCAAGTACACCACAGAACCCTGCCCAATCTGGCACTTACTGGCCTTGATTGTGAGGCCTGCTCTGCGCAGCGCCATCAACACTTCCCAGAGGTGGCGCAAGTGGTCCTCCCAGGAGGAACTGAACACTGCAATGTCATCCAGGTAGGCGGCACTGAAATCCTCCAGCCCAACCAACACCTGGTTGACCAACCTCTGAAAGGTGGCAGGGGCATTCTTCATCCTAAAGGGCATCACCCGGAACTGGTAGTGCCCATCTGGTGTGGAGAATGCTGACCTCTCCTTTGCCCCATCAGTTAAGGCGATCTGCCAGTACCCAGACGTCAGATCAAACGTGCTGAGGTACCGGGCAGCCCCCAACCGATCTATGAGATCATCAGCTCTGGGGATGGGGTGCGCGTCGGTCTTCGTGACCGAATTGAGACCTTGGTAGTCCACACAGAACCTAAGTTCAGGAGTGGCACCAGGCGTCGCAGCTTTTGGTACCAAGACCACGGGGCTGGACCAGGGGCTGCTAGAGGACTCAATCACCCCTAGGGCAAACATTTTGGAGACCTCCTCCTTAATGCAAGCCCTGACCCTGTCAGTCACCCTGTAAGCCTTGTGCTTGACAGGAGGACTGTCCCCGGTATCCACCTCATGGACGCACCAATCAGTGACACCAGGCACCAGGGAGAACAAATCAGAAAATTGCCCCAACAGTTGGTGACAATCTCTCTGCTGCTCAGGGGTCAGTGTGGTGGAGAGGCTCACACCCTCCACTGACCCATCCTTCTCTCCTGCACATAGGAGGTCAGGAAGAGGCTCACTCTCCTCCTCCATCCCATCATCTGTGGCAAGAAGCATACCCACTTCAGACCTCTCAAAGTGGGGCTTCAGGCGGTTCACATGCAGGACCCGCAAGGGGTTCCTGGGAGACTGAAAGTCCACCAAGTAGGTAACTGGACTTTTGCGCTCCACCACTTCGAATGGACCGGTCCACTTATCTTGGAGCGCACAAGGCTCCACTGGGGCCAGTACCCAAACCTTCTGACCAGGTTGAAATTCGACCAGAGTGGCATTCTGGTCGTGCCAACGTTTCATTTCCTCCTGGCTGGCTTCCAGATTTGCCTCAGCAATCTTTCTGAAACGCCGAGTCTGGTTCCTGAAGGCCAACATGTAGCTAAATACATCTTGGGGAGGTTTCCTGGGAGATTGCTCCCAGCCTTCCTTGACCAGACTCAGAGGCCCTCTTACCGGATGGCCATAGAGGAGTTCAAAGGGACTGAACCCTAAGGACTTCTGTGGCACCTCATGGTAGGCAAACAACAGGCATGGCAAGAGGACGTCCCACTTACGCCTCAGGGGCTCTTCTAGGCCCATGATCATGCCCTTCAAGGTCCGGTTGAACCTTTCAACCAGATCATTACCTTGGGGGTGGTAAGGAGTGGTGAACTTATAAGTTACCCCACACTCCTTCCACAGAGACTTCATGTACTGGGAGATGAAGTTGGTCCCCCTGTCAGACACCACCTCTCTGGGGAACCCCACACGGGAGAAAATCCGCATCAGTGCACGTCCCACCACGGGGGCCGTCACTGTCCTGAGCGGGATAGCTTAAGGGTACCGGGTGGCATGGTCCACCAAGACCAGGATGAACCTGTTGCCCATGGCTGTCTTGGGGTCCAGAGGCCCCACAATGTCAATGCCCACTCGCTCGAATGGGGTACTAACAACTGGAAAGGGCTGGAGTGGGGCCTTGATCTTCCCCCACTCTTCCCACTTGCCTGGCAAGTCTCACATGTCCTGCAATGAGTGTCTGAACTCTTGCGCATCTGGGGCCAATAAAAGTGGGTGGCCAGCCTTTCAAAGGTCTTGGTCTGCCCCAGATGTCCTGCCAATGGAATGTCGTGAGCCAACCCCAGTAGGAAGGCTCTGAAGCACTCGGGTACCACCAGCACACGGGCTGACCCCGGCTCAGCAGCCTTAGGCTCGCTATACAGGAGACTGTTCTCCCAATAAATCAGATGTGAACCAGACATGTCACCTTCTGCCTGGGCTGCAGCCTGTCGCCGCATACCCTCAAGAGAGGGGCAAACTCTCTGCTGCTCACAAAATTCCTCCCTGGTGGGTCCCCCCTCCTGCTGCCAATGGGTCAGCTCAGGCAGGTCCCCCAGTTTGGCGATCTGCTCCCCGGTAGGCTCCAGGACATCCCCCTCAGGGTCTGCTCCCTCCTGGGCCGTGGGAACCAAGGGGGCCGGCTCCCCACGCCCCTTGCCCCTTCTCTCTAAGGCAGGGATCTGGGCCATACTCTCAGGCTCTAGGTCCTTCTCAACACCCTCCTTGGCTGCCATGGACCGAGTGGTAGCACACGCCCACTCAGGCAGACCCAACATTTCCAAGTGAGATTTCCTCTCCACCGTAGCACATGGGGAGTTCTCTAAATCGTTGCCCAACAGACAGTCTACAGGCATGGCGGGCCTCACAGCCACCTGAAGAGTTCCTGAGACCCCCCACTCAAAGGGAACCTGAGCCACCTCACATTGGCTCTCTGAGTTGTCTGCGGACACTACTGGGTAGAATGCATGGGGGACAACCTGCTCTTTGGACACCAACCGGGAGCGGACAGCAGTTACACTGGCTCCTGTGTCTCTTAGAGCCTCCACTCTATGGCCATTGATGGTCACCCACTGCCTGTACTTTTTAGTGTTATCAGGCAGTGCAGGCTTAGGGACCATCTCAAAGTCTCCTAATGAGACAAGGGTCAACTCTACGGGATCCCACCCCTCTTGGGCACCCATCTCCTCCCCCCCAGGGCTACACTTGCAAGCTGGCTGTGTGGTACATGGGGTGATGCACTAGTATCCCTCTGAGGACACTGGGGATCATAGTATCTGTGGCCCACTTGACCACACTTATAACAAGTAAGGGGCCCCCTCTGAACAGGCCTACCTGTCGGGGGCACTGGCTTCTTTTCTTGGGGAGGCTGGGACACCACTGCTTGGTTCCCTTAGGAATTACTTTGGGGCCCTCTTTGGAACTCCTCGGTTTACCCCTGTCCCCCCACTTCTCTGCTGGGGACCCTGCCCACCTTTGGCGAAGTCTCCCACTGGACCCTTGCGAACCCGGGTGCTCACCCAGCGGTCCGCCTTCCTCAGCAAGCTTCCTAGGGTTAGTCAGCTTGCAATCAATCAGGTGCTGGCGTAGCTCAGGAAAACAGTTACTAGATAAATGCTCCCATGCAATCAAATCATAAAGTTGCTCAAAAGTTTCTACTTTGCTACCTTTTACCCAGCGTTCCATTGCTCTGCAAAAAAAGACACATATTCAACCCACGTGGTACCCTCTAGCTTCTTGCAGGTCCTAAACCTCTGCCTATACATCTCAGGGGTCAAACCATAGCGGGTCATCAACGCTTCCTTCATGTGGGTATAAACCATCCTACTTTCTGGGGGCAGGTCCAACAAGGTATCCCTCCCCTCACTCACAAAGCGTCCCCACAACGCCGCTCCCCAATCCTTCTCAGGGACCCGGTGGGACACCATGGCTAATTCATAAGCGGCAAACCATTGCCCAATATCTTCACTTTTGTGGAAATCCTTAATAACCTCCTTGGGTATATACACTCTATGCTCAGTATGCACTACAGGTATGCTGCCACCAGAGCGGGAGATCTCTACACTCTTTGCTTTAATCTCCAACTCCCTCAATATTCTCTCATGCTCAAGTTTCATTTTCATAATCTCAAATTCTAACTTCTTGTTCTCTAGGTCCCTGTGACCATCCATTTTAAGCTTAGCCATCTCCATATTATGCCGCCTATCTCTCTCCCTGTCCTCCATCTCTTCTGGGGACAGACCCTTAGCGGACACACTAGTGCCCGGGCTGGAAATTGCTTTACCTCCTACTAAGTCTACTACTTCGCCCTGCTGCTCTCCTGCATTCTCTTCCCCCTCCACAAGCTCTCCCATATTCTTAGGGGCATCCCTGGCTTCTAGCCAGGCCTTCAGCGCCTTGTAATACTCCTCCCTTCTAGTGAGACCTGTGATAGGGACTGTGAATTGTTTGCAAAAATATTTGAGCTGCTTGGCATTGTAGGTTTCTAATTTCTCTTCTTCCCAGGAGAGATCCTCCGAGGCATTGGATCTGGGCTTGCCCATTGTAGTAATAACTGGCAATATAAATCAAAAATAGAATCAGAAAAAACCTCAAAACGTATGTGGTTGCGTTATGGTCTGCACTCACTAGTAGTGTACACTATAATTACTGTATGCGATCATAAATGCAAGTCCAAATCCTCACCGCTGACCACCAATGTTAGAAATGGGGGTCTCTAGTTGGCAATGGCTGGCCACTGTCCAAGTAGGGACCCTTCTTCCTAAGTCAGAGTGAGAGGGTTCCACCCTTGATAACCCCTGCTCAACCCTGTGGTAACGTAGCACGAGCAGTTAGGCTTATCTCAGAGGCAGTGTGTGAAGCATTTATGACCATACACAGTGACACAGTGAGGAACACTACAAAGGGACACCACACAAGTAGTTATCAAAAATAAGTATCTTTATATATAGACTTAACACAAGACCAATAACGATAAAAATCCACAATACTGTAAAATAGGATTACTCTTGAAATGCTGCAAAAATAGTTCAAGTGTGCAAAGAGGAGTTCAGTTCAAAGCAGTGGTCTCTGCGACCCTTTTACCTACAAAGTACCTGGATTTCGTAGCAAAACCAACAAATTGTCGCAAAGAAGCTGTAGCGATGAATTTCTGCACGCGAGGCCGGCGATGCGTTAAATCCTTGCCGCGAGGGAGGATGATGCGCCGATCTGCTGATGCGTGTAGAGACGATGCGACAAACTTCTGCACGCTAGACCGTTGATGCGATGACTCCCTGCCGCAAGGGAGGAGGCGAGGCGACGATCTTGTTGCGTGTGCGATCGGGTTGCGATGCGAAGAAATGGCGCTCCGCGAGGGAGCGACGATCCTGATGCGATGCGATGAAAATGACGGACGCTCGACGTCCGCGCTGCGATGTCGTGAAGCAATGATCTCGGTGCGATGACTCGATCTTTGGTTGCGAGCACTCGGCGGCAGCAGCGCGATGATTTTTCGGGCGCTCTCGGCTGCGGTGGCTCGCAAACGTGCGGTAGCGACGATTTCAGCACTCTCTTCTCTGTAGTAGAACTAAAGGCCCTGGAACTCACAGGAGCCTCACCTGCAGATAGAAATCCTCGCTGGGAGGAATCAGGAGGCTGGTGGTGAAGTCTGATGTGCCTGAGACTTCAACAGGAGGCTAGCTCTCTCCTAGCCCTTGGGTGATTGCTTTAGCAAGATTAATAAAAGTTCTCTCAAAAGTCCTTTTCCCTCTTCTTCCAAGTCCAATGGTAACCACTGCAGGCCAATCCAAGAAACAGCACACAAGCACAAGGATAGTCACCTCCTGCAGATTCCTTCAATTACACGCACAGAGGTTCGTCTTGACATCCAGGAGCAATACACTTTGTAGGGGTTTCAGCACAGATATTTATACCCCAAAAGTCTTTGTTCTCAAAAGCTACAAGTCACTGAGCCTAGCCAGAACCAGTTCTGGTCAGTCCTGGAGCACTTTGTTTACCAGGCTGCATCCTTCCTTTCAGAAAGAGGGGTCTGCTATCAGACACACAGTAGGAGGTGGAGCCAGCATTCACCTTGCCAGGCACAGCCCTATTCAGGTCAAGGAGCCACCCCTCCCCATACTCTAAATGCAGATCTCTCTATTCAACCCAGGTCTGACTCAGCCTGCCCTGTCCCTCCAAAACCAGACAGCCAATACACATAACAGCAGAGCACACTGGAAGGCTTAGGCAAGAAAATACCTACTTTCTAAAAGGGGTATTTTCAAACACAGAATATAAAAATAAACTTCACTAAAAGATGTATTTTAATATTCTGAGCTCAGGCATACTAAATTCGTTTTCTACCATGTTACTGGGGTCAGTTAGAACTATAGAATGTAATAGTCAAACTGCCCATTCTAGCCTATGGGGAACAGGTAGCCTTACAGTAGTGAAAAACGAAATTGGGTGTAATTCACTACCAGGACATGCTACACACACCAAGGCATGTCCTACCTTACACACACAATGCACCATACCATAGGGGTGACTTACATGATGCCAAGGGAAGGTTCAGGGGCTGGGAAGTGGGTGCACTTCACAGCCAAGATGGCAGTTCTGGACTGCACACAGACTCTGCAGTGGCAGGTCTGAGACACACTTTACAAGCTGCTTCTGTGGGTGGCGCAACCCAGCGCTGCAGGCCAACCAGCAGCATTTGGTTTACCAGCCCTGGGCACACACAGGCCACACTACTAGGGACTAACAGGTAAACCAAATAAGCCAATCATGGATATACCAATTCACATGTCATATTTACACAGGGAGCATTCGCGCTGTGGCACTGAATGGCAGTGGCACAGCGCCCAGAGCATCTAACACCAGCAAAAACAGAGGAGACAACAGCGAAAAAAGGAAGGGAGACCCACGCCAATGGTGCCAGGTCTAACAGAGGGGTCCTTATTTTGTTTCAAAATTATGCTTATGGTCGCCTCATCCAAGGAGTTTGGGATGTCCTGTTTATTCACAAAGGCTAAATTGAACAGTTCAGTCAAGATGTGGGCCAGTTCTTCCTTTAGGGCGATATAGATTTAATTTGGAATAGCGTCTGGGCCAGCCGCTTTCCCTCTATTTAGACTATTAATTGTCTCAACGACTTCCTCCAGACAAAAAGGGCCATTTAACTAATTTTTAGAGGCGGCTTGTATGGACTGAATGTCTAAGTCCTGGAGGTAGTCCTTAATTTGATCATCCCCTACCTCCAGATCTTCTGTGTAGAGGTTTTGAAAAAATTGTAAAAAGGCTAGTTGGATTTCTACCTCACCCGAGGCCAGGCCCCAGAACCCTCAATTCTGATGGACTTAATCATATTCCTTGTCTGTTCTGTTTTAGATTTCCAGGCCAATAATTTTCCACAGCCTTCCCCATATTCATAGTGAGAAAGGTTACTAGCCTCCCATTTTCTTCTTACTCTTGCCTCTAAATAGTCCACCAACTCTAATCTTGCCTTCCGTAATTATTCTTCAGCATTTAACAAGGCGGAGGCATCTAATGCATTCTCGACCTCTCTGAGAGAGGTCTGTATTGAAGATTCAAGGAGACAGATATCATTCCTTACTCTCTTATTTTGGGCAGCTCTTAGGCCCTTTAAAATGCCTCTTAGATAGGCTTTATACGTGTCCCAGACAATGTGCAAAGGAATGGACATTTTATTAAAAAGGAAAAACTCCCTCGTGGCCTCCTTCAACTGCTCTATAACATGTAAGTCGAGAAGTAATGTTCGATTAAGAGTCCATCTCTGAGAGGCGGGCCTACACTCTAACCTAACCTCTAAACTTACAGCAGAATTGTCTGATAGATGGTCTGGGATATGGGTAACCTTAATAGTTTTCTTGCTGGTAATAATATCCACCAAGAAAAAATCTATTCTAGATCGATGCCCATATTTTTTGTTATGAAAAGTATATCTTCCCCCTAAACGCCCCCCAGAGCTTCCCTTTGACCTCCATATATATCTAATAGGCCTATGTCGTCCATCAGCTAACTCAACAAACTCCTCATATTAGGGAGGTTTGCATTACCTCTCGTGGAGGTTTTATCCACCACAGGATCGATTATTATGTTAAAATCACCTCCCAAAATAATAATGGGGAGATTTAGATCCAATAGTTGATAATATAGCCCACGGAGGGGGGTGGGGTCATCTGATTTTGGGCCATAATACCCTACCAGGGCTATCCAAGTGCCATAGATTTTTGCCTTTGCAATTGCCCACCTCCCTGCTGAATCGACCACGCATTCCCCCAGGATAGCCTAAGTGGACTTCTTAAAAATGAGTGCCACCCCCTTTACACAGCAGGCCTGGGTAGTGCATACACAAAGTTCAATCCATTTCTGGGCTTTTAAGATGTCGTCCCATTCCTCTTTTAGTAGATGGGCCTCATGTAGGAGAATGACATCATTATTCGAGAGCCTAAGGTACTCTAGGATCCTCCTCCTTCTCGCGCTGACCCTAAGACCATTAATGTTCCACGTCAACACCCAGAACGGTTTACCTTCCCCTGAATCTACCATCAAAAAAACTAACTATTCGGGACGGACACAGGAGCAGCCACAAAATTACCTTGCTCACATAATTAACTAATGATGATTCATTTTTTTTTCCCACATGCTCCCGCACCCATTGATCAGTGAGCATATTATTTTATGTGCTTTTTTCTTGCTAGTGAGCCACCCACCCCTCCCTGGGGAACCCTCCCTGTTGACTTTAGGAAGTCTGGACTTTAGTCACACACCCAGTAAGAAGAAAAGGCGGGGAGGAAGGGAGCAAAGACGGTAGAATAGGTTAAAATCCCCCCCTCCTTGCGCTCCTACTTCAAGTTTCAAGCAAAAGGAGATTAGTCACTGTTGCCACCAGTTCCCCCCTCCCCTCCCTCCTTGTCGAATTCTGAGGTTGGCCCTATATCCAAACCGCATAAAATCAGCAATAGAATGGAGTCCCTAGGGCTCAAAGAGATTCTTGTCTCGGAGAATAGATTTCAGATGCTAGCAGAAGAAGACAACTCGCGATGGGGTCAAGGGCCCTTCAGATCATCAGCCTCAGTCTCAGCTTCAGCTTTAGCCCTCCATCCCCCTTCTCAAGATCTGGTAGCTCAGCATACCGGGGGAGAGGGTCAGCCGTGGACTGAGAAATTGCTATCTACACTGATAACCGAGGTTAGAGAGAAGTTTGTAATTTCTGAAAAGAACCAACAAAAAATTCAAAACACATGTGAGGCCCTTGAAGTTAAGATAGACTCCCTAATGGCCAGGGTGGGCACGTTGGAAACATCACTCCTAGAACTAACGAAAGAGGTGGAGTTAAATCAAAAAGAAATACAGACACTGAAAGCTGGGGATAAGGAATTGAGAGACAAACTTGAATCCCTCGAGCAACGCGAGAAGGAACAACCTTAGGAAACTAAACGTGCCTGAGGGACTCGGAGGTGACAACATCAAAAGATTCATAATTAGCCTCCTGAAAAAAGTCATGCCAGACATAGATGTAGTCAAAATGGAAGATGATACACAGAGGGTACATCTGGACCCATTTTTCAAGGGAACTGCTAGGAAAACACCAAAAAGAATCTTGGTTAATTTTAACACCTACTCCCGTAAGGAGAAGATTCTTTCAGCCGCCCTTAAAGCAGGGTGTTACAAGATGGGGGACTGGTCTTTCCACATTCGATCAGACATCTCCAGAACCACACAAGATAGGCAGTGGGAACAAGGCAAATTCATTCAGGAGCTCAGGGAACTGGGAGCCACAGCACACATCCGCTTTCCCGCCTCCCTCAAAGTGATTTGGAACAATAAAATGCTAAACTTTAGAGACCCCAAGGAAGTAAAAGTACTAGTCGATCAAATTAAAGCACAACAGAAGTAGTGGATTTACTAGAATTCGTGGAGTGCAGGATGAGCTCGATTCATAATACACAATTTTTAACAGGGGTTAAGGATGAAATGTGTGCAGGACACAACACTTAAAAATATATCTCAAAGGAACTGACATACATAAATTATGTAGTTATTTCAAAACAAAACACACAATACTATACATGATTCTTGACAGCTTCTAAATTATCATTAATAAGCTAAGACTTCCTGCAATATTCACAAATAGTTGAGGTAGCTGTATAACAAAGATCTTAACTGTATAACAAAGATCTTAACTGATAGTATTCAGTACTTTGGAGGCTTTTTCTTTTCTGTGTTGCATTCTATATTCCAGCATATCTTTAACTTCCAATGAAAACTTTAATTTTTTTTTAAACAAATATTCAAATGTGTGTTTTATTGGAATGCTTCATGTAATATATTTCTTTGTAAAATATATTTAGCCT
The DNA here is from genome assembly GCA_963921515.1 of Calotriton arnoldi. Taxonomy (NCBI): domain Eukaryota; kingdom Metazoa; phylum Chordata; class Amphibia; order Caudata; family Salamandridae; genus Calotriton; species Calotriton arnoldi. The sequence goes on along the minus strand of CAWUFW010013249.1, from coordinate 131,186 downwards.
TTTTGCAGCATTATAAAGATTATAGCAAGAATAAATAGCACACATTTGTACTTGTCAAGCCAGTGTCTCCCATTCTATCATTTTTAGAAGGGTGAAATGCTGAGAAGGCCATGATGGAGATCCAAACAGTGTCCTGTACTTTATACATGAATCTGGAAGCAGTCACAAAACTGGCACTGATGCCTGACTAAATACACATGTATATCATGTGAACCAAGTAAAGTCATTCTTAGAATGTTCTTTAATGAACTAGCAGTTACAAGGTGACATAATCTCTCCTATTTAGTGCATAGAGAGAGCATATGTGAGAGAAAGGGCAAAATTATTTTGAGTCTGTCCGTTAATTCACTGTCTGACTCTTAATTAACTTGTTATGGGCGCTTGCAATCACTTTCTTTTGTTGTAGTGGGAGTGTCTTTTGTGTATGGGAGAAAACATCAACATCCATGCCTGCTGACTTTCCCACCTGTACATGCAGACACTTTTAGGAGCCTAAGCCAATATCATGCAAGTGAGGCAATCGAATTAGCAAAGTTTAAAGGCATACAGACAGCCTCGAAAAAAAACAAAAACAAATGGACACTCTTTGCTGAGAATAGACCTTGAGTGGGCCAGGGGCTCCCTTGGGAAGGCCAGAGGGCCTGGCCCTCCCACTAGAACTGGGCCTGAATGTATTACTGTTCAGAGGGAGCCTGGCCTAGAAGTTCGGGCAGGACTGTTCCTGTTGAAGCAGGATCAAGACTGATTTGCATATGGCTGGTTCCTGTCTAAGACAGCAATGTGAGCAAAAGAATGATGGACAGGAATGTGGATCAGAAGTGTTACCAGTGGCTCAGATTGATTCAAGCATGGCAGACATCACTTTTTTTGTGTACCTCAGTGCCATGCTCTATGTGTGAGGCATGTTCAGATGTACTCGTGTGCTCACAGTGTCATAGTTCCAAATTCTCCACTCCACTGAAGGGGCCCAAATAGGTGGAAACCAGTCTTGGGTTACTGGTATTCCCGTTCAGAGAGAGGATTTACTGGCAGTTCGGGCTTGACTGTTCCTATTGGAGCAGGATCAAGAGTGGTTTGCATATGGCTTTGTTACTGTTTGAGGTGACATGGTGGGCAAAAGAACAATGGACTGGAATGAGGTTCAGAGTAAATACCAGTTGTGGAGAATAAATCAAGCCTTTCACCCATCATTTTATTGTGCCCTAAGTGCACTAAATGTGGCAGTGATCATGAGACGTAGGTCCTGTGCTTACTGTGCCATAGCATCCAAGTTATATCTGACTGAAGAATCCCAAATAGGCCCCAAACTGGTTTTTGGCTGTTTATTTTGCCATTCAGAGGGAGCCTGGCCTAGACTGTTCCGATTAGAGCAGTAAGAAACCTGAATTGCATATGGCTTGTTCCTGATACTGAGGTGACATGGTGGGCAAAAGAATAATGGACTGTAATCTGTCCCAGAGTAACTACCAGTGGCTGAGATTAATTCAAGCATTCCTCCCATCACTTTTTTGTGTACTGCAGTGTGATGCCCTCAGTGATGGCTATGCTCAGACGTGGGGAAGAGGCCCGAATAGCATGAAACTGGTCTTGGGTTACTGTGTTCCCATTCAGAAGGAGTATGGACTGGCAGTTTGGATTGGTTTGTTCCTGTTGGGCAGGATCTTCACTGATTTGCATATGACTGGTTCCTGTCTCAGGATTTGTGCCCAGATTTGGTACCAGTGGCTAAGATTCATGCAAATACTCCCCAAATCTCTTTTTTTGTGTACATAAGAACAATCAATTAGATTATGAAAACCGATATAAATCAACTGTTGTGTCCTGGACTTTAGCAAAGGTTCCTCACTCCTTGGGTTCATAGCTGTAACATAATTTCTTTCCCTAACAAGCTTCCTGTCTAGCAGGGACAACAAACACAATACTGGACCACCTAAGCAGAGAATCTGTTAATTACTTAATCACCAATAATCCTTAGTCCACTAGCTTCTTAAATATTCTTAAACATTTTAAGTTCAAATGGCTGGTGATTCAACCCCTTTTATGAGCATGGGATTTGCCCTTTGTGTTTCTTTGTCATTGTTGACCATTAAAGTATGTTTTCTCCCTGCAAATACCTCAGCCAAATATCTGATGGAAATTGAGGCTTTATTATTCGAACCTGAGTGATCCTATGTCCTAGTCCAGAGTTTTTTCTTAAAGTTCCTTAAAAATTTGATTTGGAGAGAAGATTATTTTACATGTTCCCTTTAAGCAGAGTTACATAAATTAGATGTCATGAAACCTTTCATGATTCATCGAGAATAAACTAGTTCTTTTTGATTTTCTCAATATTCTTTAGTCACCTTTGGCTGTGGGGGAAGTGACTTAAACCTTCTACGATGACTATCAGGGGTGAATTAAATAACTCCTCCGAATATATAATAGCTGGTCGGGAGATTCCCTCAGGAGTGTCGAGGAGATGCACAAGGGGTATAGCAGTCTTGTGGGCTGCAGTGAGAAGGGTTTCCTTGTCAGAAATATGTAGAGTATCTACATGGGTTACTCCTAACTTGTTTATCCCGCACTATAAGTTGAACATTTTGCCTAACTGGCCAGAAAGTTTTTCCAAAATAGTTCTATCCTTTCTTTTTTTCTGTTGATTCCTGGATTTAGATTTTTTCCATTTAAAAAGAGAAGTTTTGATCCATTGATGGACTGATAAAGAATGTTGTATATTCTGTCAATCAGCAAACTTGAAACTTGATATATCCTCAATCAGCTAGGAAAACAAAGAAAACGGGACACGAGGTAATGTCCCAATTACTTACCGGTGTAGCAAGCTCCTCAGGCCAGTAGTATGTAAATGATTCATGCCACACACAGAGCACTGTATTTATTACACATCTTTATTCTCTAGAGTGTAACCGTTAAATGAAATGTACTGCATCATGAGTTTTATAAACCACATCGAATCACTTATGTCACTATACTACAGAGCCATAAGTCATAAGTGTCCCACACTCTATAATGCACAAGACACTACATCTCCCCCTTTAAATAATAAAAAAATACAAACAAAAAACATATACACATCATGGCTCCACAATGAGTCGTCAAAGCGCTCAAATCACTCTTCCAGATCTCATAATGTGAGGCTGAGGAGACACAGGAGAAACAACTGCAGCAGGCACTGGTCAGCTAGAAAATGAGATTTTCCTTGGGCTCTCTTGGCCCTCTGATGACAGTCTCACTCTGGATGTCTGGAACCTACAAACTCTGTGGCAGGTGCTTGAAATGTGAAGAATCCTTCATAATGTGCTTTCCAGGATGGTGAGCAGTCACCATGTGCCCCTGACTAGTCGCAACTTGCAATGGATCGGTGTTGAATGGAGCACCAGATTTGCGTTTTCACCTCTTCTTGACAAGGATACGATCCCCTTTCTGAAATGTAATGTCCCAAGCACATTGATGCTTATCTGCATAAGTCTTTATTCTGGAGTTGTGAGATGAATCAGTGAGTTGAACTCTCTTGGCATCAATTGTGCTTTCAGTGGTTCACTGGGGCAGCTTGGTACCCATGGCTCTCCCGAACATCAGGGTGGCTGGGATTTTGCCGGTGGAGAATGAGGGGTAGAGCTGTAGGCACGAAGAGTAGAATGAAGAACTGAATTGAGCTCAAGTGCTTCTAGCGCAGCGTGCTGAACAGCTTTCTTAAGAGTGCTCATAAAATGTGCAACAAAGCCATTAGCCTGTGGCCATAGAGGTGTGCATTTCTGATGCTTGATATTCAAATGAGTAAGAAAGTCTTTGAATTCCCAACCATTGAATGGTGGGTCATTGTCATATTTTATAATGGATGGATACCCCAGGTTGCAAATATGCCTTCTAGTTTTTCAGTTACTCGATCATGAGCTATTGACGAAAGGTCTTCCATCAGAGAAACCTGGGAGTACTCATTTATGATTACCATGAGGCAATGGCTATTGCCAAGGAGTCCGAAGAAGTCAACTGCAACTTTCTCCCAGATGTGTTTTGGAAGACCCAACATGTTTAAAGGATGCTGTGTTGTTTTGGGAGATAAACAATTACACAAATGACAAGCCTGGAGCTCTCTCTCAACTCGCTCATCAAGATGAGGGAACCAAACATGGTCCCTGAGGGCTCGCTTTGTGGCAACAATTCTACGATGTCCCTTTTGTGCACTTGACGTGCTGTTGTAAACTTTCAGGAATGACAATTCTTGACCCTCGTAAGATAATCCCTTCTTTTGTAACTGACAGTTCATCATGTACATTCTTGAATTTCTGATATTCACTGTTGTTATCAAGACGTCAATCATGTCTTCTCCAGTATTGATGCACAAGGATGTCTTTGAGGATGAGCATATTCCTATCAGCATTGGTAGTAGCATGTATTTGCTCCATAGATACCGCTGCAGGAGTGCTGGATCTTACAATGAAGTTAACGTAGGCCTTGGTTACTTTAGAAGGGGTACCCTGACACTGTATGGGCACTCGAGAAAAGTAGTCAGCAGGGTTTTGATCTTTTCCCAGCCTGTGCACAATACTATAGTCATACTCTTGCAGTTGCAGCCCCCTCCAGTCAATGTTAGGGGGCATTTTGGCCTTTGTATTAGCAAAAATTGTGAGAAGTGCTTGGTGATCAGTAACAAGCATAAAATGCTTCCCATACAGGAACATATGAAAGTGTTTGCAAGCCCACACACCAGCTAGGCCCTCTTTCTCAGGTTAAGAGAAAGCGCATTCAGTCTGTGACAAACTTCGGCTAGCATAAGCTACAATACGCATTCATGCATTTGAATGTCCACTATGTTGGGCAAGAATTGCGCCCAAACCCACCCATCCACACCAATCTTTGTATGCAATTTCGCATCACAGTAAGCGATTTCAGTAGCATTTAAAATTGCATGCTTAATCATCTTGAAACTGTGGTCACACTCTCATGACCACTGAAAGTAAACATTCCATTTCATTTACTCTCTCAATGGGGCACTCACAATGGCAAAGTCATGGATATACCTGGAACAGTAGCTGGCCATACCAAGAAAAGAACACAGCATGGTTACATCTTGTGGATGACAAAGCCTGAACCTTGGCTGGATCTGGAGTCATTCCTCCGTACTCCAGTCTTGTTTTGTGAAATTCACACTTTTCAGCATTGAATGTAAGGCCTGCAACAGCCAGTAGATGGCACACTTGTGTAAGGGCTCTATCAAGTCCCTTTCATATGGCCCCAAATACTAGTATATCATGCACCTGCACTTTTCTTCCAATTCAAGCTGCTGATATCCCTTGTTCAGATCAAGGCGTGAAAAAACTTTCGCACCATTCAATTAGGTAATCATATTAGCAATGTGCAAACCTGGGTGTCGTTCTCTTTCAATTGCCTTGTTTGCTTGATGCATGTCAACACAAATTTGCACAGATCTGCCACTATCCTTTTTAGGTTCAACTACTATTGGCGACACCAATGGCATCGAACCAGTGGAGCGCTCAATGATATCATGTTTTAGCAAAGTCTCAATTTCTTTTTCTACATCCTCTTGGAGATGACATGCAATTCTAATGTCCTCATTAATGTGAAGCTGCACTTTCATTGTCTTAAGTTTTCCCAATCCGTGGAACAATGATGGAAAATGATTCACTATGTCATGATGAACATTGACATTGTCATACATATAAATTAGTCCCATTTCAGTAGCAGTGCTGAAGCTGAACAAACATGCACTCGACGAAGTACCCTGAAGGACATGGATTGGGGCTTGTGCCTATATCTTTTGTGTTTCATGGTCGCCGTAAATGAACCTTGACTTTGTAATGGCTTCGAGACTGCCTAAGAATATATATTGGTTTTCAATGGTGTGAGACGGGCACTGGAGACAGTTCATGGTACTTTTCAACTGGCATGATATTTATCGAAGCACCACTGTCTATGACAAACAGTATATAGCAATAAATACCCTTCAATTTTAATTTGGGGCACTGTCCTACTGAATTTCGTGATTTCACATGTCGATTCTTTTCTAACTTGAATTCTTCTTTGTAAGAAGACAAACCTACATGCACACGTCTTTCTGTAGTCAGCATTGACATTGCACACCCATCTTCTTCATTGTCGCTTGACCCTCTTGACGAGGACTTAGATGACAATGGGCATCTTTCAGTGTCTACTTGCCTCAACTGATGTTGCCCGTTTTCTTCGGTGTGCATGACTGGAATGCTTCTGGAACTTTCTGGCAGCCTTTTTGACCTCAAAACATGAAGCACTGGCAGCCACCTTGTCTTCATGACATGACGCACTCATTTTTTCTCTTGCTTTGCAAATTGTTACAAAATGGTTCTCTTTCCTGGAAACGTACTGTGTCTTGAATTTTACTAACCCCATTCAGTCAATTACGTCACAAGGCTAAAGAGTCTGTTAGGGACCATAGAGGTCCCGCATTCTATAATACACAAGACACAACAACCGGCAATCCTCATTTCCCCTTTTCTAAATCTTCCTCATCCTAGTCCCGCAATGTCTGCTTCCAGCAGATGCTTGGTATTTTCAGTGCAACCTCCTGTGAAAGAAGGCTTAGGTGTAGAAAGTGGTCGGGTCCAGATTTGTAGAAACAATAGAGCGACTAAGACTTTTTTTCATTACTTTTGAGAATAAAATTGCCTCCGGCAAGTTGCAGTTTGGTCTAGGACCAAGAAGATTCTGACGAGGTGTAATGTTCCTTTTGCCTGGAGCCTACAAAATGTGAAGTGTGAGGTAATTCACCCTTTGTATCTTTATTTTAGTTTGTTGACATGCAAGATCTGTGATTGGGCAGGTGCGTTATGCATTTTGGTGAATAACTGGATTTTATTCGAGTTAGGCCTGCCTTACTGTTTTTACAACTGTTAAACTCTCCCTTTATTTGCTTTTCTCTTGTACGCTTTTTGATGGGGCTTTTAAACTGAAAATGAGTTTGGTAATGTAAAATTGTATGCACATTTTTAATGACTTTACTTTTATAATTGTATCTGTAAAATCGAATTAAGATTATGAATGAATGAATAACTGGATGGAGTGAGAATGAGAATGAGAATGAGGGTTAAAAAGGATTTTCTGTAGATTCTCTGGTAGCTTGCCATTGAGGGTTATCTTTTGGTAGTAGACAGTTGTTGTGGGGGTAAACCACAAAGTGTTATTATGATATATACACCATACTTAGTGCAGTCTTTGCTATTGAGGTGGGTGAGTATACACTTAAATGTCTGGATTAACTACCGGTAATTATCATTTAATGACCCCAGAGAGCCTATGTAACCATAGAACAGCATTTCATCCTGTAGGAACCACGCTCTCAAATGTAGCCTTTCCTATAACGCTTTTCTTCAGAGTACTTAGCAGCTGCAGCTCCCTATGAGTCCACAGGCTATCGAGGACCAATAGATGATGCGCCCCCCAGTGCCTATTTATTTGACATAGGCCGCACCTACTGCTGACCATCTTCCAAGTAAAGGGTCACTCCCAAGTGCCTCTAAGGGAAAAACTGCCACACTAACCAACAATAACACTGGTAATTCTAATCCTTTCACAAATAAAATAAAACTCTAACAGCAGCAGCAGTTTATAAAACCACTTTTACATTCAAATAAATATCTGTTTTCTGCAACTATGGACTAAAGGGCAACAACGGAAACATTTCTATGGTTGCATGAGAAACAATCTTGCTATAAAGCGCTATGAATTATTCTGCTACCACATTTAAAATATAGGCAATTTGCACTTCAGTCCTCCAGTTTTCTCTCATTTTTGGCCCATGCCCAGATGGCATTCCTCAATGCGAGAGCACAATACACAGATAATAATATTTGTTCAGGCAAGCATGCTGGAAACGCACTAAAAGCCTCAAGGTGTTTTAGAAAAACAAGGGAGAATTAAGTATTTTATTTGTATTTGTTGGCAGGGAAAATGCAGATGGCATGGCAAAGCAGAACGCTGACATCGATTTCCCATGATCCTGAATATAAACAGAAGAACGTCTCCTTGGACAAAGAGCTGTTGTCCATTACCTTCTTTACAACTACAGTAAGCAATGTGAGCATTTTATGTTCTCAGCTGCCATGTTTCCCCTGCCTTCTTTTAAATATGTATGGTCTTTTTTAGCGTCATTGATATAAATGTCCTACATCAGCCCAGTACCAAATAAGCGTCATAATTGCTAAATCAACCTAATCTGCAAATGATAATTGTGCATTTTTATGTCACTTAATGCAGTTAATGTCTTAGGGGGATATTAGCAACAACTTGCGATAATTATCGCAAACCGCGCCTAGCGCGTTTTTTTTTATCGCCGCCTATCGCTGGATATTATCGCAGAGATAACACGCTATTAGCATCGTTTAACACCAATGCGATAAAATATCCAGCGATAGCGGCGAAATGCGTGAATATCGCTGGAAATCCAGCGATATTCACGCATTAACGCCATGGGGGACTTAGCCTGACAATCCACCTCCCATACAACAAACAGGTAAGTCATGTTTTTAGCAGGTGTTAAATTCTAGCGATATTCGCGCTTAGCGCAAATTTTTTATCGCTTTGCCTGCGTTGCTAATAGGGGAAGTTGTGTTAGCGACTGTTTTCAGTCGCTTTTAGTTGGGAACGCCTACCTTGCATGTCATTAGCGATAATTATCGCTGGCATGCAAGGCGATGGGAAAACGGGCCGCTATCGCAAGAAAGCTGTCGCTAACGCCTGTTAGCGACAGCTTGCTGATAGGGCGATAAAAAAATCGCCGCTTTAGCGGCAAAAAGTGCTGCTAAAGCGGCGATAAAGCCCTTGCTAATATGCCCCTAAATGTGTTATTCATCTTCATCTAGCTTAATTAGCGCTAAACACCATAGGGTAACCCATCGTTTGTCGATACCAGTCTATGAACAAGGATCAACAGATTTCAATTATTAGGATACTGCAATACTTAAATCTGCTTGAAATCATTGATTAACCTTTGCACTCTTTCATTTGACTCCCCCTTCTTTAGATTTATCATATTAATTCTTTTATTACCCTCTGCTTCACCACTGGACATCACTTATCTATTCTGGAGAGGGTTGAAAAACGTATATATTCTAGAGCAGCCGTAACCCTATTTACTGCTTTGGACCACTACTGAATCATTAGGGGAATCCAGGGACCCCCACTGAGTCATTATTTGAAGTTGAGGAACCCCAGCCTACGCAATTTCTATGATTTGAATTGTCAAACAATACACAAAAATACAAAGCCATATATATGCCGAACAAATCCATAAATATTGGAATATTTAGCTTAATCCACAAACACATTTGGAGACATTTTCAATGTTGCTTCTTTATTTGTATGTACTTTAGCCTCTTGGACTCCCAGGGGGTTCCCTGGACCACAGGCTAAGAACCAGTGGACTATTACCACTTTAGGATTTTTAGAACCATCTCACAGGAGGATTAGGGGTAATAGGTAATAGACACAATGTTTATTGCTAGCTACACAATAGTGCCAGCTCCTCACAGTGGGCCCTAGAATCAATGCTAGTGGCAAATGTCTCAACTATACTGCGAGAGAATTTCCTCTCCTAAATCCTCAGAAAAAAATGATTTTCCTCTCTGCATCGCTCCAGAGCAAGTTTGGCTCTAATCTATTGAAATATTTACATTGACCGCGGTTTTCAACACCACTAACACCATCGACCAAATCATTAGCCTTCAAACTAGACTCAAACCTCACATTAATCCCTCACATCAGCAGTGAAATCAATTCACCAACTTCCACCATACCCTGAAAAAAACCGGACACCTCATCCCCTTGATCATCTGAAAACAGCAGTTCATTCCCTAGTAGTCTCAAGGATTAACTGCAGAAATAATATTTTATCAATAGAACTGCAAACAGGCATTGCTCTGCTCAGAACTGTTCTAAACTTGGATGCAAGACTGGTTCACTCTTCTGGTAGATATGACCACTTCACAGTCATATCTTTAAACCTCCGATGGCTACCAATCACAGCCAAAATGATTATTACAATTTGCTGTCTCATACATAGAGCCAGTCACAAAACACCTCCCCCTACTGTAGCATACATATCTACCAATCATATTCTTTGGTTCAACTGGCCCCACCTAAATTCAGAACAGCTTCAGCACAGAAACAATCATTCTCATGGACCGCTAGCCTGGAACAAGGTTTCTCCCATTTTCAGACAATTCCAAGATGAAATCCCATAATGATTTTTGTTATCACTCTCTTAAAGTGCATCAATGAAGTCATCAAACGTCTCTATCCATGCAGATCATCTATGTCCAATATGTTGCTTTTTGGCAGTATCGAAAGGTGGTGGTGGTTTCAGGAATGCAGCAGCATTGTACACCAGTGTGCAAATTACTGACACCATGGGTGGTTCCGTGTGACTTGATGTTTGCAATTCGTCTGTGAGAACTTGCGACGTGCTGGCCTCCGACTCATCTTTAATGGGAGCTGGAAACGTGACTTTCTTCACAGCCATTTGAAAAATTTCACTATTTCGAAAGTCGTTCTCAGATCTTTATACTTCGAAGACCTGTGAAGTTGGTGTGAGTCCTACTCTGCAACTTTGTCTTGCGTCCTGAGGGTATATATGACTTGACCCTCAGGTTCTCGACCATCAAAAAGTTAATTCTTTGTAATGCTTTCGTCATCTTCAGGTGCTTTACAGTGGCTGGAGTTGCGCTTTGACTCCATGTGCATGAAGCGTCTACTCCGATCTTTTACAGCCACACACGTGGCTCGCACGAGCAGTTTGCTGGAACCACGGGAAATTCTCTGGGAGAGCACGATCACTCGCCAGGTCACATATTTCCTATCCCATCGCCATTTGTAGTGTCTTCCCAGCTTGGGTACCAGCCAATAACCATGCTACACATGGAGCTTAGTATTACACATCTTTATTCTGCTGTGTGTAACTTCAAACTCAACATTCTAAAACAAGCTTTCGTGGCATTGCGCTCTGACACCTGCATCACAGCTCTATGGGTCCGTTAGGAACTAAAATCGGTCGGTTCTAAAATAGCGCAAGATACTACAGAGTGCCCTCTTTCTTGTGACTTCAAAAAGGAATTCTGTTTGTTTCCACTTACCCTCAAAGAGACCTATAAACTGATGAACCTATCTCCAAGTCTCCACACAATATAGACCAAAGTAACAAAACTGATCAGTTATGCTTAGGCCCCTCACTGACAGTAAGGTCACATATGCTGATAAAAGAAGCACTATTAGCAAGGGCTTTGCACCCAGATGACCCCCGTTTTCTGCTCTGCTTATCTATAACAAATGGTCACAGGAGACTTTAAATGGTGCTGCAAACAAAATATTGTGGTGCAAGGGATGCTCAAAGCCCTTGTACTGCAAAGATTCTTTTTGCAAACATTTGCAAAGTGCTTACTTTGTGAACATTAATGCAGTGGTTATATGCCAGAATATAGTAGTCGAAAGTAATGTCTGACATAACTCTCTTGTCCTAAATTTTGTTTACAGAAATATTGTTCCATTGGGTGTAGCGTTTCTATTACTAAATCTATTGGAGTGTTATTCTGGCTACTGCACTTATCGCAATTATGAGTGTTGTAACAAATATTGTCTGGCCAAACCTGCCAATATTTATTGAGGAGAAAATGCCTAGTATTTATGGGAACATGTTGATTTTGGTTCAGTAAGCACTAAAATCCATAAGTTATTCCCCAAAAACAAATAGCTGAGTGTTTTTATTGCATCTGTTAGCCGCAGGCTTGTGGGCTGGCAAATCTGCTCGCTAGCTGCTACTAGTGTGCTACAGTGTAACACACAACACACCACACAGCATAGTGATGTCAGGAAGAGTCACTGACAGTGCCAATGGCTGGCTACTATGGACTCAGTGTGAGACTGAGATTGTCAGAGTTTATTAAACAGGCGGGAGTTTGTCTGGTCTGTCCTACCGCCCGCGGGAGCACGGGCCGGGGCTCATTTGAAGTTATTGTTTGCTGCGGTGGTATGGCTGACCCTCAGGCTTGTGACCGTGACATCACCCCCACAGCCTAACAAACAGCAATGCCCCGGGTCCAACCTCACGTGGATCAGGCACGTTATTTTGTTTTTCTGGGCCAGCATGCAGCTGGAGGTCATTGATGTAAACAGCAGCGATGCAGCATCATGTGCACTAGTGAGTGGTTGCGCCGTGCCCCCCCTTAAAAGTATCAGCATGAGGACTGTGCAACCGTTGTATACACCAGGATGACTGCTGATGGCAGGTGGTCGGAGAAATTACTGCAGAGGACGACACAGGATGTTGTTTAATGGTGCCAGAGAGAGCCCTGTTATTACTCTGCTGAGTCTCTCCTGGCCGGCCCTCAGAAACTGGTTTTCACCAGGCAGCTAACTCATTTTCTGTAGGAACTAGTTTCAGTAAGTTGTTTTAGTTAGGGGGTGGGTGCTCTGGTCTCTGGCTGGCACGGGTGGCAGCAATGGGAAGAGCACTCAGTAATAAAAGTGCCTGCAGACCACCACACTGAAATACGTTAGACTAACGTCTGATGCACAGTACTTGGCAGGGCTGCTTCCAGATCCATGTGGTTAGTTTCAATTCTCGGGGCAATTCTCCAAATTGCAAGATTTTTCAGCAAGAGTACTGGTCCAAATCAGAGATTCCGGACCCTACACTAAAAGCTGGCAAACTCATAATGAGGCCATCACTCTTCAAAAAGAGGTGTATACACTTGGATCTGGGATGACAGGATGTGCTTGCAGTCAGTATCCTAAGTAAGACTGGACACATATCGTGAGTGCACAGTTAGCCTCTGTTGCCAATCCTACCTTGTTTTGGGCTACCTTTTTTTTAACAAATCACAAGAATGTACACCTTCAGGCAAGGCCAGACTGGCTGTACCGAGCAGTGGTGCGTTTCCCCTGGAGGCTGAAAGGGTGGGGGCTGGTTTTGTTACTGGCAGCCAGTTTTGTTGCTGGTGGGGGCTGGTTTATCGCTGAGCTGGGGGGGCACTGCTTTTTGCAAATTGTTATGGGTTTAAAAGCATCCTCTGCAGAGCTCCTGTTATATCAAGGAGGTTTCAAACAACAATAAAAATGTCAAGTCAACACTGTTGACTAATTTTCCTACTTGGGAGGGATTGGAGCTTTGTCTAATGGCAGTTTTGAATCACTTAAAGTAGCACAGAGGGTTATAATGCCTGCTGCAAAGAACGTGTACCATGCAGATCACAGAACTGTATTTTAAGGGGATAGCTTAGTGGGTAACTGCTTTTGTCATAGAGATCCTTTTGTTACTTGCTGTTCATGAGTGCTCCATGAAAACTGTATGAAACATGTTAGGACGTTATGCATATTCCCAGTGCTTCATTAGCCTAATGTTGCTCAAAACGGTTTGTTTGGGTAGAAATAAATAATTAGTAAAGTCAACCATAACCACTGTGTTACATTTGGATTCCTGAGTTTGTGGTTCTCCAGACCAATCACTCACTAAAAAATGCTTACCAGTATAGGTGACATGTGAATCCTACACTTTGTAGTCCCCTTTGTCTTATGTAACATTTTCTATACACTGACTTTCACATGTATGATTCATTGCTAGTGTATGTGTAATGTAAAGTGCTCCGACACCCTACACTGGTATGAAAGGTGCTATAAAACAAATGTAATACAAGTGAGAGAAGGGCTATGGAGATAAGAGGGAATCAGTGGAGGAGGAGATTATTGGGGGATTGTGCCCAAAAATATTGCCGCATCGGGCGCCACCAGAGCTAAAACTGGCCCTGATGTGCCGCTTATTGAAGTGGAACATTCTACCATCCCTCGAACTGGTCTTTGATTGTGTTCTCAGCTTCTTGGCTGTACTTAACAGTGAATGTGTGTACTTAATTTTATGTTTAAATTCATGTTTCATGCTTGACATCTTATTTTTTGTGGTCTCCGTAAGAATGGCTTTGAGTTTGACTGGGCATCCCGGTACACTGTAAGGTCATCATTTACGAAGCTTTAGAAGCAAATGAAATTGACTATATAATAAAAAAATGGGTTTTACAATGCACCTTTTTTGGCATCTTTCCCCAATTTGTTTTGCGCTGGAACGTCCCGCTCCCTCACCACTCCCCAAACCCGGCTTGTAGTGGGCAGTCTTGCTCGCTGTGTACCCTACGGGGGCTAATCTGACAACATTTGCCTGGGCTGCTTTAGGTTCCCAGTCCAGCCCTGCCTTCTGGGCTGTAAACCTGCTAGTTTCTGCACTGCTTTTGCTGCAATAATATGATCTGTATCTTTTTCAAAAACGCCCCCAGTGGAAATACTGTTGTTGTTTTTGCTGGTGACTTCATTTTGCTGCCTTTGATGCTTTGTTTTATTTTCTGCTTCACTTTTTTCCTGCTTGCGGCTGTATTTCTCTTTGTACAGTTAGTATCAATAGAACTAGCTGTATTATTAATGTTTAAATTCACATCAATTTTTCCCCATGTTCTAGTAATGCCGTGTGCGCCAGCAGAGGCAAGCCTTGCAGTATGTCTTCAAGAGCTCTTGTATTCTTAAAGAGAATCAGTTTCTTTGTTTGGCTTTGTTATTTTGTATGCAATATCTTCTCACAGTACAAATAGAACTTAGGACTCTTAGTAACAGTATGTGGTCCGAACCATGTAAAATGACAATGAAAATGCTTATACCAAAGATCCCAAGGTGGATAAAGGCACAGGTAATAATATAGCATTTTGCCACATTATAAAGCAAGTGGGTAAGCTATCGAAGATCTTTTACTCCTATATCAGCTAAAGATAAAATTGTGTTTTAAGCTCATGTAAAATGTATTTGCACATGTAGAGATGTATTGATTGACTGTTTTGATTTTTTGTTGTGGCCTTGTCATGTGTGTTGATTGTGTTTTCATGTATCTCACTTTTCCCCTGCGTGTCTGATTTTATTGGTAGACTGTGTTACATCAAGGCCTTGCTAGCATGGTGTGAACAACTGCATTTCCCAATTTGTTGTTCTTTTCTTTGACATGGCTGCCTTCGCTTCAAGGAGCTACGCCAGTATTCCAGTGAACCAATGAAACGATCAATGGACTGGCCCCTGATGTGATTGCTTCTCGCCCCAACTTTGGTGAGTCTTATAGGAACTTCCGGGAAAGAGCATGTAGATTGCCTGTGAGCTCGCCTGTGATTGGCTGATGTCTTGAGGGGAGAGCTTCTAGCAGGCTAGTCCCCTGAAAATGGGTGGCAGGGGTATGAGCGGGCTCTTCCCAGTCTACCAGCTAAAGGAAAACGATCCTCTTGGATTGCACTCCCTCTCCACTACGGTACCAGGGACCACTGATGTTTCATACGAAACCTGCTTTATGGGAAATGCCATCTCTCCTGCTGACGCTGCTAATGGGCTGCAGTTTTTACAGCTGCGCTGCATAGACAATTAAACTTGTGCGGGTCTGCTCCAAGAGTGTCCACCAATCATTGAGGCCTTTAGTTAACTCTTGATTGTATCCATATTTTGGAGCTATCAGGAATTTTATGTGAAAAGAATCCATACAGGGTTTCAGAAAACACAGGAAAAAAGTTGAAAATATAACAAAATAACTGAACAAGTGGAAAAACACGAAATCAGTGTCAAGGGCAATCAAGCCTTGGGAAAACCAATAGGTCCTGCTAATTTTAAAGAGGCAATGGTAAGCACATTTTCATGCCATTCAAAAGCTGAACCAGACCATTCCTGATGTAGGCTCCAGTCCCTTATGTTGTTTTTTAGAGGTCCCCGAGTTAGACACAAGTGCAAGTTGCAGCACTTCAAGCTGTTACTAGAGGTCCCATAAGCATAACTTGCCCTTTTAAAAAATATATACCTTAAGAGTAGGTTCAAGATACACAGACTGCAGAGGGAGAGGGAGGTTTAGTTATGTTAGTTTAGGTATGGTAGGTACATGTGTAGTAGTTGTGGTAGTTAGTAATGACAGGTATGGTATGGCAAGTAGGTATAATGTAGGTACATACGTGTGGTATGTAGGTTTTGAAAATGCAATAGATGGGTGTGTTAGGTTATGTATGGAAGATAAGTTATGTATACTAGGTTAGGTAGGAATGGTTGATATGTAAGGTATGGTAGGTTACATATGCTAAGAAAGTAAGTTTTGTATGGTCAGCTGGTACAGTATTTATGCCACATAGGTAGGAATGTGTGGTACTTATTGTAGGTTTAGCAGGCATGGTACATTGGCATGATAGATTAGGTGTGTTAAGTTGGGTATGTTCAGGGAGGGTAAGTATGATGGGCTAGATATGGTAGGTAGGTATGGAAGTTATGGTAAGTTAGTTATAGTTAGATTAACTACGATAGCCAAACAAGGTCCAGTTACTGTATAGTGACCCCTCAGCACAGGTGAATTGTGGGGGTTTCCTCTCCGCACTCATTCCAATTCGACGCAGGACTCGTCAGGCATGCCCCATTTCCCCACTCCTCTTTCTCCTCACCCTGGAGCTGCTGGTTACGGCTGTGCACCAATCGCCGGAGATAGTGAGTGTCCTGACACCAGATGGTCCCTCTTCCATTCCCATTTATGAGGACAACATTTTGCTTTACACTCTGGATCTCGACCGCTCGCTCCTGACTTTTTCCGCTCTTTTGGATGGTTTTGCACAGAAAGCGGGTTACAAGGTAAACTGGGGGAAGAGTGAGGCCCTCCCCCTCTTATCCTTCATGACAGCGATCCAGAGCTACCCGTCCTGCTGGGCATCGACCCGCCTTAAGTACTTGAAGGGGTGGTGGGGGCGGGGTGAAGGGAGACACGGCACAGGGCGAGCAGGCTGCCATGAGCAGGAAACAAGACGCAATGGTGAAAATGAATGTGGGCATGTTAAAAGGATCACGGCCTCCAAAGTAAAACAATAACTAAACCTGCGATGCAATTGCCGACTGAAACATGAAGCACAGCATCCATGAAGCAGGCGCTGTGCTGATACACAAGCTGAGGCAAACAAGAAAAAATTAGTGCACACAACGGAACCTGTATAAAAAAAAGCATAAAACCACGTGTAAGAGGGGCAGTCTCTTGGGAGGGTTTGAAACACAAAAAGGCGGGACTAATTAAGCATGCTGACCAACCAAAAGTATGCACTTATGAAGGGCACGAACAGGAACAAATGGAAAAGATGGGAGATGCTCAAGCCACAGTCTAGATTACAACATGCCTTGCAGAGCAGTGCATGCACTGCCAGTCTTGCCCTAAAAAGATTAACTATGATAGGTGTGGTAGGTAGGTATACTAGGAAAGTAATGATAAGTAAAGTATGGTAGGTACATATGTATGGTAGCTAGGGTAAGTAGGTATGGTATGTTAATTATGGTGAGTAGACTGTAGATAAATAGGTATGATAGGTAAGTAGGTATGGTAAGTAAGTAGATCTGGTATGTAGGTTTGATGGGTAGGCAGGCATGGTACACTAGGTATGGGCAGTACGGTGGTGTGATAGTTTCACTGAAAAAAACAACGGTTAAAGTGGCATTATAGTTAGGTATGATAATAAGACCAGTGGTTACAATAAAAAATTAAATCACTGAAAGAAAAACAAAGGTTTAAGTGATGTTTCAGTTAGGTATGGTAACACAATCTTAGCTTACATTAAAAAAAAAAAGAAATTTACTGAATAAAACAAAGGTTAAAGTGATTTTATAATTAGGTTTGTAAATAATATAAAAACTAACATTTCAAAGACAAAAAAACCCACAAACATTCACCAGTTATTTTTAGATCTTGCCTAGGCAGCGCTTGCGCTGTCTCTTCGAAGCATGCTGTATTCAGGTATGGACTTGAAGCTCTGCCCATTTTCCTCCCATCTTTTCAATTGGCTCCTGTTACTGTCCATTCTAAATGGTTGCTTTTAATTCGTAAATAGGCTTAGTAGTCCTTCCTTAGTACCGCCTTTTCTGCTTTTGTAACCTCCCATGAGGACCGGCCCTTTTACTTGTGTTGTTACTTAGAATGCTTCATTTACAGTCTGTGAGCACTATTTTCTTAAACGAGTTTCTCCTAACTGCTGTTGCAGGCACACTTTTTGCTTCCCAGCTAACACAATGCATTTGTTTCCTGCTCATCATCAGAAGCGTTTCGTGCACTTCCCTCTTGCCCCCACCCTGCTTGTTTTTTTATAATTTTGAACATACTCTATCAGCGCTGCGCCCGTTTCACGAGTGATGAGATGGTTTTGCTTTCATTGTGTATTCCTCTGTCCCACTTTCTCTGCTCTCCTTCCCCCTCCCAATCAGTCAGCAGATTTCAGCCAGGCCAGCCTCACAGGAGAGCAGCAGAGCCAGGCGGATGAGAGGGAGGGTTGTGCTGCAGCCTGCCTTATAGCAGGGGGCACTGCTGTATGTGCCTGCTCCTCGCAGATGCCCTGGCCGTGGACTGGCTCTGGTCTCTGCAGAGAACGGCAGGTTTTTTCTATCACATCTATCGACAGGCTCTTTCTATCAGCGTGCACCGCCCTGGTTTTGATTTCATTGTCATGTCTTATCCTCTCGCTCCCCCACCCCACTCTCTCAGCTCTCCCTCCCCCTGCCTTCCAATCAGTCATGGGGCTCCAACTTGTTAAAATTCCAAGTGCTGAATTAACTCTTTTCTGGCTGCTATTTAACAGCTTTGTGTTAGACCATACCAATTATTTTCCTCAATAGTTTCATTTTTCACAAAGCCAAATATCTCCTTATTTTTGGCCCTCTTCAATGTTCTATCAGACCAAAATTAGAGTGTAGGAGTATACTTTCAGATGTGCCAAATGACCATAGTTTAACTGTGGAAAACATATAGATCATCTGCTGTGTACTTTCCAACACCCACATCCCCGATCTTTTCCACTGGCGGATGGACGAGCATGTGCGCTATTGGTTTCTAGGCGCGGATGTATCTTTTTAATGCCACAACAAGCGCGATACTGTCACACGGAATGTTTGAATCCAACCCTGGAATCTTCACCCTGACATCCATTTGTAGCACGCGGACAGGTGGCTTTGGGCAAGCACAGGCACAGGAGACAAGATGGGTGTAGTGTCCCATGTGGGGATCCGAGGCCTAGTGGTGAAGGCACAATAAGGGACGGACATTTTAGTTGCTATAGTGGCCAGCTACAAGACTGTGCCATGCCCGGAGCCCCGGGCTATTTATTTGCCCAAGTACGCTGGCCTAGCGTACGCTAGACCAGCCCATTAACTTGAGGAATGCAGGGTTCCCCAACTGAGCCTCCCCTCCATTACAGTGAGAGGTGGGCTCACCCTTACACGGCAACACTACATTCCTCCTTTACCAGGACAATGACAACAACTAACTGTAACACTAACTGGAGGAACATTAAACAGTATATCACATTTAGAGTTCACCGATCACTGTCCATAACAATCCGATGTACACGGAACATTCTTACTTGGTCACTGGATACGCCGGCCCATTCACTCAGCCAACAGCTCGGACTTCAGCTTGGACTAGCAGGTCACAAAGTCTCGGTACCTTTGGGAAGGCTTCGGGTGTGACTGCAGGTTGTAATGACCTTGGCTGCTTCGTACCGATGGTGTTGGTGACGTCATTGGTGGGTCACTGCTCTCTCTGGGCCTTGCGCTTGCACCCTGGGTGTCAGGGAGTTCCAGTTCCATAACCTGGGAGTTGCCAGGGAAGGGCGTCGCACTCAAATCTTCCAGGGTTGTGTGTGAGGAGTCACTTTGTTCTCCCCCGTTTCCTGGCGGGCTGGTTGTAGCAGTCTCTCTTGGTGGATAATCCTCTCGGAATTCTTCAGCGTTACTCTCCGGGACTTTTTTTAATTGAGAGATGTTTCGGGTCACACTTTCTTGACCTCTGCGAGCTGTTACCCAGGTGACTTTGACGTCTACCATGACCCATGGGTCTAGTTCAAATGGTAGCCGAAACTTTCCCATGGGGTGGCGATCTTGTACTAACACTCGATCTCCCACGAGGTCTGTTCGTTCTTTAGCACGTCTCTTCCGGGAGGCTTCGTCGTTGTTGTGGGCTCTCCTGGAGTCTGATTGATTCAGGGGGGTTTGGTGTTTCTTCCCACACTGGGTGATGCGGGATGGTGTCTGCCGCGGCTCGACCAAAACACAGCTTGCTCAGAGAGATGCCTGTGGTGCAGTGTGGGGTGAGCCGGTATTCCTGTAGGAACTGGTACAGGGCCTGCTCTAGGTTGCGATTCTCCGCTAGAGCAATTTGGATTGTCTTGTTGAGTGTCCTCATTAGGCGCTCCACTTCGCCATTGGCCTGGGGCCATCTCGGAGTTAACCAGCGGTGCTTGACTTTGTAGGACGCCAGGTAGTCTGTTAGTTCTGTGCTGGTAAATGGCGGGCTGTTGTCGGTGCGAATCTCTTTAAAGAGTCCGTGGGTTGCCGTGAGTTTTTCGAACTTTGGGGTTACTTCCACTGCGGAGGTTGTGGTTACAATCTCTACTTCAGGATACCATGAAAATCGTCCACTACAACTAACATGTGCTTTCCTCCTGGTAGGCTGCCGAAATCTGCGCTCACCCTTTCCCATGGGGCGCTGGGGGCTGCTTCTGTGATGATTGGCGCAGGCGTGTTTGGTGGACTAGTTGCCAGGTAGACAGGACAACGCCTTACAATTGTCTCTATTATTTGATCCAGACCAGGAAATCAGACCTTACTCCGGAGTCGGTTTTTCGATTTGACGATCCCTTGGTGGGCTCCATGTGCCAGAAGGGCCGCTTTCTGGGTGAAGCTTTCCGGTAGGACAAGGCGCGGGCCTCATAGAAGTCAGCCTTCTGTAGTCACCGATAGTTCTTGGTGGACTTGATGCAGAGCCTTCAGGTTTGACTGGGCTGTCTCCGTGCGGAGTGGCGTCGAGCTTTGCAGTGTTCTCCAGTCTCCAGAGGTGACTGCTTGGATGGCGAGTTGAAGGCAGTCATCTTTTTTTGTGGCTTCTACAACATCTTCAAGTGAGATCGGGAGGGGTCTGGATCTTTCCACGATCATTCTTACATAATCTTCTGTGGTCGCAGCTTCTGCAGCTGTGGGAAGAGTGACTGGTCGAGCATGCCTTGACAGGAAATCTGCCGGGTTTCAGGTGTCAGGTCTGTATTCAACAGCGAATTGGAATTCTTGCAGTTGCAAAATCCATTTTTCAATCCTTGGGGGGGAGGGCGTGGTGATGATCCTTAAAATAGTGGAATGAGAGGCTTGTGGTCCGTGAGGACAGTGAACGGGTGGCCATATAGGTATATGTAGAAGTGCCGACAGCCCCACAGGATTGTGATTGCTTCCTTCTCAATCTGTGAGCACCGTTGCTCTGTTGGTGTGAGCATTCGGCTGGCATAGGCTACCGGAGCCCATTCGCCACATTCTTGCCGCTGAGCTAGGACTGCGCCCAGGCCGGTGGGGCTGGCATCTACCACAAGTTGGGATTCTCTCTTGGGGTCAAAGTGCACCAGCGTGGTGTCTGCCGACAGGGCTGCCTTGGTTTGCTGGAACACTTCTTCCTGTTCAGATTCCCACTTCCAACGGCTGGTGGCTTTGGTCAGTTCTCTGAGTGGACCGGTTAAGTCTGATAGGTTTTTGATGAAATGCCCGCAGTAGGTTACCATACCTAAGAAACTGCGAATTCCGGATACTGATGACGGGGCTGGGGCTTCCTGGATGTCTTTTACCTTTTCAGGGTCAGGGCTAATGCCTTTGTCTGAGAACTTGTAGCCACAAAACTGATGTCTTTGCGTAGGAAGTCGCATTTTTCTCGGTGCAATGTTAGCCCGCTTTCCTTGAGGTGTGAGAAGACCGGTTGGAGACAAAGGAGGTGCTCTTCTAACGTGGGAGCATGTACCAGGATGTCGTCGCTCACGTTGAGCACTCCTTTCAGTCCATGGAGTACATTTTTGATGATGTTTTGAAAAACCTCGGCCGCGCTCGAGATTCCAAAGTTGAGCCGGGTATATCTCCAGAGACCCGTGTGGGTCAAGAAGGTGGTGATGGGGAGGGATCTGGTGGTAGCCAGACCAGAGATCCATCTTGGAAAACCAGTTGGATCCTGCTAGTTCACCGATGATGTCATCAACGGTTGGGGTGAGATGGCGTTCCCGTTTGATCGCTAGATTTGGGACTCTCATGTCCACGCAAATGGGCACGGCGTCAGGTTGCTTCGGCTTCTTCGCTACGACGATGGGGGACACCCACAGCGTTGGACCTCTCACCTGCTCGATGATGCCAGACTTTTCTAGGAGTCAGAGCTCGGCCTCCACCTTTGGCCGGAGATGGAAAGCGATTCTTCGGTGTCTGAGGGCTATCGGGCCACTGATTTGTCGACGTGAAGCTGGACAGCTGGTCCTTTTAAACACCCAATTCCCTCAAACAGTGGCGTAAAGTCTTGCAATAGTCGATCCAGATCATGTGTGTGAGAATCGAACGCAAACTGGATTAGGTTTAGGTCCTGAGTGGTGCAACAGCTGAGTAGAAACCCTGACCCTTCTTGCGACACATAGACTCTGGCGCGTTGGCGTGTGGTGTCATGAGCGAGGTCTGCCTGAAAGACGCCACACAGTTTCAGCGGTGCGCAATTGCCAAATGCGTATACCTGCACGTTGGTGCTGCGAAGCGCTGGCGGGTTGGGCAGGCCGTGGTAGATGTTAGCAGCCATAAGTTTGATGGTGGCTCCAGTGTCTATGAGTGCCGCAACCAAGTGGTCTTGTACTCTGATATTACAGATTGGTGCTGTCTGACGGGTGGCTGTGAGTGTATTTAGCAGCCTCACCATGTGGACCGTGGCTACGTCGTCTTCGTCCATGTCGCTGTTGGAGGAGCTATCAGGGAGCGGTTCAATGGTACGCACTTGCTTCCGTGAGCTCGCGGGCCGCCTTCTTTGGGATGAGTGGCACACTGCGGAGAAGTGGTTCAGCTTGTCACACGCGCTGCAGGTTTTTCCGCTAGCAGGGCAGGTTCCGTCGTGGGGGTACGGGCCTCCGCACCATCCGCACATGCGGCTCCGTGAATTTTGCTTGGCTGAGCGTGGGGCTGACTTGACGAACTTCTGTCGGTCTCCGCGCGGTTCCGTGCGTATGGCGTTGACGGGCTCTGCCTTGGTAGGCGTGGTGGCGTTGGGGTCCATGTGGGCCGCTCTGGTCTTGGACAGCTCTTTGGAGCACCCTAGTGTCAGAATGTCTCTCATGGGCATGTTGTGTTCTTGCAGGACTCGTTCGCGTAACTTAGAAGAGGCACATCCTTGAATGAACTGAGCCCGGACCTTGTCATCTTCTTCCGGGAGGCTGCAGGTGCTCGCCAGTTCCTTTAGTCGCCCATAGAAGACATCCACCGACTCGTCCGGTTGTTGTCGCGCTTGGCGGAGGAGGAAACGTTCATAGTCGGGGTTGGCGTAGGGCTCAAAGTGCGCTGTTATGGCATCGCGCATGGTGGCGTAGTTCCTTGGCGGTCCGGCCTCTCGTACCGTCTTGGAGATCTTGTGGATGTCGGCCCCGCCTAGGTGGAGGTACTTTTATACAAAAAGAAATGGTATGAAGGAAAAGATACAAGAAAATTTATGAGTAGAGCACATTTAATTACCCTCTCCGAAGTTTTGTTATTCTTAATGTATGTATCACAATGTATTTACAACACACATAAACAATGGCACCTAATCAATGAAGAAGACAGGGAATAACATACACCACAACATTCTATACATCAACATAAACACAGTTATACATTACAAAAAACCCTAGAATATTATTCTCACTAGTGTCCACCCATGGATTCTGGGCAAAACACTCAGAGGTAGTCCAGGCCTGTCGCGGGTACTTGGGCCTCCAACACGAGTGATGCACCGTTTTTATCGGGCGACCCGGGGGAATGCTGGGTGGTAGGAAATTTGTGTCAGCCCGGTGATGCCACAACAAAAATATGTGAAAAAAGTGATTTTTTTCAGCTAAATTTGAGGTTTGCAGGGGATTCTGGGTAAGGAAACGTTGGGGGATCCACGCAAGCTATACCTCCCTGGAATCCCCCGGGTGTCTAGTCTTCAGAAATGTGTGGGTTTGGTAGGTTTCCTTAGGTGCCGGCAGAGGTAGGGTTCAAAAACTACAGCTAGGCACTTTGCCAAAAAAGGGTCATTTTTCACTGCGAAATTGAGGTGTGTCCACGTTGCGTTTTGCGCCGTTTCCTGTCGCGGGCACTAGGCCGACCCACACAAGTGAGGTACCATTTTTCTCGGAAGACTTTGGGGAATGCGGGGTGGGTGGAAATTTGTGGATCCACGCAGATTCCAGAACTTTCCACCACAGAAATGTTGGGAAAATGTGGTTTTTTTGGGACAATTTTTTAGGTTTGCCAGGGATTCTGGGTAACAGAACCTGGTGGGAGGCAGTCAAGTCACCCCATCCTGGATTCCCCTGGGTGTCTAGTTTTAAAAAATGTATAGGTTTGCTAGGTTTCCCTAGGTGCCGGCAGAGCTATGGTTCAGAAACTACAGCTAGGCACTTTGCCAAAAAAGTGTCATTTTTCACTGCGAAATTGAGGTGTGTCCGCGTTGCGTTTTGCACCATTTCCTGTCGCGGGCACTAGGCCGACCCACACAAGTGAGGTACCATTTTTCTCGGAAGACTTTGGGGAACGCGGGGTGTGTGGAAATTCGTCTATCCACGCAGATTCCAAAACTTTCCACCACAGAAATGTGGGGAAAATGTGGTTGTTTTTGACAATTTTTTAGGTTTGCAAGGGATTCTGGGTAACAGAACCTGGTGGGAGGCAGTCAAGTCACCCATCCTGGATTCCCCTGGGTGTCTAGTTTGCAAAAATGTATAGGTTTACTAGGTTTCCCTAGGTGCCGGCAGAGCTATGGTTCAAAAACTACAGCTAGGCACTTTGTCAAAAAAGGGTCATTTTTCACCGCGAAATTGAGGTGTGTCCACGTTGCGTTTTGTGCCGTTTCCTGTCGCGGGCACTAGGCCGACCCACACAAGTGAGGTATCATTTTTCTCGGAAGACTTTGGGGAACGCGGGGTGGGTGGAAATTTGTGGATCCACGCAGATTCCAGAACTTTCCACCACAGAAATGTGTAGAAAATGTGGTTTTTTTGACAATCTTTTAGGTTTGCAAGGGATTCTGGGTAACAGAACCTGGTGGGAGGCAGTCAAGTCACCCCATCCTGGATTCCCCTGGGTGTCTACTTTTCAAAAATGTATAGGTTTGCTAGGTTTCCCTAGGTGCCGGCAGAGCTATGGTTCAAAATCTACAGCTAGGCACTTTGCCAAAAAAGGGTCATTTTTCACTGCGAAATATAGGGGTGTCCACGTTGCGTTTTGCGCCGTTTCCTGTCGCGGGCACCAGGCCGACCCACACAAGTGAGGTATCATTTTTCTTGGAAGACTTTGGGGAACGCGGGGTGGGTGGAAATTTGTGGATCCACGCAGATTCCAGAACTTTCCACCACAGAAATGTGGGGAAAATGTGTTTTTTTTTACAATGTTTTAGGTTTGCAAGAGATTTTGGGTAACAGAGCTGGTGGGAGGCAGTCAAGTCACCCCATCCTGGATTCCCCTGGGTGTCTAGTTTTCAAAAATGTATAGGTTTGCTAGGTTTCCCTAGGTGCCGGCAGAGCTATGGTTCAGAAACTACAGCTAGGCACTTTGCCAAAAAAGTGTCATTTTTCACTGCGAAATTGAGGTGTGTCCGCGTTGCGTTTTGCGCCATTTCCTGTCGCGGGCACTAGGCCGACCCACACAAGTGAGGTACCATTTTTCTCAGAAGACTTTGGGGAACGCGGGGTGTGTGGAAATTTGTCTATCCACGCAGATTCCAAAACTTTCCACCACAGAAATGTGGGGAAAATGTGGTTGTTTTTGACAATTTTTTAGGTTTGCAAGGGATTCTGGGTAACAGAACCTGGTGGGAGGCAGTCAAGTCACCCCATCCTGGATTCCCCTGGGTGTCTAGTTTGCAAAAATGTATAGGTTTACTAGGTTTCCCTAGGTGCCGGCAGAGCTATGGTTCAAAAACTACAGCTAGGCACTTTGTCAAAAAAGGGTCATTTTTCACTGCAAAATTGTGGTGTGTCCACGTTGCGTTTTGTGCCGTTTCCTGTCGCGGGCACTAGGCCGACCCACACAAGTGAGGTATCATTTTTCTCGGAAGACTTTGGGGAACGCGGGGTGGGTGGAAATTTGTGGATCCACACAGATTCCAGAACTTTCCACCACAGAAATGTGTAGAAAATGTGTTTTTTTTGACAATCTTTTAGGTTTGCAAGGGATTCTGGGTAACAGAACCTGGTGGGATGCAGTCAAGTCACCCCATCCTGGATTCCCCTGTGTGTCTACTTTTCAAAAATGTATAGGTTTGCTAGGTTTCCCTAGGTGCCGGCAGAGCTATGGTTCAAAATCTACAGCTAGGCACTTTGCCAAAAAAGGGTCATTTTTCACTGCGAAATTGAGGTGTGTCCACATTGCGTTTTGCGCCGGTTCCTGTCGCGGGCACTAGGCCGACCCACACAAGTGAGGTATCATTTTTCTCGGAAGACTTTGGGGAACGAGGGGTGGATGGAAATTTGTGGATCTACGCAGATTCCAGAACTTTCCACCACAGAAATGTGGGGAAAATGTGTTTTTATGACAGTTTTTTAGGTTTGCAAGGGATTCTGGGTAACAGAACCTGGTGGGAGGCAGTCAAGTCACCCCATCCTGGATTCCCCTGGGTGTCTAGTTTTCAAAAATGTATAGGTTTGCTAGGTTTCCCAAGGTACCGGCAGAACTATGGTTCAAAAATTACAGCTAGGCACTTTGCCAAAAAAGGGTCATTTTTCGCTGCAAAATTGAGGTGTGTCCACGTTGTGTTTTGCGCCGTTTCCTGTCGCGGGCACTAGGCCGACCCACACAAGTGAGGTATCATTTTTCTCGGAAGACTTTGGGGAACGAGGGGTGGGTGGAAATTTGTGGATCCACGCAGATTCCAGAACTTTCCACCACAGAAATGTGGGGAAAATGTGTTTTTTTGACAATTGTTTAGGTTTGCAAGGGATTCTGGGTAACAGAACCTGGTGGGAGGCAGTCAAGTCACCCCATCCTGGATTCCCCTGGGTGTCTAGTTTGCAAAAATGTATAGGTTTACTAGGTTTCCCTAGGTGCCGGCAGAGCTATGGTTCACAAACTACAGCTAGGCACTTTGTCAAAAAAGGGTCATTTTTCACTGCGAAATTGAGGTGTGTCCACGTTGCGTTTTGCGCCGTTTCCTGTCGCGGGCACTAGGCCTACCCACACCAGTGAGGTATCATTTTTCTCAGAAGACTTTGGGGAACACGGGGTGGGTGGAATTTTGTGGATCCACGCAGATTCCAGAACTTTCCACCACAGAAATGTGTAGAAAATGTGTTTTTTTGACAATCTTTTAGATTTGCAAGGGATTCTGGGTAACAGAACCTGGTGGGAGGCAGTCAAGTCACCCCATCCTGGATTCCCCTGGGTGTCTACTTTTTAAAAATGTATAGGTTTGCTAGGTTTCCCTAGGTGCCGGCAGAGCTATGGTTCAAAATCTACAGCTAGGCACTTTGCCAAAAAAGGGTCATTTTTCACTGCGAAATATAGGGGTGTCCACGTTGCGTTTTGCGCCATTTCCTGTCGCGGGCACTAGGCCGACCCACACAAGTGAGGTATCATTTTTCTTGGAAGACTTTGGGGAACGCGGGGTGGGTGGAAATTTGTGGATCCACGCTGATTCCAGAACTTTTCACCACAGAAATGTGAGGAAAATGTGGTTTGTTTGACAATTGTTTAGGTTTGCAAGGGATTCTGGGTAACAGAACCTGGTGGGAGGCAGTCAAGTCACCCCATCCTGGATTCCCCTGGGTGTCTAGTTTTTAAAAATGTATAGGTTTGCTTGGTTTCCCTAGTTGCTGCCAGAGCTAGGGTTCAAAAACTACAGCTAGGCACTTTGCCAAAAAAGGGTCATTTTTCACTGTGAAATTGGGGTGTGTCCACGTTGCGTTTTGCGCCGTTTCCTGTCGCGGGCACTAGGCCTACCCACGCAAGTGAGGTACCATTTTTATCGGGAGACTTAGGGTAATTCAGATTTGTAAAGCAACTTTTATTACCTATTGACTTTTGATGCATTTCTGCCTTCCAAATGAAAGACATTGTGTAAAAAAGAAGTCATTTTAAAAAATGACCGATAATTCTCATGCTAGTATGAGTATTCCCAATTTCGGAAATGTGCAAATATCTACTGTTTCTAAACTCTATATTGTGTTCCCATTTCAGAAATACATAGGTGTCTTTCATACCGATTTTTCCATGTACACATTTTTCCAGAATAATTGCTATATACCCGGTACATAATAAAAAACCATTGCAAGTTGCTGCTCAGTTTTTGGCTCTGGGTTCGTCGGGTTCTTGGTGAACCTACAAGTCCTATATATCCCCACAACCAGTAAGGTCCAGCGGATGTAACGGTATATTGCTTTCAAAGAGCTGTTATAATTATAAGAAGTTACAGGTGAAAACGTTGACACAAAAGGCTGTTTTTTTCAACTAATTTTCAATTTTTCCTATATTTAACTGTTAGTTTCTATAAAGAAACCTTGATGGATCTACACAAATGACCCCTTGCTGAATTCAGAATTTTGTCTACTTTTCTAAAAGGTATAGCTTTCCAGGATCCATTATTTCTTTCATACCCATTTCTACCATTAACTGGAAGGAGGTTGAAAGCACAAAAAATAGCAAAAATAGGCTAAATCCCAGAAAAATGCCAAAACTGTGTAAAAAATTTTTTTTCTGACAAAGGTTTGTCATTCCCTAAAAGCTGGGAAAATTGTGATTTCAGCCCCACAAACCCTTTTTGATACCATTTTCAGGGAAAAACCCAGACGCTTTCATTTGCAGCCCTTTTTTCCCATTTTTCCCAAAAAAAAACAAATTTAGCTGTATTTTGGCTAATTTCTGGGACCCCTCCAGGGGAATCCACAAACCCTGGGTACCTTTAGAATCCCCATGATGTTGGAAGAAAAGGACGCAAATTTGGCGTGGATATCTTATGTGGTCAAAACGTTACAGGGGCCTAAGTGCGAACTACCCCAAATAGCCAAAAAAGGGCTCAGCACTGGGGGGCAAAAGGCCCAGCAGTTAAGGGGTTAAACAGTGCTAATGTGCTTGTGCTTTCTCTCTCCAAAAAATGGTACAATTGGCATCTATCTAATTGGCACATTTCATTTACTTGTAGGTCCCTAGTAAATGGGTGTAAATTAAATCCTACTAGTGGGCCTGCAGCATTCATTATGCCACCTGCTAAAGTAGCCCTTTAAAACATTTCTAAGGCCTGCCACTGCAGCCTGTAGTGCAGTTTTAAACTGCCATTTCGACCTGGCAAAATAAACCTTTTGCCAGAAATAGACTTTCCTTTTACCCGTATGGTAAGGCCTAAAGGCTCATAGGGCAGGGTGCACTTTCATTTAAATAGTAGGACATGTGGGTTTAAGTTTAAGTTTTACATGTCCTGGTAGTGAAAAACTCCTAAAGTCGTTTTTCATTACTGCAAAGGCCTATCACTCCCATTGACTACCATGGGGTTATGTTATTTACATTTAATCAGAGATGATGTTTGGTTGGCAGAAAATGGAGATTTGTTCGTTTGGCTAAAAAGAATTCTAATTTGAAATCATCTGTAATGTTAAAGTCCTATTTTAAGTCACAATTCTGAAAATGCCACTTTTAGAAAGTTGTAGACAACAACAGCCTGGATGAGTATCCAAGAACTCTAGGTGCACTACTTTTAGAAAGTTGGCATTTTCTTGTCTTAACCACGTGTGCCTTCTGTCTGTATTCTGGGTCACATGACTGTGAATGCTTCTGTGTTGGGGTTTGTGTATTCCTTCCAGACAGTGACACAAAAGGGGATTACGTGTGGACATCTTGCCTGAATGGCTGGGGGCAGGGCCGACTCTAGGGCGGTGCGATCGGTGCCACCGCACCGGGCACTGACTTGAGGTGGGGGCGTCATTTTTGCAAGTATACTATCATTTAAAGAGCACTCGCTGCCCCGTTCCTGGACTCCAGCAATTTTCAGGCATCGATTAAAATGTCAAGATGACTCCAGTGATTAATCGTCTTCGTGGAAAGAGACCGGAGGTTTGTTTAGTGGAAGTTTTGACTAATCCTAAGGTAGCATACTGGGTTAAAATGCCTGCTGCTAAGAAAGTGTACCACGCAGCTAATAAACTGCATATAATGTAAATAGGTCAGTGGGTTACTGCTTCTGTAAGAGAGCTCCTTTTTATTACTTGTCGTTTATAAGTCAAAATCCTAATATAGAACATTTAGCTATTCACTGTCATCAAAGAGCTGCATGCAAACTGCAAGGTATATGTTAGAGCTGTATGTTTTTTTGCCCAGTCTTTCATTATCCTGATCTTGCCATAAGGGTTCATTTGGGTAGAAAACAATTCTTATTATTAAAGAGAACCCCTAACAATGGTGTTACGTTTTAAATTCTGAATTTGTGCTTTAAAGAATAAGGACTCTTAAACTATATTGCCTACCAGTATTGTTGACATGTCACTCCTACATTACACCTTGTAGTCCTGTCTGATGTAACATTTCCTATACACTGATTTACACACATGATTGTCTCTGTGCAATGTGTGTGTGATGCAAAGTGCTCCGACACCTTACACTGGTATCAGTGGTGCTAGAAAACTAAATGAATCTGAGAGACAGTGATTATGGAGACTTGAAGAGCACTGTTAAAGGGTGGTAGTGAGGGAATCCGTGGCAGAGGTGGTCATTAGGGGGGAGCCAACAGGCATTGTTGCACAGGGCGCCACCAGTGTTAAAGCCGGCCCTGGCTGGGGGGCAGAGCTGTGCCCTGCCCTGCTTACATTTCAAAGGGTTTTGCCTCCTACACACACAAATGAACATGAAGCTAGTCTTTTGTCACCCAGACTTCTTGGAGCCTTGACAGGGGAAGGGAAGAACTTTCCAGAGCCAGATGTGGGGGTAGTATAGGAAATCCCTCCACTTCAAAGGCTGGCACCGGTTATAAATATTGTGCCTCCGTAGCCACTCACCAGTACCTGTGGACACTACAGAATAAGGGCTGCCTTGACCCCCTGGGGACTGCCCTGCTGCTTGAGGTCTGCTCTGCTCTCTGAGAAGGAAGACTGGACCTTCTCCCTTCCACCTAGGCAACTTGAGTGACTTCAAGGGTCAGTTGGCTGACCTCGTGTCTGAGCTACAGGGACACAACAAGCTCCAGAGGTCTCTCTGCATCTTCCCATCTGAACTGTTACACTGGACCCACTTGGACCCTGCTGGCAACTGCTGGAGTGAGTTCTTGATTCCAAGAGGTGCCTACCCTGGTCCTGGATGATTGGCTGGCATCAGTTGAGCTCCTTCTGTGACAGAAGGGGAAATCCTGAAGTCTTGGGTTCTTTGCAACTACAAATGGGCCCATTCGTGCCAAGACTCTACTGTGTGTGATGACCACCAACGCGAAGCTCCGGTGAAACTGACTCTTCATGCTACAACAACCACCAGCAACGACCGGCGATGTGAAAGCTGCACTTAGAGCTACAGCAACAGTCTGCGGTGACCACCAATGTGAAACTCCTGCAATGACTGCCTGTGACTCCCGACCGAATCTTGGCATGAAAGAGATTGCTGTCTGTGAATCCCGGCCTGCTTTTCATGGTACAGCGACAACCACCCGCAATGCTCTCCCTGCTCCATGGGGCCTCCTCCACTGCGAATGGAACTTTTCATGCGAATTTTGAGAAGGTGATTTTTTAAGCAGAACTAACCTGGTCCCCATGTCTGATCTGCACTCCATCTTAATTGGCCTGAATGTGTGACTTTGGCCTAGTCTAGCATGACCACATGACCACAAGTGACTATTTGTGCTTTTAGGTGCTATATCTACCTAAAACTTTGAAATTACGTATCTCCAGGTCTATTGTTTGGATTTTTGTGGTTCTCGTACTATTTCATTTATTATTATTTTTTCTAGTTGTCTAAAATGGTTTGGGAGGTTTCTTGTGTTGTGTTTTCACCTTATTACTGTTTGTGTGCCGCAGAAATACTTTACATTGTGCCTCTAGGTTAATTCTGACTAGTTTTTGTGCCATGCTACCAGAGGGTTAAGCAAAGGATAATTTAGTATCCTTTGTGGTTCAACCTGATAAGGACTGTGGTTGTTGCTTGAGTAGGGTTTTCACCCCCCTGAATCACTATTGCAGTTTCTTGCATTTGTGTTCAGTGGTGGGATCCAATGTCTGTTTTTGTACAGTGCCACTCAGTGATTTTGTGTAAAACTAAAATCCCATATAAATGATCTGACATTAGACTTGTCCTCCTTATTTTCAGATTTGGCTAGTTTTTACCTTTTTCCAAATTTAAGCCTTGCCTCACAGCAGTTTTGCTACAATGGAGATGGAGCTGCCCAACATTGACAATCTCAGCAAGGTAGAGCTGCAGAGGCTCTGCAAGGAGAGAGGGCAGAATGTGGAAAGGAAGGGCACAAAGGTGGGCCTCCAGATAGCCCTCAGAGATTTTGCGAGAGTCTGGAGGTTGCAGGCCACTCCAGAGGAGGAGGAGGAAGAAGAGGAGGACTACCCTGAGGATGAAGAGGTAGACTTGGAGGAAGATGAGGAGAAAGGTGATGCCCTGGATTCAGGCCCTGGGATGAAGTGCACTGGGAAGGAGAAGGACATCCTGCTCTCAGGAGTGAGGTACCATGCCAGGGCCAGGAGCAGTGTGCCTTACCACAACATGTCCCCTGGGGAACTGGAGGACAAGAATTCTGAGAGGGAAATGAAGCTGAAGCTGGCCAAATTATAACTGAAGGATTCCAAGGAGGAGGCAACTGGCAAGAGAGCCTTGGAGGAGAGAAAGACTGAGGCAGAGATCTTCTTGGCCAAAGAAAAAAACTGAGGCTGAGAAGTCCTTGTCAGAAAGAATACGTTTGCTGGCTCATGAAGAGCTGGACCTGAAGCCAAATAATCACCCTGGGTCCAGCAACAATAGTGGCAGCAGTAAATGTGTCCACTGGAGACATGATGGTCAACATTCTCCAAGACCTGATGCCTAGCTCTGTGGTGGGTCATGGCATTTATAAATAGTTTTCAGCCTATGAGGAAGTCCTAAGGATACAAAGGTCCCAAAAGCGGATTGGGGAGCAGTCTCTGGAAACCCATGCTTACAGTGGGGAGGGATACCCTGTTTACAGTAGAGGTAGGGGACACTATGAAGTAGCCCCATGACAGTCAACTTTATTACACGTTTGGGCTAGTCCCAGAGAAGTATGGCATGAGATTTAGGGAGAGGCCAGAAGCTGCCAAACCAGTATTGGGTGGATTTCATCGATTACTCCAGTAAGGTATTGAGTGATTGGGGGGGTGGGGGGCAGTAGGTAGGTAATAATTTATTGCATAATTTACATTCAAAATCAATACAAAACCTTATATAGCTAAAAACAACGTAATAAATTCAGTTTATATTCAAATGTTATCAATCATCAACTACCAATTAAAATTCATATGCATAACATTAAAATTAGCACACCCAATCTAAATTATTTCTACTGAGCCTTTAAAAGCAATTCCACCAATTAAAGTAATTTGGTTAATTACCCAATGGATTTATGGGAACTCGCTGCAAAACAGTACCTGCTTGTTGACGCCTCAAACTGCAGTAGTGGGATGTATACAACTCTAAAATGTAAGAAGGCTATTTTGCCACATATTTAAGTTGGAGTCTTGATAAAGTTCCTTCTAGAGTTCCTTCTAGAGTTCCTTCTAGATTAATAATGAATAGGCCCTTTAAGCTGTACAATGAAGCCTTGTGACAGTCACTGTCAGAAATGTGGGTTCAGGATGGCATAGTTATGCACCCTGTCCAAGCAGGAACCCCAATCCTAGTCAGGGTAAGTCAGATACACACCCTAAATTAACCTGTGCTCACCCCAGGGTAGTTTGGCACAGAGCAGTCAGGCTTAACTTAAGAGGCTATTTGTAGAGTATTTGTACAACACTTTAAACAGTAAAACATTGAAGAAATCACACAAGAAGATACCAAACCTAGTTAGACAAATAGAGCTTAATTTAATGAACAAACCAAGACCAATACTACAAAAATCCAATAAAGAGAACCACAGTTATGAACTTTTAAAAAACTAAACTTAACTGTAGTACTTAAAAGCATAAAGTGTCAACTGGAGCTATCTGGTCGCGCTAGACCGTGTCAAATCCAAACGTTCAGGCTGACAGCGATGGAGCACGGGTCGGATACAGGGACCAGCTTAGCCCACTGCAAAGTACCTTAGTTGCGTTGTCGACGGAGCTGAGTGCGGGAAGCAAAGAGGCGATGCATTGTTGTCGGACCACAGGATGAAAGCAATGCATCAACACTGACCCGTGCAAAGTCGGAGATGCATCGGAACTGGATGCGATGAGCTGCGTAGTCAGCAATGCGATGGCCTGATCCTCGCAGCAGTGATGGTGCGCCATCGTCAGTGGGGATGCATCAGTTACGAGCAGTGCAAAGGCATTGATGCGCCGATTTGGACTGAAGCTGCACTTTATGCCGACTTCCAAGAGTCCAGGTCTGGATTGGCACTACTTGGCAGGGTAAGACTCTCAGATGGCAGAGTCCAGGTAACATAGCAAGTGAGTAGGATGTCTTTGATGTCCCTGAGTCTTCAAAATAGGAGGCAAGCCAACAAGCACTACGAGTAATTTTTGTTCTGGTTTGGAGAGATGCAGGTCCAGTCTTTCTCATTCCCAGGCAAGGAGGGCAGCAGGTCAGCACAGCAGAGCAGGTATCCAGCATAGTATCAGTCCAGCAGAGGGGCAATTATTTAAGCAGTTCACACACACAGTAGATAAGGGGTAGGAGGAAAAGCCCCTCTCCGACGTCCTAATATACAACTCTACACACACATAGAAATGGGGCTAGGCAAAGTATGTCGCTGTTATACGGAGGTAAGTCAGCAAGACACACATGTTGTTAAAACTGCCCTCACCCACAGAAATCTGTGGCATGCTTCATCATAGGGCTGCTAACACACCTCCGTGCAAGCCAATGACAGAGGTGGAGCAATAGCAGAGGAGACACAACAAACATAAAGAAAAACTATGCAGGATCAAGAAGAGAAAAGTGCAGAGAAGATAGTGTTAAAACTAACACAGGGATCTCCAAACTACCCTTTGTTGGTGGACTCCCTGGTCAGATTAAAAAGGTTTTGAACAACAGTGGATGGTGGTATGCTGGGCTATAATGAACCCACTACCCCTCCAATCCTGCAAACTATCGACATGTTTCAGCTGGCTTATGCGTTGTCCCCGGCTTTCATCAGGACTATGAGAATAGATCCCTAGAACACTCTCCCTACCTCCTACCTTGTGAAGTAGAGCGAAGTCACAGTCTGTGTGAATGCTCAGGTCAAATAGGTTGCGCAACTTACTCCCAGAGAAATTCCTGCAAGCAATGAGAAAGTTACACATGTAAATACATAAAATACAGTGCCCTTTGTGGTGAATATAATAAAAAACATATAAGAAAAGGTGCAAAAGGTGGTCTCGTCCCTCTTAACTAGTTGTGCGACCCGGTAAGTGCTATAATTAGGTGTAGGCACCACCGGTATAAAGGACCAATCATCCCGTATGAGCGTAGTAGTATCGTTCTTAACATAAAAGCTCACTGGGTCATCATTACTCAGCAAATCATCACAACCAAGCACTCGGAATCCCTTACCGAGTTTCATTGATAATAATGCTCGAACTGGCAGGGGAGCAAGGACGGCTGACCATGTCATGAGTGATGTAATATGGGACGTCATCAGCAGTGCATTGCGGGGGCGCGAGTTATAGTTAGCTGAACTAACTATAACGGGGGAATTTCACGGAGTTTTGTACGAGTGCAATGTCCAACTAACTATAACTGTCCCTAAAACCTATGGTTTTTTCAGTGAATTTGTAAGGTTTTTAAATGCTAATTTCTAACTATAACGTCTGCCTGAAACCTATGTTTTTTCTGTGAATATATATATATATACATATACATACACCTATAACATAAAATCTAATAAAAAAAATCCGATAAAGGAGGAAATGTAGTTGTGTTGTCTAAATTGAAGTACATCGAGGAAGGGATGAGACAACTAGCTGATAAAAACAACTACCACAGAAGTAACAGAATGGAATATGAGCATTCTGTTAGGCAATTTCAAATACATTTATATGATTGGCATAAGAAAGGACTACTAGAACAGGATGAGTTGAGATTCTTGGAATGCAAATTCCCTAAGCTTCCGGCACTTTACTTATTGCCAAAAATCCATGAGGATAAACAGAATCCACCGGGAGACCCATTGTGTCTTCCCGGGGCAGTGTTTAGAACACATCCAGATATGTGGATTATTTTTTGCAAAGCCTAGTTAGAAAACTCCCATCCTATATAAAGGATACGGGAGATTTTCTTAGATGTTTAGACAATTTTCAATGGAACAACAGCTACTCATTGTTAACACTAGATGTGATGAGCCTCTATACATCCATCCCTCATGACCAAGGCCTTAAAGCATGTAAACATTTCCTCAAAGAAAGATCAATCTCATACTTTCTACACACAGAGATGTTAATTGAGATGATGTCTATCTGTTTAAAACAGAACTACTTTCTCTTTGATGATAAGGTTTATAAGCAGACTCTCGGAACTTCAATGGGGACCTGCTTTGCTCCTTGCTTTGCGGGTCTCTATTTGGGGTTCTGGGAAGAGAAAATAGTTAAAGAACTGCCAGAGTTCAAAGAGAGGGTAGCAATGTGGGTTCGTTACATTGACGACATTTTCTGTGTGTGGAAGGGGACTGAAGATGAAGCAGATGAGTTTGTGAAGGCACTAAATGAGAACAGCTATAATTTACAATTTACCAGCAATTGGTCCAAAGAGTCAACTGAGTTTCTTGATCTGAAATTAACAGTACTGGGAGACAAAATTGAAAGTGCCCTTTTCAGAAAAACTACTGCTGGCAATAGCCTTTTGCATGCGAGGAGTTCGCACTCCAAGGGCTCTTTTCAGTAGCATACCTCTGGGGAATTGCTGCGAGCCAAACGGAATTGCAGTACAATGGAGAGTTTTAAGGTGGAAGAAAAAGAATGATGGAAAGATTTTTAGAGAGAGGGTACGCACAATCGATCATTGATAAGGCTAGAAGAGAGGTGGATAAAAGAACAAGGAAATCCTTACTGGCAGTGGAAGATAAAGACAATGAAGTGGTAAACTCACAAGATAAGATTCGGTTTATAACTACGTTCAGTAGACAAGCCCAAGAGGTACGAAAAAGTTTGAACAGATTTTGGCCAGCATTACGAACAGATAAAGATTTAGCAGAAAGTTTAGAAAGTGTTCCCTCAGATAACTTTCAAAAGGCTAAATCATTAAAGGACACTCTGTGTAGGACAGTAGAATCAGGCGTCGTAAGAAGTACAGGGACGCAAGGTTTTTATACTTGCAGAAGCTGTAAGGCCTGCAAAAACAGCAAAAATAGAAAGGAATACATCTTGTCACCCAATTGCAAACTATTCAAAATTGTTAAACACACTTCATGCATCACTGAATATGCAGTATATGCACTGTTCTGTCCCTGTCAAAAGGTGTATATAGGGAGTACCATACACAAAGCGAAGATACGAATATTAGAACATTTGCGCGCAATAAAGAATGCAGACAAACAATACCCGGTTGCGCGGAATTTTCAGAGTCATCACAGCCAAAACAGTAATCTGTTGAGCTTTTGTGTATTGGATACAGTGAAAACAGATGTGAGAGGAGGAAACAGAGTGCAAAGTTTGCGCAGGTTAGAGTCAAAATTGATTATACAGTATGGAACAGGGGTGCCAGTAGGACATAATATTGATGAAGAACTTGCAGTACACCTGGGGTGAATGGAATAACAGGTAACAAACAGGCGTGAGGAGATATTAGTGGTCTAGTCGGGTTCTGGGTGTAAATCTTTGTGGAAAAAAGTTTTTTGAAAAAAAGTTTTAAAAATTATTTAGATGATGCTAAGTAAATTGCGCACTAATTATGTTAATGCTGATGAGCGAGTTGTAGATTTGTTGTTACTGTAGTTGTGTTTGGTTTTTTTGTAATGAGGGAATAAGGGTGATTCACAATTATTTAATAAAATGTTTTATGTTTTTTATTTCTTTTTAGATTTGAGTTTGTGGTTACAACAAAGAAACGCATGAGAGTAAAAATATCTTTTTATGAGGTTGCTGAGAATTTAGTGACGCAATGAGTGAGTAAGTGCCTTTAAAACCTAAAGCGCGAGTAGAATGCAGAAGCATAGAGATCAAGAGCTAGATTGTTACAGCAATGAATAGTTATTAAATACAGCAATCAACATGCCCACTGGGGCAGAAAAGAACACGGACATGAACGTTCTGGAGACAATTCTGTAAGACTTTGATAAATATTGATTAATATGCCCACTTGAGGCGGAGATAAATATGATTGAGTTGGTTGAATTAGTAAATAACTGTGGATAAACTGTATGAGAAGTGCAGGAATGAAGCACTGAATAGCAATGCAATTGTATTGCTTATCGTATTAGTGATGTATTAGATGATTATGACTGCCTTAGTTGCGTTATAGGCACAAACTTGTGTTCGTTTTCAATAGAGTTGGATACGAATGAAAATTAAAAAATTAATGAACCAGGTCACACGGAATGCCAAAATGCAGCACAAAATGTTGTTAATATATATTTTTAAACATACATATTAATTTTGTATTAATGACTAATGTTGTAACCGCAAGTGATATTTGTTTGACGTTTTAAGTAGGAGTGAAGAAACTCCGTATTTTGTGAAGTCCTTTTTTTCATGGTTGTTAAGAATCACGTGGTTATTTAAATGAATGTGAGACACAGCAATGGCACTCGTGATCAAGGGACTTGGTCCCGAAACGCGTCGAGAGGTGTCTTTAATTTGCCAATAAATGTTTGCTGAAAGCCTTGGTGTTCGCGGCTGCTGTGTTGGTGAAATACAGTGTGGATATTTATATATATATATATATATATATTCACTGAAAAAACCATAGGTTTTAGGGACAGTTATAGTTAGTTGGACATTGCACTCGTACAAAACCCGTGAAATTCCCCGTTATAGTTAGTTCAGCTAACTATAACTCGCGCCCCGCAATGCACTGCTGATGACGTCACATATTACATCACTCATGACATGGTCAGTGACATCACTGATGACATCACTGATGACATCTCAAATGACATCACTGATGACATCACTGATGACATCATCCAGTGACTGTGTGTTTCTGTAAAGTTTAAATATGTTTAATATATATAGGGAAAGGCGTATTGAAGAGTGAGTGGGTGTATAAGTGTCTGAATGGATGATTTAGTAGGTGCGTGACTAACTGTATAAGTGAGTGATTAAACGTATGTTACTGAATGCATGGATTAGTGACTAAACTGGGTGAATGTCTGTATCCGTCTGTCTGTTGCTGTGTAAGTGGCTGCATGGGTTTGTGAATAGCTACATGAGTGTCTATATGAGTTATTGATTGGTTGTCTGAGTATCTGTATGGGTGCCTGAGTGTTTGTGTGGGTGGGGTGTGTGCGACTCTGTACATAGATGTGTGAGTGGGTGATTCACTGGGTGCATGATTTGAAGAGTGCGTCTGTGATGGACTGCTTGGGTGGGTGAGTGTGTGTATGGGTGTGTTAGTGAGTGAATGTATATCTCAGTGGTACATGTGCGAGTAACTACATATGTAAAAGGAAGTATATATGTGTGTTAGAGTATTTAAAGGCTATACGTGAGAGTGTGTGATTGTGAGAGTGGCTGTATGGATGCGTGTGTGCTTGTATCAGTTATTGTATAAGAGCGTAAGAATGTGCTAGTATTTGTATGAGTTATTGAGCTGGTGTGTGTATAACTCTATAGGTGAGTAAATGGGTGTGTGATTAATTTTTGCATGACTGACTAGGTGTGTGAGTACCTCTATGGATGAGTGGCGGTGTGTCAGTGTTTATATAGGTGTATGAGTGCATATGATAGTCCTGTACTGAGTGACTGTAAGTATGAGTGACTGTACGGGTGAGTGAGTGGATGTGTGTGTAGACCTAAGAATCAGTGAGTTGGTATGTAGTTATTGGTATTGGAGTGTCTATGGTTTTGAGAATGGCAGTCTGTAATTTAGAGTGGGTGTATCAAAAGTTATATTAGGGTGTGAGAAGATGCATGAAATTATCACATGGATGATGTCATCAGTGATGTCATTTGAGATGTCATCAGTGATGTCATCAGTGATGTCACTGACCATGTCATGAGTGATGTAATATGTGACGTCATCAGCAGTGCATTGCGGAGGCGCGAGTTATAGTTAGCTGAACTAACTATAGCGGGGGAATTCCACGGGTTTTGTATGAGTGCAATGTCCAACTAACTATAACTGTCCCTAAAACCTATGGTTTTTTCAGTGAATTTCAAAGGTTTTTAAATGCTAATTTCTAACTATAACATATCTGAAACCTATGGTTTTTCAGTGAATTTCAAAGGTTTTTAAATGCTAATTCCTAACTATAACATGTCTGAAACCTACGGTTTTTCAGTGAATTTCAAAGGTTTTGTAAATGACAATTTTAAATGTATTAATTGTTATATTAATTTTTTCATACTGATTTACTACATTTTTAGAAACAATTTTTTTTACATATTTTATTTTTAAATTACATTGTAATTACATTATACATTACATTACAAAAATACTTTCTCAGAATGAATTACTTTAGTTTAAAATACTTTGCACATAGGCAATAGACTTTTAAGTACAGTAGTTACAGTTGTTGCAATGGGCAACACATTTTCAAACACAATGCAACATTCAGCTCAATGTGAATTTCTAGTTAAATGCAATTAGTTACTTTATGGATTACTTTTCTAACCACAGGACTGGATCCTAGATTCAGTCCTGGTACATCTCCTGTAAACAGTTGAGTAAAAGCGTTTTGGTTACAGTCGTGATTTTCAAGGAATATTATTGTATTTTAAAGTTGACACTTTGAAACTTTTTCTCATAGAATCACTCAATGTTATCCTATGGAAGGAAATTCACTTAGCAGGTAAAAACTGTTATCGTTACTTTTTCTTACTCAGTGTTGGATCCTGGATCCAGCACTGGTGCATCTCTGTAAACAGTTGAAAGAATGCGTTTAAGTCATACAGGCGATTTTTAAGGAATATTTGTAGTTTGTGAAAATCGACACTTTGAAACTTTTCTGCTGAAAACCAGACAATGGATTCCTATGGAAGAAAATATAAGTTACTGGTAAGTGCGGTTAAAATTACTTTTCAGGGTCAGTGCTGGGCTAAAAGATGCAGCACTGAGGTCTCTCCAGATAACAGGTTAGTAAATCGGAATTCGTATTTGGCTGATTTTAGAGGAATATTTTAAAGTTCCAAAACTCCACACTTAGAAGAATTTCCAAGTGAAACCAGTCAATGTTAGCCTATGGAAGGAAATTCAAGTTACAGGTAAGTACGGTTAAAATTACTTTTCAGGACCAGTACTGGGCTGAAAGATACAACACTGAGGTCTCTCCTGATAACAGGTGAGAAAATCGAATTCGTATTTCGGCTGATTTTAGAGGAATATTTGTATGTTTCAAAAATCAACACTTAGAAACTTTTTCAGTAAAAGCAGGCAATGATATCCTATGGAAGGAAATTCAAGTTACTGGTAAGTACGGTTAAAATTACTTTTGAGGATCAGTACTGGGCTGAAAGATGCAGCACTGAGGTCTCTCCTGATAACAGGTGAGTAAATCGGGTCGTAGTTCGGCAGATTTTAGAGGAATATTTGCACAATGGTGAAGGGGAGGCGGGGCCTGAGGTGACATCTGTGCAAACGCGCCCCGTGGCGCGTTTTTATGTTGGGGATTAAGTCCCCTTGAATCATGAGGGTCCCTAGGGGCCAACTAGCCCACCAGGAACCTCCAGTAGCCGCCAGGGGCTGCGTTGCAGAGATGTGTAAGAGGCCACACCCTTTTTACACCTCTCTGCAACGCAGCTCTGTGGCGCTTTCTGGATGTACCTGTTGGGCTAGTTGGCCCCAGGGACCCTCAGGATTGAAGGGGATTTAATTCCCCATCTTAAAACGCGCCACGGGCGCGTTTGCACAGTGGTGAAGGGAGGGGCGGGGCTTCAGGTGACATGTGTGCAAACAGGCCCCGTGGTGCGTTTTAAGATGGGAATTAAATCCCCTTCAATCCTGAGGTCCCTGGGGCCAACTAGCCCACCAGGTACCTCCAGTAAGCGCCACGGAGCTGCGTTGCAGAGTGTTGTAAAGGGGCGTGGCCTCTGAACACCTCTCTGCAACGCAGCTCTCTGGCGCATACTGGAGGTATCTGGTGGGCCAGTTGGCCCCTAGGGACCCTCGGGATGAGGAAGAATTAATTCTCCAGCTTAAACGCAGCCACAGGGCGTGTTTGCAGACATGTCACCTCAGGCCCCACCCTCTTCCTTCACCATTGTGCAAATATTCCTCTAAAATCAGCCGAACTACGAATTCCGATTTACTCACCTGTTATCAGGAGAGACCTCAGTGCTGCATCTTTGAGCCCAGTACTGATCCTGAAAAGTAATTTTAACTGTACTTACCAGTAACTTGAATTTCCTTCCATAGGCTAACATTGACTGGTTTCACTTGAAAATTCTTCTAAGTGTGGAGTTTTGGAACTTTATAATATTCCTCTAAAATCAGCCGAACTACGAATTCCGATTTACTCACCTGTTATCAGGAGAGACCTCAGTGCTGCATCTTTGAGCCCAGTACTGATCCTGAAAAGTAATTTTAACCGTACTTACCAGTAACTTGAATTTCCTTCCATAGGATATCATTGCCTGCTTTTGCTGAAAAAGTTTCTAAGTGTCGATTTTTGAAACATACAAATATTCCTCTAAAATCAGCAGAACTACGAATTCCGATTTACTCACCTGTTATCAGGAGAGACCTCAGTGCTGCATCTTTCAGCCCAGTACTGATCCTGAAAAGTAATTCTAACCGTACTTACCAGTAACTTGAATTTCCTTCCATAGGCTAACATTGACTGGTTTCACTTGGAAATTCTTCTAAGTGTGGAGTTTTGGAACTTTATAATATTCCTCTAAAATCAGCCGAACTACGAATTCCGATTTACTCACCTGTTATCAGGAGAGAACCCAGTGCTGCATCTTTTAGCCCAGCACTGACCCTGATAAGTAATTCTAACCGTACTTACCAGTAACTTGTATTTCCTTCCATTGGAATCCATTGTCTGGTTTTACGCAGAAAAGTTTCAAAGTGTCGTTTTTCACAAACTACAAATATTCCTTAAAAATCGCCTGTATGACTTAAACGCATTCTTTCAACTGTTTACAGGAGATGCACCAGTGCTGGATCCAGGATCCACCACTGAGTAAGAAAAATAACTGATAACACTACTTACCTGCTAAGTGAATTTCCTCCCGTAGGATAACATTGGTGATTTTATGTGAAAAAGTTTCCAAGTGTCAAGTTTTAAAATACAATAATATTCCTTTAAAATCACTACTGTAACCAAAACGCTTTTACTCAACTGTTTACAGGAGATGTCCCAGGACTGAATCTAGGATCCAGTCCTGTGGTTAGAAAAGTAATCCATAAAGTAACTAATTGCATTTAACTAGAAATTCACATTGAGCTCAATGTTGCATTGTGTTTGAAATTGTGTTGCCCATTGCAACAACTGTAACTACTGTACTTAAAAGTCTATTGCCTATTTGCAAAGTATTTAAACTAAAGTAATTCATTCTGAGAAAGTATATTTTGTAATGTAATGTATAATGTAATTACAATGTAATTTAAAAAATAAAATATCTAAAAATAAATAGTTTAAAAAAATGTAGTAAATCAGTATCAAAAAAATAAATATAACAATTAATACATTTAAAAATTGTCATTTACAAAACCTTCACTGAAAAAACCATAGGTTTCAGGCACGTTATAGTTAGAAATTAGCATTTAAAAAACCTTTGAAATTCACTGAAAAACCATAGGTTTCAGACACGTTATAGTTAGAAATTAGCATTTAAAAAACCTTTGAAATTCACTGAAAAAACCATAGGTTTCAGGCACGTTATAGTTAGAAATTAGCATTTAAAAAACCTTTGAAATTCACTGAAAAAACCATAGGTTTCAGGCACGTTATAGTTAGAAATTAGCATTTAAAAAACCTTTGAAATTCACTGAAAAACCATAGGTTTCAGACACGTTATAGTTAGAAATTAGCATTTAAAAAACCTTTGAAATTCACTGAAAAAACCATAGGTTTTAGGGACAGTTATAGTTAGTTGGACATTGCACTTCGTACAAAACCCGTGAAATTCCCCCGTTA
Organism: Calotriton arnoldi; assembly: GCA_963921515.1. Lineage (NCBI taxonomy): Eukaryota > Metazoa > Chordata > Amphibia > Caudata > Salamandridae > Calotriton > Calotriton arnoldi. Next base: position 86,773 of record CAWUFW010013249.1, on the reverse strand, counting down.
TAGTTAGTTCAGCTAACTATAACTCGCGCCTCGCAATGCACTGCTGATGACGTCACATATTACATCACTCATGACATGGTCAGTGACATCACTGATGACATCACTGATGACATCTCAAATGACATCACTGATGACATCACTGATGACATCATCCACGTGATAATCTGAGGCACCTCCTCAGACCCTAATATAACCTTTGATACACCCATTCTAAATTACAGACTGCCATTCGCAAAACCATAGACACTCCAACACCAATAACTACATACCCACTCATTGATTCTTAGGTCTACACACACATCCACTCACTCACCTGTACAGTCACTCATACTTACGGTCACTCAGTACAGGACTATCATATGCACTCATACTCCTATATAGACACTCAAACACACGCCACTCATCCATAGAGGTACTCACACACCTAGTCAGTCATGCAAATAATTAAACACACTGCCATTTACTCACCTATACAGTTATACACACACCAGCTCACTTACTCATACAAATACTAGCACATTCTTACGCTCTTATACAATCACTGATGCAAGCACACACTCATCCATACAGTCACTCTCACAATCACACACTCTAAGCTTATAGCTATTTATATACTCCAACACACATATATACTGCCTTTCACATATGTAGTTACTCACACATGTACCACTGGGACATACATTCACTCACTAATACACTCTTACACACACTTACCCACCCATACAGTCTATCACAGATGCACTCTTGAAACCATCCACCCAGTGAATCACCCACTCACACATCTATGCACAGAGTCGCACCCACCCCACCCACACAAACACTCAGGCACCCATACAGATACTCAGACAACCAATCAATAACTCATATAGACACTCATGTAGCTATTCACAAACCCATGCAGCCACTTACACAGCAACAGACAGATGGATACAGACATTCACCCAGTTTAGTCACTAACCCATGCATTCAGTAAGATACGTTTAATCACTCACTTATAGAGTTAGTCACGCACCTACTAAATCATCCATACAGACACTTATACACCCACTCATTCTTCAATACGCCTTTCCCTATATATATTAAACATATTTAAACTTTACAGAAACACACAGTCACTGGATAATGTCATCAGTGATGTCATTTGAGATGTCATCAGTGATGTCATCAGTGATGTCACTGACCATGTCATGAGTGATGTAATATGTGACGTCATCAGCAGTGCATTGCGGGGCGCGAGTTATAGTTAGCTGAACTAACTATAGCGGGGAATTTCACGGGTTTTGTACGAGTGCAATGTCCAACTAACTATAACTGTCCCTAAAACCTATGGTTTTTCAGTGAATTTGTAAGGTTTTTAAATGCAAATTTCTAACTATAACGTGTCTGAAACCTATGGTTTTTCACTGAATATATATATATATATATACATATACATACACCTATAACATAAAATCTAATAAAAAAACCCATTATATTATAAATTAAAACATTAAAATATTTAATAGTCTTTAAACTTAAATTTTGCACTCCATTGAGTACAACAGTAGGGAAAGTGTTGGATAGCGGATGGGTAAAAGTAACTATTCCCACTCCAGTGAGTGCAACAAAAGGGAAAATGTTGGATAGTGAAGGAGTAAAAAATACTATACCCACTCCAATGAGTGCAACAGTATGGAAAGTGTTGGATAGCGGAGGGGAAAAATGACTATTTACACTCCAGTGAGTGCAACAGCAGGGAAAGTGTTGGATAGGGGAGGGGTAAACATTATTATTCCCACTCCAGTGAGTGCAACAGTACGGAAAGTGTTGGATAGCAGAGGGGTAAAAATTACTATTCCCACTCCAGTGAGTGCAACAGTAGGTAAAGTGTTGGTTAGCAAAGGGATAAAATTACTATTCCCACTCCAGTGAGTGCAACAGTAGAGAAAGTGTTGGATAGTGAAGGAGTAAAAAATACTATACCCACTCCAATGAGTGCAACAGTACGGAAAGTGTTGGATAGCGGAGGGGAAAAATTACTATTTCCACTCCAGTGACTGCAACAGCAGGGAAAGTGTTAGATAGGGGAGGGGTAAACATTATTATTCCCACGCCAGTGTGTGCAACAGTACGGAAAGTGTTGAATAGCGGAGGGGTAAAAATTACTATTCCCACTCCAGTGAGTGCAACAGTAGGTAAAGTGTTGGTTAGCAAAGGGATAAAAATTACTATTCCCACTCCAGTGAGTGCAACCGTAGAGAAAGTGTTGGATAGCGGAGGGGTAAAAATTACTATTCCCACTCCAGTGAGTGCAACAGTAGGGAAAGTGTTGGATAGCGGAGGGGTAAAAATTACTATTCCCACTCCAGTGAGTGCAACAGTAGGAAAGTGTTGGATAGTGGAGGGGTAAAAATTACTATTCCCACTCCAGTGAGTGCAACAGTAGGTAAAGTGTTGGTTAGCAAAGGGATAAAAATTACTATTCCCACTCCAGTGAGTGCAACAGTAGAGAAAGTGTTGGATAGCGGAGGGGTAAAAATTACTATTCCCACTCCAGTGAGTGCAACAGTAGGGAAAGTGTTGGATAGCAGAGGGGTAAAAATTACTATTCCCACTCCAGTGAGTGCAACAGTAGGGAAAGTGTTGGATAGCGGAGGGGTACAAATTAGTATTCCCACTCCAGTGAGTGCAACAGTAGGGAAAGTGTTGGTTAGCAAAGGGATCAAAATTACTATTCCCACTCCAGTGAGTGCAACAGCAGAGAAAGTGTCGGATAGCGGAGGGGTAAAAATTACTATTCCCACTCCAGTAAGTGCAACAGTAGGGAAAGTGTTGGATAGCGGAGGGGTAAACATTACTATTCCCACTCCAGTGAGTGCAACAGTAAGAAAAGTGTTGGATAGCAGAGAGGTAAAACTTACTATTCCCACTCCAGTGAGTGCAACAGTAGGGAAAGTGTTGGATAGCGGAGGAGTACAAATTACTATTCCCACACCTGTGAGTGCAACAGTAGGGAAAGTGTTGGATAGCAGAGGGGTAAAAATTAATATTCCCATTGGACTCAGTTCAAAATTAAAATCAAACAAAATATCAACTACAACACAAAAGATTTTAAAAAACAAGAAAAGAAAACATATATAAAAATATAAAAATTTACAAAAGATAAAAACATATTATAATGTTAAAAAATCTAACAAATACCTAGAAAGATTTTTTTAAACATTTTAAAAATAATTTACAAACAAATAACAATTTTTAATAGAAAGTATTTATAATCAAAAACATTCATTATTACATAAATATTATCTTTTTATTTCCTACCGTATAACACCACACAATTCACAACACACATCTAAATTAAAAAAAAAATGTGCCTCCATAATTAACATAATTAATTATCAATTAAAGGAATATAATAAATTAAAAAACAAATTAAAATAGATAAAAATGTATTTACTCCCCAAACGTTACCCTATAAAACCTTAACCCACACACAAAATAAAAATAAACAATTACCATAAATATTTATGAATTGATGAATTAATATTAATGATCAACTAATTATTAATTAATTAAACATAAATAACTTTCCACCCTCTACCCCAATAAACACCACAACCCACACCTAAAAATCATTACACATTTTCCATAACTAACTTAACATTAATAAATTAATATCAAATAACAACTTATTAATTAATTTAAAAGATATTACTTCCCACTGTTTACCACTATAAACCCCACAACTCACATCTAAAATTACACAATTGCCATATTTATATTTTAATTAATTAATTAGCATTAATTAACAAATAATTATTAATTAGTTATATATAAATTACTTTCCACCCTTTTCCCGTATAAAGCCCACCACCCGCTCCTAAAAAAATAACACACTTAACATAATTAATGACCAATTAATTAATTAATAATAATTACAATCAGTTAAGAATTAATTAATAATAAATTAATTCCCTCAATTAACACTGTAAAATCTAAATTTAATAAATACCAATAAATAAAAATATTTTTTTAATTATAATTAAATTACTTCCCACCCTATTCTCCTATAATCCCACAACCCACTACAGAACTAAAAAATGCAAAATTGAATTAAAATAAAATTAATAATTATTAAAAATTTAACACATATTGAAAAACAAAAGCAACACTTAAACAAAAAGTAGTTCACATACTTTTAATATACATACTAAAATACATAACACTAATTAAAACATCGATATTTTAAACAACTATATTTTTGCAAACGATATTAATGACTTCGATATTTTCAAAACAGAAATTTCTCACCTCCAATTAGATATCCTTGACCACGATATTCTTGCTGTCGATATTTCTGCTCTTTCTGTGCACCATTGGAGGCAGAAGTGAATTTGACTGCCAACGTTGGAATCTGGGTTGCAACACACATCTTTTTAGAACCTGCAATTTAAATTGGTATGATTTTGAGCATTATTACTGGATGTTAAAGCTGAAACAGGTCTGGGATGTGGTTAATTTAACTGTGATGCCACCGAGGACATCATTGAGGAGGATTTGTAAACCAAGTCTGCAGCGGAACCTAGTGGGTCAATTGGTACCCTTGCTTTTTTGATCAAGTCTCAAGCTTGTGTTAATGAGGTAATTTTTAAGTTGTTAACTTACTTCTGAACTCCCTTAGCTGTTTCCATAAGGCTCACATTGCCAGCTGAGTACTGAGCTTCAAGATTTACTCTCTAAACCACAAGACAGATCTGGATCTTTATCAGTGATTATTTCCTTGGCAAATCTAGGGTCGATGATGTCGACCTGTAACTCATTGCATCTGGGTTTAGGAGATGAACCATCCTTGTGGGTGATGACTCCTCAGTAAGGGGATACCTGTCACTGCTCTGAGAGATACTGGTGCCAGCCAGACCATGGTAGCGGAGAGACTGGTTCTCCAGATCAGTACCTGCAAAGACAGATGTGTAGGGTGAGCCAGAACCTGGGGCCAGACTATGTATGCCCCAATGGCTCTGACATCCCTGGAATGGGGTGGGGAAGTGAACCTGAGGAGGGTGATAGTTAGTCTACAGATGCTCACTGACTGCCTTCTGGAAAATGAGTTACCATCGGTGCTAGAAGAGCTACGAGGGGTGGCTGCCCAGGGCACCCTGAAAGCTATGGTTTCTGGGGGTTATACTCCCAAAAGGAAAGTATGGAAGCCCAGATAGAGGGGCAGGAGATGGAAACGGTCCACAGTGAGAGGACCGTGGATCAGGGGTTGCCAGCCCTAAAAACAGAGCACTCTAAGTCAATCAATCAATCAGGGAATTTTGAAGCGCGCTTCTCACCCTTGAGGGTCTCAAGGCGCTAGGGGGGGTAGCAGCTCCGGTCAGTCAAAGAGCCAGGTCTTGAGGGTCTTCCTGAAGATGTGCAGAGTGGGGGCACTCTGATGTCGATCGGGAGCTCATTCCAGGTCTTAGCCACGATGTAAGAGAAGGTTCTTCCATCTGTTCTTGCTCTGCGAGTGGCACGGGGGTTCGGCGAGGGCGAGGACGGCGGAATGGAGGTTTCTCTTGGATATGTGGAAGGAGATTCTTTTGTTGAGATATTGGGGTCCATTGTTGTGGAGGCATTTGTAGGCGTGGGTGAGTATCTTGAAAGTTACTCTCTTCTTGACGGGGAGCCAGTGGAGGTTTTGCAGGTGTTGGGTGATGAGTTCATGTCAAGGGATGCCGAGGACGCGTCTGGCTGCAGAGTTCTATATGGTCTGGAGTTTGCGGAGCTGAGACTTGTTGATCCCAGCGTAGAGGGCGTTTCCGTAGTCCAGTCTGCTGGTTACGAGTGCGTGGGTGACAGTCTTTCTTGATTTGGGGGGGATCCATTTGAAGGTCTTCCGAAGGATGCAGAGGGTGTTGAAACAAGTAGAGGCGATGGCGTTGATCTGTCGGGTCATGGAGAGGAAGGAGTCGAGTACAATGCCAAGGTTCTGGGTATGGTCCGCTGGGGTGAGGGGGCTGCCGAGGGCAGTGGGCCACCAAGTGTTGTCCCATGCAGAGGGGGAGGGTCCGAGGACGAGGACCTCTGTCTTCTCTGAGTTAAGCTTCAGGCAGCTGCTGCTCATCCAGGATGTGACATCCTTCATTCCTTCCTGGAAGCTGAGTCTGGTGGTGAGGGGGTCCTTGGTGAGAGAGAGGATGAGCTGGGTGTCATTGGCATAGGATACTATGCTGAGTCCGTGCTGTCTGACAATGGGGGTGAGGGGGCCATGTAGATGTTGAAGAGCGTAGGGCTGAGCGACAATCCTTGGGGTACTCCGCAGATGATCTCTCTGGGTTCGGAAAGGAAGGGTGGAAGTCTGATTCTTTGGGTTCTGCTGGTGAGGAAGGAGCGGAGCCAGTCGAGGGCAGTTCCCTGTGTGCCGGTGCCGTGGAGTCTGGTGGTGAGTGTGCGGTGGGAGATGGTGTCGAAGGCTGCAGAGAGGTAGAGTAGGATCAGGGCAGCGGTGTGGCCTTGGTCGAAGAGGGTGCCGATGTCGTCTGTAGCGGCAAGTAGCGCGGTCTCGGTGCTGTGGTTGCTGTGGTATCTGGATTGGGAGGGGTCAAGGATGGATTTCTCTTTGATGAATTTCGTTAGTTGGGCGTTGACGGTCTTCTCGGTGACTTTGGCCACGAAGGGGAGGAGGGATATGGGTCGGTAGTTCTTGAGGTCTGTAGGATCTGCTGAGTGCTTCTTGAGTAGGGGCTTGACTTCTGTGCGTTTCCAGTCATTGGGGAATGTGCCGGTTTCGAAGGTGGCGTTGATGGTGCATCGTAGTTCTGGTGCGATGGCAGCGGCGGCTCTGTGGAAGATGTGCAGAGACAGGGGTCTGTGGGGACTCCTGAGTGAATGCCTTTCATGGTCGATGTGGTGTCTTCGGTGGTGACTGGAGTCCAAGAGGAGATGGTGGGCTGGCTGGCGATGCTGGAGGTGGGAGTGGTTTCAGAGTCCGGTGTCTGTTCGTTGAAGCTATCGTAGAGGGACTTGATTTTCAGGTGGAAGTAGGAGCCAAGCTTAATGCAGAGGTCCTGGGAAGGGGTGATGTCCGTGGTTTCGCTAGGGGGTTTGGTGAATTCCTGGATGATGCTGAAAAGTTCCTTTGAGTTGCTGGAGTTGGCGAGGATCGTGTTCTGGATGAAGGTCCTTTTGGTGGATCTGATGAGTTGGTGGTATTCTGTCATGACGTTCTTGTATGTGGTGCGGTCTTCCGAGGATTTTCTGTTTCTCCAATTCTTCTCGAGACGTCTGCAGGTGTGTCTGGATTCCTGGAGGTCGGTGGTGAACCTGGTGGCCTTTCTGCGGCGCTGTCTGTCGGGGTTGCGGAGGGGTGCGAGCTCATCTGCGCAGTTGGTGACCCATCCATGAAGTTCTTTGGCTGTGAGGTTGGCGTCGGTCATGGTGGAGGGGGCATTGCGGTTGAGGGTGGAGTTGAGCTGCTTCTCTGTGACCTTGCTCCGGTTCCTTCACGGAGGGCAGGGTGCAGGTTTGGGGGCGGTGGGTTTGTCGACGTGGAAGTGTACACAGTGGTGGTCCGTCCAGGGGGTTTGTGTGGTGTGGCTGAAGTGGATGTTGTAACCTCCTGCGAAGATGGGGACGAGGGTGTGTCCTGCCTTGTGGGTGGGGTTGGTGATGAGTTGTTTCAGTCTGAGATTGGCGAGGTTGTCCAGGAGGGTGGCGGAGTTGGGATCGCTGAGGTTGTCACAGTGGAAGTTGAGGTCTCCGATGAGTATGTAGTCCAGGGAGGCGATGGCTTGGGGCGTGATGAAGTCGGCGATGGTAGTGGTGACCGCGGTTCGAGGTCCGGGAGGTCTGTAGGCGAGGGTGCCTCGTAGGGTTTTTCTGGGGTTGGTCTGGATCTGGAAATGGAGGTGTTCGGTGGTTGGCGGGCTGTCGCTTGTGCTGGAGGTGGTGAGTCGGAGGGAGCTCTTGTGTGCGATGGCAAGTCCTCCTCACAGGCGGTTGGGGCGGTCCTTCCTCTGGATCTTGTATCCATCGGGGATGGTGATGGCGATGTCGGGCGGAGGTGGAGTTGGTCCAAGTTTCTGTGAAGAAGGCGACGTCTGGCGAGAGGGTGTTGAGGAGGTCCCAGATCTCTACGGCGTGTCTGTGCAGGGAGCACACGTTGAGGAGGATGCCCCTCAGGGCTTCGGTGGTGCTGGCGTCTGGCGTGGGGGTGCGGAGGGTGGGGAAGGTTTGGCAGCAGTGTTGGCATGAGAACTGGCTGTGGGTGGAGTTTGGCGTAGACAGTTGGCAGTTGTTGTTCCTTCCGGGGTTGAGTGCGAGGAGGGCAGCTGAGTTGTAGCGGTGGGTGGTCGGAGATCCAGGGTCCCTGGCGCTGGTCACGGTCGGGTCATGGACGGGCGCAGACGGGGTTGCCGCTGGCACACCAGCGGAGGGCCCGCTGCACGCTGCCACCATTAAATAGGGAAGGGGAGGAAGCGCAGCTGGGAGGCAGGAGCGGGAAGCGGCAGGGAGGAGGGGCCGAAGGGGCAGCAGCGGCAAAAGTGGCACGGAGAACACAGGTACAAGAACAGAAAATACAGGTACAATTACAATATAATACATAATAAAGGCATAATAACAGAAGACAGAAAACAGAAACAAAAGACAGAAAACAGAAACAGGGCACAAAACACAAAAGACAGACAACAGCGGACCAGCAGAAGAGCAAAGCTCTCCCACTGGACCACCAGGGATGAGGCGCAGGCAGGAGCCTGCGGGTGGAGGAGGGCCTCAAACACCTACCTTAACAGGGCTGCGGCAGCGGCACAACAGCGGAGCTGCTGGGGGAGAGGGCAGGGCACAGTCAAGTTTCTGGTTGGATCTTTTGAAAAGTCCAATAGCCTTTCTTATGGTGTTGCACTGTGGTTGCCTTTTTGTGCGGGTTAACACAGTGCCTTCATTATTGATGAACCACCTGTTTCTTTGCTCTTTCACCACCTGGCTGATGCCATCGGGAGATTGCTTCCAAGTCTTCCTCATTTCTTTGTGTTCAGGTTGAGCTGTTCTCCTGTTTCGCGTGTTGCACTTCCTGGTTCCCGTAGTGAGGTCATATCTGACGTGGAGGTGCTCCCTGTGCTGTCACAGAGACTGAGGGCCGGAGAACTGCATCAGGCAGACCCCTGCATGACACAGAGTATGTCAGCCTTTAGGGGGGTGGTGGTGGCCCCCTGAGTGTCCTGGCTTGACAGGCACCTGTTCAGTCTCAATGTACAGACCCTAGGCTGTGAGAGCAGTCTCAAGATGCCACCTGGACTGGTGGAAAGGAGAGTGGAAGTAGGGTGTGTAATACTTGGGGCTGGTGCCGCCTGCTCTGGGAAGTCACAGACATTAGAGAACCCTCAGGCTCAAGTAGTGAACTCCTTGCCAGCCCAATCCTCTGCTAGGATCCTCCACCTAGCAGTTGATGGCCCGGCCTGGCCCCTCACACTGATAGTCATCAGTGGCCTCTACTGGTTGTTGTCTTTATGGGGGGAGTTTTCCCTGAGTTGGGGACAGAAATGTGACCCATGGGTGGAATGGGCCACTTCACCTTGTTGGCCATGGTGGTACTGTCTGCCTACTGGGATGCATCTGTGAGCAAGTTAAAGCCAGGAGCTTCACAGATGAGATCCACAGATGAGAGGAAGGGTTCCCCATGGCTAGTGTAGTGAAACCAGAGAATAGTGCCAGGGGCGGACAATTAGGCTTGGCTGGCCATAGAACTGGCAAGTGCCTCTGCAAAAGAGGGCCATTGTCCACATTCCATCGGTTAAACAAGGAAGTCCGACAAGGTATTGACTAGTCTACCCTAGCTTTTGGCTGGAAGGGGGTCATGTTGGACCTGCCCCTTTTTTCACAGTATCTCCTAGATGTTTGCCCTTTGTTTGTTTGCTGAACCTTTGTTTTGTTGGTATTCAGACTCTGCACACTTTTTTCCAGGCTAACCAGTGGTAAAGTGTTTGTGCTCTCTCCCTACAGTATGATACAATTGGCATCTACCTAACTGGCACATTAATTTTACTTGCAAGTCCCTAGTAAACGGTACTAGACGTACCTAGGACCTGTAAAATAATGGTTTTAGTGGGCCTGCAGCACCCATTATGCCATCTACTAAAGTAGCCTTTTAAAACATGCCTCGGGCCTGACACTGCAGCCTGTAGCCCTGGACCTTTGGACACTACAGAAGAAGTACTGCCTTGAGCATCAGAGGGCGCTCCTGCTGATTCAGGCCTGCCCTGCTCTCTGAGAAGGAAAACTGGACCTGCTGTCTTCATCCCAGGCTACATGAATGACCACAAGAGTCAGTTTTTTAATTTGATCTATTATTTACAAAGAAAAAAATAATATTTCTTTTCAAAAAAGTTCACAGTAAATTTATAAATTCATGTTTAAAACAATCAGCTGGTCATGAGTTGATAAGATAATTTAAGTTTAATATTGAATGGCAATAATAGGCTAAATCTAAAAACCATCAATTTGACAATCAAACTTATACCAGTCATAGAAATGCAATAGTTGATGGTATCTTTATTCATTCTGATGTTAGCTTTAGCAAATGACTCTACAGGGTCAGTTGGATGGCCTCCTGTCTGATCTACAGGGACACAATAAGCTGCAAAGGCATCCTTGCAACAGCCAAGCTGACCTGCTGCACTGGACCCACCTGGGTCATGCTGTCCTCTGCTAGGGTGAGTTCCTGATATGCAAGAGGTGCTTCTCCAGGTCATGGACCCTTGGCTGGCATCAGTTGAGATCCTCCTGTGAATGAAGGTGAAATCCTGAAGTTTTGGGATCCTCGCGACCAAGAACGTACCCGTTCGTGCCAAGGCTGTGCCGCCCATGATGACTGCCAATGTGAAGCTCCGGTGAACCTGCTACTGTGACCGCCAGCGATGACCAGCATCGCGAGATCAGCACTTCACTCTACAGCAACAACAGCCGTGGTGACTACCAATGCAAAGATCCTACAAGGACCGTCTGCGACACTCGACCGGATCTTAGCACTACAGCGACGACCGTCTGCGATGCCCAGCCGGCTCTTATCGCTACAGCGACGACCATCCACAACACTCTCCCTGCTGCATGTGGCATCCTCCCCTCTGAATGGACCTCTTTGCACCAGACTCTGAGAAGGTAACTTTATCAGCTGGACTAACCTGGTCACTGTATCTGGCCCGCATTACATCCGTGTCAGCCTGAACTTGTGACTTTCAGCTGGTCTAGCACGACCGGATTACTGCGAGTTGGGCTTTGTGCTTTTAGGCACTGACTATACCTAAATCTCTAAAAATGCATATTTCTGGTTCTACTGATTGGATTGTGTTTGTTGCTAGAGTGGGGTTTTCACTGACCCCTCAACCAATAAACCAATTTCTTGCACTATATCTTAATTTTGTGAACAAAAAAGTAATTCCAACAACATGTTATCATGACAAAAAAGAAAATCAAATGCTGAAGGGCAATTAATGGATAGCACTCTGTGGACTTATTTATAATTGCAACCAGATTTTTGCAACCAGTAATTCGGATCTCAAGTTACCATACCTTTTTCAGAAAAAAATATGAATCGCTTATTATGTTACTAAAGATAAACTTCAATAAGAATGCAAGAGCTAGAGTGACCTCCCTTTTTCCTTCCTATCTTATCCTTTGCTCAGGTTTTAATCTTGTACCCAAAAGCATGAAATGCTCAAATCTATCTTTCACTCTTGCCTGACAAGAATAGCATGCTGAGATAACTGATTTTGTCATGGTCTCCCTGGGCTGGCTGGGGGCTTCATGTAGGGAATTTTATGAGCAAAGCAGGACAGGACTTCAGCAGGCACACCAGATTGGATCCCAGTCAGATGGGATTTGGCAACATGTTTGTTTCAAACTCAGGATGTAATTCAGCTATAAATGTCCGCTCTGCAACACGTCCAAGTGATGATCAGTGTCCTAAAGGTGAGGTCCAGATTATAATTCCCAAAGCTAGCAATATGCCTATAGCCAATCAGTACCCAGTACATCTTACAAGCGTAAAGGGTTAACAAGTCAGTCTGAGGCATAGCTTTTGCCTTTGAGAGGCCTCAGAATAGCAGAATTCCTAGAATACTTCACACAGTAGGAAGGGGGAATAGGAATGACAAAAATGGGTTATTCTCCACAGGCAGCACTCATCCTTTATCTTACAAACTCAGTTCTTTCCTTCAAGTAATTGTTAACAATTATGGAGCACCCTAATAATAGGTGGATCAGCAATGTTTGTGAAGCCTTATAATGTTATTCATTTATTCTAATGACTGTGCATATTGTTTGCAATAATTCATTTAATTAAAAAGCAAACAAATGCATGAAGTTGTCCTCCTCTGCCTCAAGCCTCTGGGCATGAATTTACATTGGTAGACTGGTAAGCAACTCCCCTGGGTGTGCCTAGGCATTGCAAAAGATGTAGCTAGCTCCTACCAGTCAGAGGGGATCTAGGGGACTACTGCTCCAGACTATAATGTGGGAGGGGAATCAATGGAGGTTTTCTCATTCTCTGGAAATGTTAAGGATGATCCTCACAAGTGCCTGATCTGTGAGTTAAGTGGTTCCGAGAGATTAGGGCCCTACAAACTTTCCAAAAAGTAAAGGTCAAGGGAATCAGATAGGGGCAACGGAAAATGGCAGGGATGAAATAACTTCTCTGCTGGTCATTGGCTTTCACCTTAGAGCATGCCCCTACCACTTTAGACCTCAACCAAAAAACTGCCTGAAGTAAGAAGACTCTAATTCAGCTACATGCTATATGTCTAAAAAGTTCATCCACATTCTCATGGGAAGTTCCAATGTGATTTTTCAACAGTGGCTAAAGTTCTAGGGCACTTGGCGCTTTGGGTGAGAGCTTTGAGAAGCTGCTGTCCAGGACTGACTAACCACCTAATGTTCTTTTACACAGCTGACCACAAACCAAAGGGTGGTGTGAGAAATGGGTACTACCCTGCTTAATGTCCCTGAATTTTTCACTTGTTGGACTAACTAACTTATGGATTTCTGCTGTGAGTGAGTCTCACTACCTGAGTTTTACACACTTTAATCTGTGTTCTAATGGATTGAGAGTGATTATCACCAGTGTTTGCTTTTTAAGATAATGACCACTGCTGCACATCTAGGGTTCAGAGGCTCTGGTCTGGTTGCACATGAACATATGTTCATGATCTGTGTACAGATAGCCTGTTGGAGAAGAGACCCTTCAGAAATTGGTGCTTGCCTGTACAAGACATAATGCCAGTGTGCATCAATAGTGTGAGTATGCATATCTGGAGTACTTTAATTTATTATGCACTAAAGGTGAAATCTGCACCAAACTATAGTTGCACCACAGTTAAACCTAAAGAGGAGCACCAATAGTATGGTAAATCAGGATCCTGAAGGTAGAGCTGACATTAATTGTGGCACTTCAAGACTTGTCATTTTTCTCTGACTTCGCTCCTAATTCGATTTGGGCATTTGAATTACCATGCTGGGACCAGTTAATTACTATGCTGGCTAGCTGGAGCATCAAATGCCAGCTCACACAATAGCACCAATAGCTAGTAATTAGGCCTTCTCCTGGGAGAGGAGAAGGTTGTGATAGAATCTGCATGTGCTAATTGCTTTTCACACTACACCTGGCTTGGGAAGGATCAACCCCACAGAAACAAAGGAGAGTAGGCAGATATCTGGAACTAGTTATATGGAGCACTGCCCTTTGACGTTTTGGATGGAAGGTACAGGACAGCTGTGGCAGTTAGGATGAGGGCTTAGGGTCTAAGAAAAGGTCTTTTAACAGACCATCTGACAGGAGGAGTGTGGAAGGAACGCGCAAAAAAAACTTACCTGGTGCTACCAGCTGCCTCGCACTCCTTTGCGTCTATTTCCAGGTTGCAGCAGCCCCGGGGCCACCATCACGGACTCCCCATACAATTCCCGCACTTGCGTGGGAACTGGCATGAGTGGGCAGGATCAACGCTCACTCATGCACAGGGAGTCTGTGCTGTTTCTCCAACCCAACTGCAATACAGACAGGTTGTATAACCTTAGTGCGCATGTCAATTTGGCCGGCCTGAGACGGCCGGCCAAACTGACATGCGCACTTAAAAGTGCACATCTACCACTCCTCCTCTCCTCTCCCCTCACATGACCCAGCCCGCCCCTCCCTGCACACTCTGGCTCAGAGCCAGCAGCTGAAAATTAAACATTATTAAAATATCAGGTTTTCTTTTAGCTGTTGGCTCTGAGCCTGTAGGGTGACGCTCCTCCGCCATTGCGGAGGAGCTACCCCTGGTGGAACCTAAATGGAGCAGTTAGGGAAGGCATGGAGGTTCTGCTGAGGAAGGCCCAAGGCCAAGGAGAGGTGCCAGGTTCCCAGAGAGCAGGCAGGTTCTGTGCAAGAAGGGAGTGCATTAAAATCAAACTCCCCAAGGACTGCAAGTTTTAGAAGCCAGGAGGCTAAAAACCAACCATCCTGGATTTTAGATCTGACCACCAGGGGAAAGGATCACCAAATATTCCATATTAGCCTAATGGAGCCAGAGAAAATAGCAGGAGAAATGCAATCCCCCATGGGACCAGGTTCACTGGAGACATGAGTAGAGCTCCTTGACTCGAATTCAGGAACGCCACCCCGGTTGACCCACGGCCCAAGGAGAGAAGAAACTTACTTTGGAAAGGGAGGAGTGTGGGTGGCCATGCTTCACTCTTTTACGCCTCAAGGATCCCCAGCGTCCCAGAGAATAATGCAAAGATACCAACAATGAGCTAGCTGCTGTGCTCATGACATCCTCTTGTCCCCAGGACCCCCATCTCCCAGGGGACCAAAGAACTCAGAAGATCTCATCTGCCATGCCCGACTATGACTAGATGCCCTCTCCCACCCCTTTATGCCCATGTCTTGGGGCAGCAGGAGGGAGCTAGGAATGCCCATGTGCCCACGTATGTGGATGGGAGAGAAGAATAGAAGATGGCTTCTGCACCTGTGTCAGTGCAGAAAGTCAGGCGGGCTGCATGGGAGTGGGCTTCCCACAAGATCCCCAAAATCCACACATGGTTTGTGCCCCACAGGAGGGGCAGAGGCACCCAGTCTTATAAAAGAAAGACATGGCATGAGTTGGTCTTTAAACAAAACAAAAAAATAACATTGAGTCATTACATGCCCTTGTGAATTTCATAGTAAATTGGTACCATCTATCGAGATTTTCATGGACTTACATGGGGTTAATTGTGGCATATTTCTGACTCTATTAACGTGGTGACACCCTCACAAATCCAGCATGCCTGACTTTTGATGAATACTCCTTTTAGTATTGTGTTTAATGTGTGTGGGGTTGGTATTGTGATTACAGAGTTCAGGGCTCGCTTGGGGTGTGACCCATTAGGAGGGTGTCACCATAGATATTTCCACCTGCCATCATGTATATATTTGTAAATTGATGCATAGCGTTAAGTAGTGGGGGCACAATGAAGTTATTTTCCTTTTTATAAGTAAAAGCACTGAATGGACAATGATTTATTGGGTTTTGTTTGATGTGTGTCTGCAGACTGGGGTACTACCTCTCCTAACCTCCCCTGAGAAGGCCTTTGACTGCTCTGCCTCACTACCCTGAGAAAGTCAAGTGCTACAACGGGGTTCTAAGTTCCCAGTAGACGGAAGGTTGCAGACTTATTACTTGTGAAGGACCCACATGCTTCACAACTAATAATCCAATTTCATACAGTAAGAAGCAACAGAAAAAGGACTCTTACCAAAGCCCTGGGAGGTGTTGCTGATCTAAGGTTGCTATCAACAGAGAGTTGCGAGGACCCACCTCAACACTGCTTATTGAGAGCAGATTTTATACCTCCCTAGTGAGAACCCACACCTGTCCACTCACAATCCATTGGCATGCTCTGAGTTTGGGCGCGATAAATGCTGGAGCCCCACTAGAACACGTGATGGGATTTTGGCCTATATAAAAGTTAAAATGGTGGCTATCAGTTTGTGGTAAGAATGTACGTGGGTACAGATTTACATTGTCAATTTGGGGAAAGTTTTACAGACGTCACCTGTATCGAGTAGATGGGATATCTATTAATGTTATTTGTAGAAATGCCAGTTGCATGCAACCCCATTATCACATGAACTCCAACTAATCTTCTTATCTGTGATATCACACTTGGTTCTAATCTAGGGGAGTGGTATGAGGATGACACATCTGTTCGGCCAGAAGGGTGAAGATTTGTCGTTCCCCGTTTTTACTCTTGGCTTTTATTTAATTTCTTTCGGTCAGTTCACCAAGAGAGTGATAAACATTCACTTTTAAAAGTGCTCCTATAAATGGATGAATATATATCAGGTACTTTTTCGATTTCTCAATTATTTCCAGTACTACCCCTGGACGGGGCTGTACCCAGAACAGGTTTCCAAGTTTACTGCTAAGTATGTCAGGTGACTCATTCCTCGGACATCCATTTTCCAGGGCGTTTTTCTACATAGTGCAAAGTTAGGCACTGGGAAAACGGAGCCCGTTGTGCAGATCCAATTTTTGTTTTTTTCTACATTGAAAACATTTTTCTTCGTGGTGGTGATAGTTTCCAATTCAGGGATGTAAGATATTTGAGCAATTTGCTTTTGCGTAACTACACCAAATTTTGGGAAAATCATATAAAACTACATGTAATAATGCAAAATTCTTATCTGTTACTACACCCTTTGCTGGGGTAAATCTTTGTTCATTTCAGGGTAGGAAAGGACTGGAACAGAATTTGTGAATGCCCATAAATTTACAAATTTGTGGACATTCACAAATTTATAAGACTGACCACGCCATGTTCCACCCACTTCCCATTACTTGCATATGCAGGGGCGGCTCCTCCTCTAAGGCGGAGGAGCATCGCCCCACTGCTCTTTGAACAGGAAAAATAAAACATAGTTATTATCATTCAGGGCTCGGCTAGGGCGGGGCGGGGCTGGAGGCACAGGGGAGGAGTGGTTTGCCCACTCCTCTCGGACCAGCCACACAATCATGCGCACTTTGCATGTTCCTCACCAGGCTGCATTACACAGCCTGGTGGGGACATGTCCAGGCCCCCAGGCCCCGTCTGAGCACCAATCCACGGCGCTCAGACTAATCTCAACGCTGCATTGCAGCATTGTGATTAGCTTAGTGGAGCCAATCACAACGCTGCATTGCAGTGTTGTGATTGGCTATGTTGAGCCTGGGTGCTTCCTGGTTCCAGACTCGCCTAAAAGCTGAGAAGAGACGCAGCAGGAAAAGAGTATTTTTTAATTCTGTCCCCCCCCGCCACCCAGCTACCCCCCGCCTCTCCTCCCTCATTCCCTGCCAGCCGCAACTGTGCATGTGAGATTCTACTGTGCATTCCTACTCACTCGTGGTGGGGAAATGTGTAGCAGTGAACCCATTTACAACAGCCATGGTTCCTTTTGTGAATCCCTGTCAGGCATAAAGAAAGGATTTTTCAGCTGTATGGGTACGCCAAGATGTTAACAGATAAAAATGCCGTAGTGAATCGGGCCCTTTATGTGTAGATATAGCAAATAAAGGTGAGATAGAAGTGAATTGATCTGTGCAAGCAGAACGGTCCAGAGATCTTCAGACACAGGGGCATATTAGCAAGAACGGCGTTAAAATTATTGCCGCTTTAGCGGCAGGAAACTGCCACTAAAGCGGCGATAATGGGCTTGATAATATGCCCTTGAGAATTCCAACAGAAGCCCAGGATCACAGCAGAACATGGGCTTCTATTGGTATTCTCAAGGGCATATTATCAAGCCCATTATCGCCGCTTTAGCGGCAGTTTCCTGCTGCTAAAGCGGCGATAATTTTAACGCCGTTCTTGCTAATATGCCCCACAATCTCTCTAGCAAATTAGTCAGATGAGGCATTTCTCATTGTTTGCAAGGTGAAGGAGGACTGGGGCAGGTTGCAATTGTTCACAATTGAAAATGGTGAACTGGAGCACTGAATAGAGCTCCAGTGCCTGACCTTTTTTTCCACACGTCTTTCGGCTAACCGGAGACAGATGGTAAAAAATTCCACTCTGCCCTTGGGCAAGGCAGGGGCCAGAAAATAACCCCGCCAGCTCTTCTGCACAGGTGAGACAGTCTAAATAACTACCCCTGCACTTTTGGACAAGCATATAAAACATTTCTTGGAGATAATTTGCTTTTTTCCTGACAAAACACAGGATCTGACATAATGGACCCATCCTTGACACAGCTTTCATGATGTCATTCTGCCTGGCCATTTTTAACAACATTTGAACTATCACATCAATATGGATTTCCCCCTTTGACACATTGCAAGCATTCTTGGCAGTGGTGGCTCCTGGAGGGAGTGCTGCGGCGCAGTGGGGCGGGGCAGGGGAGGGGCCGGGTGGGGGTAGTAAACTCCGGAATTCGGCCCAACGGAGTTGAGTAAATAAATACATAAATAAATAAAACGAATTACATTGCGCGCTGCATCGTCGATTTGGCGTTGCAGCGCGCGCAATGTAATTCGTTTTATTTATTTACTCAACTCCGTTGGGCCGCATTCCGGAGTTTACTACCCCACACCCTGCCCCTCCCCCGCCTCACTGCCCCGCAGCACTCCCTCCAGGAGCCGCCACTGCTTCTTGGAGACATTCTGATTTTCCCTGACATACTAGGGGGCAATCATTGACATGTAGTGGCCGTTCCTTGGTGTCATTTGGGAGGTCCGTCACTTAATAAAGGCCCATCTTCCACATATCATTGGTGTTTTGGCAACATTCTGGCCTCCAATGGCATAACAAAGTCCCATGTTTGACATCTGTTGGGCAATCTCAGTGACTTTCCGGCTAACCTTCACATAATACAGGCCCATCTTAAAATTTAGAGTGGCCATTCTTGATTGTATTCTGCACCCTCGAAATAAGAGAGGCCCACCATTGACAAATAGCAGCCATTCCAGAAAACCTCATGGTTCTTCCTTAAATAATACAGGCCCACCCCTGACACACAGTGGGTAACCTCAACCAGGTTCTGTTTTTCGCTGACAGCATAGACGTCCATTTTTCAATATAATGTGCTTTCTGGGTGACATTGTGGCTATTCCTGGCAAAAGAAAACATTATTGGGATATGGCGAGTATTTATAACAATATTATGTCTATGACTCAAATACCATCCTTGACATATTGAAAACATAGGGCATTCTTCACTTAATTGTGGCTCTCCATTGCAGAAAGGTAGCAATTTGTCTGGGTCCTTTCATGTTCATTAATACATCAGGCCATTAATTCTCCTTAGAGTCTGGGGACATAAACGTTTATTAATAACAGGGGTCATTGATGTTCCATATTAACTTGACCAATTCACAGCTAGGGGCCAGTAAGACACAACACTGGCCACTGGCAATGATGCTCAATAATGCATGAGGCTCTTAAGCTGTATCACTTCTGCGGGAAATGTATCATCATTACTGTCTGCATTCATTAACCCTCATTTCGAGTGGACCGTAATCATGATCATTATTCCCCAGCTATTGATATCATTACCAGGGGTCCCAGTAATTCCAGGCGCAAGACAATAACAGGAAGTATGGGCATTTGTGGGATAATATGGAGTTATTGGATTTACAGTATCAATCTCTACTTATTTTTCTTCGTTCTTGCAGCCAAGGACTTTGCCTGCCTGAAGTAGGGGAAATATTTGGGTGGAATGCCATTAATCAGCAGTGTTCCCACTTAGCTGATTTTTTCAATGGGCCTGCAAACTCATTTGAATTAACGGTCACTTGTAATGAGGGCTTATAACACTGAATTTTCAACCACAAAAAACTAAATTTCCTGGAAAAAGCTTTAGTTGAGATGTAATTATTGCTGGTCAGGGTGAATACTGGCTTTAATACAAACTCTTAAAATATTGGATAAAGAACGGTTAAGAAAGTACTGTGTAAACGTTTATTGTAAAGATATCATAATTTGCAATAATAGGAGACATTACATATGAAAACAAGTCAGTAGGGAGAACATTGTGAAAAAATGAATATGTAATATTAGGATTGAATAGCCCTAGCTGTAATTATCTTGATTTGAGCTACCCTTATTGTGCACAATATGCCGAAGGGGGCATCAGTTTCACTGATGGTTCTCCATACTCGTGCCCAGTTACTTTGCATTTTGAGGGAGGTCTAAAGGATATGCAGGATTTCGCTGGCAGCTTGCTTACAGCACAGCACCAGCAGTCAGACGTGAAAGCCAACTTTGCTCAGAGAAACTTGTCAGGTGTCCAGTGCCAGTCAAGCAGGATCTTGAAATAAATGACCTTAAGCTGGGACAGTCTGAGGCCTCCGTCGTGCATTTTCATGAGTTGGGCCCAGTCTTCTGGCGACTCTAATCACTGCTAGCTTCTACGTCGTAGAAGTTGTTATAGAGGGTCAGAAAAGAGTTTAGTTATCAGAAGCTTATAAAGCTCTGGGATCAGTTTCTTGTCATTACCCTATTGAACTAGGTAAGAGTGGAGAGGGGAGGGATTGTGGATGCATTTTCAAGTCGTCTGTCTGTTGTGTCTGGAAGCAGTGTCTATTTGTTAATATCTCCAAAAGTGAGATCGTGGCAAATGTTATTAAATGCTATTCTATGGCTAGTTCCACAAAAGATTTAATAGATCCATCTGCTATCAGTTGGAATACCTCGGTTGTCCCCTTGGCTTTCTAGTCTGACCATAGAAAAGGTGCTTTATCAATGGTAATAGATCGATTGTGGTGGAGCTTTTAGGATGCATAAGGCCATCTTGTTTAAGAAGATCATGTGTTGTCTCCCAGTCTCTGTGCATTTCAGAGAACATGGGGTTATGAGGGTTGATCGAGGCTTTGAGTGCTGGAGTGACCTTGTACCCCGCTAGAGAGTTGCAATTCAATTTTGATTCCCATGGGTGTTGTTTCTCTGTGTGGATTTAGATGGTAGGCCGTTTGGGAGAGGTGTTATGCTCCTTAATATATCCGTATTTGAAGGAGTCAAAGGCTGCCTGAGGTTGTAGCTGCACATAGTTTAGCTGAGGCCAACTGTGGCGGAGTCTGCCCCAGATATAGTTATGTATGGCAGCATCAATCAATTGCAAAATTTCAGCTGATATCTTAAAAGGAAGCATGACAAATATATATTTAAACCTAGGTGTCATTACCATTTTGACAGTCTGAACACTAAACCATAGAGATAGGTGGAGTTCGGGCTCTTTAGCAAAGTCTACTTTCGTCTTCTCCTGAAGGCTCAGGATATTATCTTCGTCATAGTGGGAAAGTTAGTGCTCACTAGGACTCCCTGCTATTCAACCCACTCTGTGTCCATTTTGCCGGTAGTTAGTTTAAGCAGTGCCTTGTCGTGTGGCATGTCAATGACATAGCCTCAGTTTTATCTGCTTATTTTATACCCTGAGAAGCAAGAGAAATCATCAGTAAGATGTATTAGTGCTGGAATAGACAATCTGGTATTGTTTAACGTTAAAAGCAGATTGTCTGCTTAAAGCAGTAATTTAAGCTCCCCAGCTGGGGTAGCCAGACCGGTAACTTGTAAAAGGGGATCTTATAGTAATGGCCACCATTTCAAAGGCTGGAAGAAAGCGCAGGTGTGGCAGTGGGCATCCTTGTCTCGTGCCCCTGTTAATTTGGATTGGATCTGAGAGAAACCCGTTACTGATGGGGTGGTATAAAGTCATTGCACAATCCTCATACTTTTATGCCCAGTGGCACATCGTTGCATAGTAGAGAAGAGGTAATTCAACACAATAAAATTATTTCTCATCGTCTAGGGGGAGGAGCAGCTTTTCATCTCTATCAGACTTTGGGCCAGATGTACGACCCTTCCAATTTGCGAGTTGCAAATTGCGTCGTTTTGCGACTCTCAATTTGTGAATTGCAAATTGGAATTTACGACAGTGTCTCAGACACTGTTTGCGATTCCTAAGGGGGTCGCAAATTGCCTGCCTCATTATTATTCATGAGGCAGGTGCAATTTGCAACGCCATTGGGAATGGCTAGCACTCCCAGGGATGGTGGCCTGCTGGGCTCGGCAGACCACCATGTCTGTGACTGCTTTTTAAATAAAACAGTTTTTTTTTAAATGCAGCGCGTTTCCTTAAGGATAGATATAAATCATCTATATAAAGGATAGATATAGATCATAAATCAGTTTTCCAATTAGGCCTTTGGCATAAAATCACAAGTAGTGCACTAAAGTAAATACTTAAAAGCTGCACATGTCATAAGACCATCATGAACACATTAGACAGAACATCCCAGTTAGGGCAATAAAGAAACCACTGATAGTTTGCCCCTGTCATAAGAAAATCCTTACTGTGCATCCAACTGTAATCCTAGAATAGTACTCCTTTCCCTGACAGGGCAAGGCACAGCAATGTGTACTAACCCATCTAGGTCCGGAAAGACAGCAGTTAGGTGATGCACACATTTGGGGAAAGAACCACCTAAATCACCATAGCCATAGTACTATAACCACGTAGAGGAAATCCCCAACCATTGCAGAGAGCCTGTGGGGGCAGCGCCCTTGCACCCCTACTACTGGTGTTACGGCAATCTCAGAATCAACCAAGTGCAGGAACACCTGCCCTCCTATTTGGGACAATGCAGTTGTCCTGGTTTCCCTGCAGGAATGTGGTGGGGGCCTCCACCGAGGACTCACTCCATTCAGGAATGCTGTTACTGCCCCTCCCCCGGGTAGGTGCAGACATGACAGAAGGGGGGGCACTCACCCGGCAAATATACAGGGGGAGACCTCCCACGGTCTCTCACAGTCAGGGATACAGAGGGACACAATGTGGCAGCCTGCGAACGTGCAGTACCGCTGCTAGCCCCACAGCGCTGCCTCCTTCATAGCACAGATCCAGACAATCTTGCACTGAGGCATGTAGACCTCTCTCTGTACCCCCTACGGAGGTAGCTCAAGGTGAGCAGCTGCCGGCGAATGCGTGGCACAGCTGCTGTCACTCAGCTTCAGACGAGAGCCTTGGTCGGCTCGAGGTCTCATCTGACCTGGGTGTTGGCTGAGATGACGGAGGTCCCTCTCCTGACGTGCCAGCCACTGCCGGCACCACCGGAGGGATCTCCTTCTCTCCTCTGCAGGGGAGATGGGGATCATCGTCTCTGTTGGGGCAGCACTTTGCTACTTTGTTTTCTCTGGCAGCTGGGCCCCATACCTTGGAGGTGTAGGCGTTGCCCGGCAACGCCGGGGCTCTGGCCTGACTTCCGTTCGGCTTCCCTGCAGAGCCGGTACATGAGCTGAACGCTAAGGAGGGGAAGAGAACTTCCATGCTCAAGCTCTCCCCTTCCTTGGCCTAAAACCTGTGGGGCAAACTGTAGCACACTCCACACTTATCGTGCTGCAACCAGGCGGGGTTAAAGCATGCCACCTACGCTTATTGTTGTTAAGGGGGGAGCATGTTGGAATCCTTTGTCAAGAAAGCCCAGAGAGGCTTTTCAACAGCACCTGGAGTCCAAAAGATGACAAAAAGCACCAGGAATTTCCAAATATAGTAAAAACACCAGAAGGAAGACTTTGATGTCTTCTAAAACAGGAGGCCAGCACACACAAGCCCTTGGAGATTCCCTTCACAAGCAGGATACCACAGCAGGGCAAAAAGAGTCAGTCCTATTCCTCCACCACAGACAGAAGCAGCAACTTCAGGCCAACCCACCCCTCACACAGAAAAGGCAGCGCTCCTCACACAGTTCTTCTGGTCTTCTTCTTGGCAGGGTTCTCTTGTTTCTTGAAGTAATCTAAAGTCCTGGGGATTTAGGTTTAGTACTTATACCCCATTTTTTCATTGCTCTCTTTGTAGCAAGGTCTCCAAACCCAGTCCAAACCAGTCCTGTCCCCCCTGGTGCAGCATGACCACAGTCAGCGGAGACAGCATTGTGAAAATGAGACATAGCCTATTCAGGTGCAAGTGAAACTCCTCCCACCACTCTAAATGCAGACTAGGTCTATTCAGCCCAGCTATGAGTCCCCCAGGCAAGGCAGGACACATCTCAAACCCCCCAGTGATGGACTAGAGTGACTGCACATCCCCAGCTTCTGTCACTCCAACACCAGATGCTGAATACACATACAGTCAGAGGCACACAGAATCGTAACATAAGTAAATGCCCACTTTCTAAAAGTGGCATTTTCAATAACAGAATTTAAAACCATCTTTATGAAAAGATGTGTTAATAAATTCTGAGTTCAGAGAGCCTAAACTCCATTCCTCTATCTTGTTCCAATGGAAAGTTATACTTGTAAGATGTTACAAAGCAACTCCTATGTTAGCCTATGGGACAGATAGCCTTTCAATAGTGAAAAATAAAATTGGCAGCATTTCACTATCAGGACATGTCATACACACTAGTACATGTCCTACCTTTCACTTACACTGCACCCTGCCCATGGGGGTACCTTGGGCCTACCTTAAGGGTGCCTTACATGTAAGGAAAGGGAATGTTGGGGCCTGGCAAGTGGGTGCACTTGCCAGGTCAACATGGCAGTTTACAACTGCACGTACAGACACTACAGTGGTAGGCCTGAGACACATTTACAGGGCTACTCATGTGGATGGCACAACCAGTGCTGCAGGCCCACTAGTAGCATTTGATTTACAGGCCCTGGCACACTCTGTGCACGTTACTAGGGAATTACCAGTAAACCAAATATGCCAATCGTGGATAACCAATCATACCAAAAATTATACAGAGAGCATATGCTCTTTAGCACTGATCAGCTGTGGTAAAGTGCCCAGAATCATATAGCCAATGAAAACAGGGACAGAAAAATAGGAGGCAAAAGGCAAAAAGTCTGGGGAT
The DNA here is from genome assembly GCA_963921515.1 of Calotriton arnoldi. NCBI lineage: Eukaryota > Metazoa > Chordata > Amphibia > Caudata > Salamandridae > Calotriton > Calotriton arnoldi. The sequence continues at coordinate 61,974 of CAWUFW010013249.1, read as the reverse complement.
AAACCTGTCAAAAGGGCCAGGTCTAACGCCGGTCTAAGGTAAGTATTATGGGGGTGATGAAGCAAAATGTTTTAAAACATCTTACATGACACATGCACCGATGATTTTAAGACACAGAGAACTAAACACGCACATTGCACGTAAAATGAGAAAAGACAGCAATGGAGACAAGTGAAGTAATGTCATGTAGTTCCTAAAAATACATAGGATCTGTGCATTTCTTGGACAAAATAAACTAAGGTATTGGTGTCTAGACTGATTCCGCACAGGATTTGTCAGCCTATAGACCAGCTAGCTCACAGTGCCAACATAAGCTCCTAACCTTGCCAAAGAGTGAATAGTTTCTGGCAACCATTGAACATGACAACCCTTGACCCTTCCGGGATCGTGGAAACAGTACAGTACTTTTGCTCAGTCAATCGTGCTCACTTAGTCTCAGAGAGATACACAGAATAAATGTTGGGGACTTTTTTCTATTTACGTATTTATTGAATTTATTGAACCAGCTTCATTCTAGTATAAAACAATTTTGCTGCGACAATCATTAGACAGAAGCAAATGTAAAAGATTACGATCACCAATAGAGTAAATAGAAGGTAGAATTCTAAGATGGTGCTAAAACAGTGAATATATGCAGGCCTATAAACATGACAGTAATCAAGCATACTCCTACAATGCGGAACTTACCTAAGTGTACCTAGCATGTATGTGGGTGTGAAGCCAAGAATCCCCTAAGAAAGAGCCAACCCCATTACCTGATGGGAGAGATTGAAGGACCTCGTCTTGGTCACGAGTTGGACACCCTGCAAGGGATGTTGACCGCTGCGTGTTGAAGCTTCAGCGTGCAGGCGCCTCAGTGACTTGTGGAAGCGTCTCCTCTAGTTACCTAGTGATGGTGCTGTTCTTTTAAAACCACAAAGATAGCCCCGGGGTTCTTACCACAATCGATATGTTGTGAGTAGGATTATGTGAATAAGCCTAAAGCAATAATTGCAATTATGCAAAGTAGCCCTGCCACCCTAGGATGAAGATAGAGATGACTTTTGTACAGAGTATGTTAATCCTGTTATGTATGTCATGTGCAAGGGATTTCACTAAGAATCCTCATGCATAATAAATTAGGCTAGCTTCAAGGAAAGCAATTGACATTAATTCAGCACATAGCTGGGTAAAGGGTCAGTGTTTGAACCGTTATGCAGAGCACAGTAGGACAAATGTAGGTAAAAGGTCACTTTGCTACTTAGGCCTAGAATAGGGAACATAACAGTAACAGCACGGTAATAACGTGCTTGAAAGAGTTAAAAAAAGGAGAAAATAAATTGCTATATAGTTATGACATTTATTAATAGGTTTTTGTTAACAAACTATGTATAAGATGATGTATTAATTACTTATTTATTGCAGAGACTAATGATCTAATGGTGTAGCTTAGCATTTCTATTGCCTTTCATTGAAACGAATTATGAGCAAAATATGGTGCAAAAATGCGATAAAAGTAGTTATGAACTTGAAATTTATAAATGTGGTAGTAGAGGCCATATCAGACATAAAAGTTAACAAATGATTTTAGTAAAATCATTTTTAAGAATAAATTACATGTATGGACGTTGAAAAAATTGTGGCAGTAGGCCATAGCTAAAGTTCATCAATTTTGTGTATTTATACATTGGTGAAACATTTAGTCTTCTTCTTTTATTATGAAATGATGATTTGATGTATTGTATTTGATTCTAAATTAGTTCAATTATTTGAAAGTTAACTTCTGCTGGGAGCATTCAGTTGCATGACCAGAAGTTGCATGAATGCTGGCCGTTATAATTGCTACTAATTATATACAAGGTGCAAACCCGCCTGAATGTTGACATTTGGGACCGAGAGAACATATTGTATTACTGAAATTGGTTTCAGCCGGGAGTAGATATTTCCTGACTTGAGATTTGATTGGCTCAAGACAGCCCTGAGGAAGTCGAGGGGTGAATTGCCCACTTACGAAACATGTGTTGACTGGCAGAGGACTCTGAACTAATAAAAGAAACAGCTGGAGAATATATTGACGTCTGGATGACTCACATTACTGTTTTTGTACACTATTGCGTGTGCTTAGAGACTTGTGTCAATTGTTTATCCACATGGTTAAAGTTTATGAATGATTGTGGTGCTTGATGCATAGAAGCTGAAGTTGTAAACAGGTCTGTCGTGGCCTAAGATCTCAAGTTATTACCTACATGGTTGTCTCAGTGTAGAAGACACTGAGTACCTTGTCTGCTGTTTTGTGGTGTTGGTCGTGAGACGTCGTCTAAAACATCTTGGTTAAGGGTTCTCTTTGTGTGGTAGTGGTAAACGGTTGGTATAGTTGATCTCAGGTGCACAGGGAATAACTGTATCAATTAGGATGAAATCCCCTGGTTGAGATTTTATTCAAGTAAATGATTGTAGAAAAGTATAGTTACCTTGTGAGAGTGTATTTCCTTTAGTGCAGCAGACAGGTTTATTTGCTGCTTGCCTTGCATTGTGATTTTGCTCAGAGAAAAAGCGCAGAAGAAAATTATATAGGAGGGTGAGTTGCTGCAGAGAGCAAGATAGGAGTCACAGTGTGTTGTGCTGTTATTGGTCGGTTGTTGTAAAGTCGCGCCGGGATTGGTTGACTACATCATAAGAGTCGTGCTGTTATTGGTCAAGACAGCTGAACAGGTGAATTGTGGGAAAATTTTGTTTCATGGATTTAACGGAAGACATCTGTGAATACAAAATTGAAATAAAATGAGTTTTTAAAAGCATTAAGAAATTAGGGCCTGATTACGATGATGGTGGGACCGCCACCGACAGCCCGTCAGTTATGGTCCCACCTCCATCGTAACAGTAATTCCCGCCTGACACATTAGAATGGTGGGCGGAAGTTTGCCAGTCGGAGAGAATGACCGCCACGGATCCGATGGGCTCAGGGTGCCCGTTGGACAGAACCTTAATCCATACAATGGGGGCGGTGCCTGCCAGGCACCGCCGTAGGGATTACGATGTTCCTTCCCCCCGACCGTTTCATGGCGGTCTACCCGCCATGAAAAGGCAGGCGGAAAGGGACATTGGGGGCCCATAGGGGGCCCCCCTTCACCCCTGGCCCTGCGACATGGGCCCTAGGTGCCCCCCTACATATCCCTGCATGTGCCTGCTACATAGTGCAAGGATATGCAAAAGGTGTTTTTTTTTCACTGCAGTGTGCTGCACAACCCGCTACAGAACTAAAAACGCAAAATGTAATTAAAATAAAATTAATAACACATATATTAGAAAGAATAAACAATACTTATACAAAACAATAAAACACATACATTTAAAATATATACTAAAATACATACTACTAATTAAAAAATCAATATTTTAAACAAATATATTTTTGCAAACGACTGACCTTGAAATCGATATTCTTGTCCACGATATTCTTGCTGTTGATATTTCTGTGTCACGATATTTACAACTCGATAATTGTGTCAGTCGATATTGCTGACTCAATATTTTGTCTGAATACCAATAGGACAACTATGGATCATTGTGCAGAAGCTAGATGAGATGCTCAACAGAAAAGGTAGAGAGCAGACATTGTACATGGCACACAATTGTATCCTGTGTTAGAAGTTTAAGGAGACAATAAGGAAAGAGAAAAGAGAAAAAGACCCTTACAAAGACCGAAAAGTATGACACAGGGAAAGAAGAAGAAAAGAGTGACATAGATACTAAACTCTTAAATGATTTATTGATGAATCGCCCACCACCTTACAATGAGATCCAGAGTGAGGGTTTGCCAAACACAAATACAGCTGAGATTCCGCATGCACCTTTAATGCATGACATACCCAAAGAGCATACACTTGTTACTCCCGCAAGACATAGAACGGAAATAACAGCTCCAAATAACTCGATTGAATTGAATGTTCCAGATGCTTTAACTGTTCCCGTCACTATTGGCCCTTTTGTACCACTTTACAAATCTGGGTTACAGATAAACACTGTAAATACAGCACAAGGTACTCCATTTGATGACCAGATCACTGCTTCAGACACCTATGATTCTGACTAGAAGCAATACTGTTGCAGATGCTAGAAATGTGAGCTACATTCCGCGTCAGACTCAATTTGACCCGAAAGCAGAATGCTTCAGAGATGTCCACCCTTTTATTGCCCCAGACCGAGTAGACCTCCTGAAATGACTTACCATGCTTCCGATATGACTGCGTCAATAAGAAATGCAGTTCCAGATACATATTTATTAAATATGCAACCTGGAACTAGTGCAAATTTGAGCAATGGAGGATTTAATTTAAATACTCCAAGAGAGCAATCAGGATTTACTCCTCAAGAATTATAAGAATGGCTAAAAGGATATAGTACCCCAATTAATGACCAGAATGTTAAAAACGTTTCAGTTTCAGCTCCAGTTTTGAATTTAGATTCAGTTCCAGTACAAGCTCCAGTTTCTTTTTCAGCTCCATCTTTAATTTCAGTTGCAAAGTCAAATTCAATTCAAAATCCAGTTCAGGATGTGAGCAGGTTAAAGGTGGAATTGGAAGAAATGATTTTGAGAAAAATTAGTCCTTCATGATTAGATACATACCAGGATGAGGAATTATTGTTTCTCTGTAAAGACATTACTTGGCGAGCAAGATTAACACATGAAAAATTGACTGAATTGGCTCAAAATATGACATAGACATTGAAAAGCCAAAAGTTTTACAAAGGTCATAGAGATTAGACTTCAGTGATAAGCATATTGTGAATTTGAGAGTTCCTGGAATGAAGTTGCAGATTAAAGAACTAATGACCTTGATTAAGAAATGGAGTGAGAGAGAGAAATGGGAAGGTAGATGGTTGAAAAAGAAGGAAACAAAATGAGGCAGGATGCAGTCATAAACTGATGTTTTGGATGGAGGTGTAGGAGAAATACAGATGCTCCAATAAGAGAAGAACCTGGTGGAGGTACCGTGGACAAGACCTGATATGTTGTCATTTAAGAATGATTTCCCCAAATTAAGAGAAAATCCAGTGGAATGGTACAGACAGATTGAAAGATTTGTGAAGACTTTGAAGGTTTTGTGGATTGATTTGAATACTCTGTTTGACATTGTTTGTGGTTCCAGGTGATTTGTGGGCTAGATGTAAAGTTACTGTGGATTGGCCTGAGACAGAACCGGAAAGAGATCCCAGTACAGAAGCACCTTCTCCAGTGGTATTGAAGAAATACCAGCAGGTAATAAATCACTTGAAGACTAAGATTTCCCCTAAGGAGATTGATTGGCAACAGATTGATAGAACAACCCAGGAATTAAAAGAGACAGTACATGCCTATTATGAGAGATTGGTACAGGCTTTTAAACAATACAGTGGCTTAGACAGTGGAGCTGATAAACATAAGGGACATTTTGTTTACAGATTTGTGCACGGTTTGAGACCTGAGATTTCTAACATGATTCAACAGCAATTGCTTTGTGGGCAAAGCAAACCCTTAGACGAGATTTTTCAGGCAAAATATTGTGGGGTGAGATTGAGATGAAGCACAAGAAAGTTAAGGAAAAGTTGATGGCTGCTGAGATAAGAGCAATGCAGAAAGGTCAGAATCATATGGGTTTTGACAACACAGCTCCAGTACAGGGAGGAGATAATCAAGTTCTGATGATGCAGGGTGTAAATGGTTTACAGCAACAGACTTTTGAACCACAAGGTAGGGGTCATGGTAATCCAGTAAATCCAAGAACTGGTATTGATGCATTCTGAAGAAAATGCATCCATGTAATGCTTGAGTTAAATTTGGGCATTGGAAATGCGAGTAAATTGTGAATAATGTAGGTAATCAGATGCAGAATTTAGAATATGCACAATCTCAAGGAAATAACATGACACAGCCTCAACAGGCACAAGGTCAGAGAATGCAAAATCCTACTGTATCTCAGTTAATGCAAATGCCCCAAGCGTCAAAGCCTCAATAGAATGTACAGGTGCAAACGTACAATGTAAATCAGAATCAGCAGTCGAACAGAAATTCTTTCCAGAACCAGAATGTAGTAAAACAGTATTTGATTCAGTTAGACAATTTTGACCAGGACCCGTGCCTGAGGGGGGAGGGGGAGTGCGTGCTTGGCGCAGTCTTAGAGGTAGTCCCAGAGTGGGCCTTATGTGGAAGGAGAAGTGGATGGGACTCATGTCTCATTCCTTGTCGACACTGGTGCTACCCACTCTACAGTAAAAACAGCAGAGGTTCCTAACCTACCTCTCTTGGGAGAAAGTATCCAAGTTGTAGGAGTTACAAACTAAAAGTCGTCCACCCCAATTTCGGAACCCGTCATTCAAAATAGGGTCCTTCAAGGATCGACATCAATTTGTGGTGTGTGATACAAGTCCAGTGAATATGCTTGGACGTGACTTACTGTGTAACTTAAATTGTTCCATTTACTGCACACCAAGAGCTATTGAATTTCACACAAATGATGGAACATTGCTTTTAAACGTATCCTCTCCTGACGAGTGAGGACTTGTCCATTGAATTGAGAGACACTGTGTTACCTGAAGTCTGGGACTTTACAGGTAACGATATAGGACTAATCAAAGGTGTTGAACCAGCCTGAACCACTGTCAAAACAAATGCAGACTTTCCAAGAAGCCCATAATATAATTTGACTCCAGATAATATTGCCGAAATTACTCCTGTGATCGATTCCATGATTGAGCAAGGGATATTAAAGGAGATAATGGGAAGTCCATGTAAATCTCCAATAATTGGCTTGCAGAAGCTGGACGGCAAGTATCATATTGTGCAGGCTTTGTGTATGATGAATTTGATTGTTGTTCCATCTTGTCCCCTGGTATTGAATCCAGCTGTGATATTGTTCCAACTTCCATGCTAAGCTGAATGGTTTTCTGTTATCGACTTATGTGAGGCATTTTTCTCAATCCCATTGCATGAGGATAGCCAATATCATTTTGCTTTCCATTTTGGCAGTCGTGTTTTGGAATGGTACTGAGTCTCACAAGGCTATACGGAGAGCCCCTCAATCTTGAATCAGATGCTTAAAAAGAATCTTGTGTCTCTGGTGATGCCAAATCATTCAATGCTAGTGCAGGTCTTTGACAACCTACTGGTGGCGTCAAATACCAAAGAAGCTTGCAGAATTGATACTATTGCACTTTTGAACCACTTAGCAGAGAACGGACATAAAGTATCCACGAGTAAGCTATAGTTTTGCAAAACAGAAGTCTTGTACTTAGGACCTCACATTGAGAAAGGAGTGTGGAAAGTGTCACAGGAAAGATTCTTAACATGAATCCTCAGAAAATTCAAAAAGAAGTCTGCATGTTCTTAGGAATGGTGGGCTATTGTAGACAGAGGATTCAAAATTTGTCATTGACAGCAAAGCCGCTACAGAGGTTGACACACAAAGACATGTCTGATCCGGTACCTTGGGATGGCAGTTGTATGACAGCCTGCACTGGGCTGTGAGAATGCCTTTGCAGGGCACCAACATTGGGAATGCTTGATTACAATAAATGCTTTGTGTTGTTTTGCAGTAAGAGAGAAGGCTGCACTCTTTCAGTGCTGACATAGACACATGGAAGCAATCGCAGACCTATCGCCTGCTTTTCAGCTACTCTTGATCCTGTTGTGGCTGCATTACCTGGATGCCTGAAAGCGGTTGCCTCTGTATGTGTAAGCCTTGAGCAGTCGAAGGTATAGTCATGGGACATCCACTGACTGATTTGTACCTCATTCAGTGGCGATACCGCTAATACGTACTCATGCACAGTATTTGACAAAAAGTCATCTGACTAAGTGTGAACAGATCTTGCTTGATGCAGAAAATGTGACACTAAAAAGATGCATGATTTTGAACCCAGCAGCCTTGATTCCATTGCCCGGAAATGAGAATGAGACTGATGAAGTTGAAAATGATTGTTTGGATGTGACTGAATTATGTACAAAATTGCTTCCTGATATTTTGGATGAGCCATTGCCTGAATCTGATCATGAATTATTTGTCCATGGATCCAGCTTGAAAGACAAGGAAGGAAATCTGAAAACTACCTATGCAGTGTATACAGTTGGAGGTGTTGCGGAAGCATTGTGGTTGCAAGGCGTGCACTCTGCCTAGGTCGCAGAACTTGTCCCCTTGACGCAGGCTTGCAGCATTTCACAGAAACTCAGAGTTACAATTTATACTGATAGTCAGTACGACTTTGGGGTCGTACATGACTTCGGGCAATTATGGTTACAGCGTGAGTTCATGACATCCTCTGGGTCACCAATACGAAATGGGGAAAGCGTGAAAAACCTTTTGTAGTCCCTACAGTTGCCTGCCCAAGTTGCAGTTGCGAAGTGTATTGATCATAAGCAGGGCACTGACTATATGACAGTTGAAAATCGATATGCCGATAAAATGGCAAGGTATTGTGCACTTAATGTGCATACATTTAATGAGAAAATATTGAAAGAAACATCAGACATCGCAGATTGCAATTTATTGTTGTCAGCAGTAGATACCTGGGACGAGGTGAGAAAGCTGCTGGAGGAAGTGACAGAAACTGAACAGCAAGGCTGGGTGCGAGCAGGCTGTAGCAAAAGAGATGACGATGTGTAGGTTTACACTGATGGAAGTCCTGTATGACCTGATAGTCTATTGTCACCTATGGACAGATACTATCATGGTCCTGTGCATGTGGGAAGAGATGCAATGATGAACCGTTTCCAACAGGTGTGGTTCAATCCCAGTTTCAGAGTGACAGCAGAGACGCTGTATTATAGGTGTGTGGTGTGTCAACAATAAAACCGTGGAAGAAAAACACAGGTTGTCATGAGATGCATTGGTAAATCCGCAGGTCCCTTCAACCAAATGCAAATGGACTTTATCAAAATGCCCCTTTGCAACGCCCTGAAGTATGTTTTGGTCATCATGCGCATTTTTTCAAAACAGGTTGAAGCTTATCCAACAAGCGGGAATGATAGCCTGACTGAGGCAAAATTATTGTTAAAAGAGTTGATTCCACGTTTTAGATTTCTAACTTCTCTTGAGTCATATCGAGGACATCTTTTCACTAATGCGGTCCTGAATCTGTTCAATGCAGCATTACAGGTTGAGCAGAAGCTCCTTTGCAGTTACCATTCAGAAGCTTCTGGATTAGTGGAGCAGGGGACTGGCACATTGAAGTTCAGATTGGCGAAGGTGTTCCCTTCAATGCCTCTGGAGTGGGCTGATGCACTGCCTCTTGTGTTGATGAGTTTGAGAAGTACATCAGACAGGAGAACAGGATTGTCGGCACACAAAGTGATTATGGGCTTAGTGATGAGACTGCCAGCTATTCCTGCTAACGCTCTTGTAAACATTACAGATGACCTCACTTTGGATTACTGCAAAGGTCTGGCTGACGTGCTGCATTCTGTGAAATTACCAAGAAACTGGTATGGAAGTTGTAATATGGGAATAGTTTTTCCAAAAATATATCATGTTAAAGATTTTAAAGGAGAAAACAAGGATGTGAACAGGAGAATGAAGAGAAGTGAGAGTGCAAGTGAAATAGTAGGTGATATTTTTGGAGTTCTAAAACCTTCAGTAGGAGTAGCATTAAATAAACATAAAATTAGACAACTTTCTACTATAGTTCATAAATGAGCCACCAGCGCAGCTGGGGGGTTTACTGATGTAGATGTAGAAATGATTTTAATAAGATCAATGGTGATTCAAAATCGACTTGCCTGTGATATCCATCTTACGAAGGGGGGTGGAGTTTGTTGATTATTACAAGTTTAACGTTGTTGCACCTACATACCAGTGAAAAGCAGAGACTTAGAAAGTTACATCAAAAATATTACTAATTTAAATAAAGACTTAAAAGATTTGAAATCAGATGGTGCCTGGGAAACGATAGGTATGGGGTTGTCAACTGTTAACAACTGGTTAGGTAACTTAGTAAATGGGTTAGTGATTTCCATTTTGAGACCTTTAGTGGCAATCTCTTTGTGCATAATGCTGATAATATTATCTGTCAAATTTTGCAGATACAGAAAGGGCAAACGAGGAGTGTAAAGAACGAGAACTGATCTTAAAATAGACGATGAACAATGTAAATATTATGATGAAATTAAAATTTTAAAAGAGAGCAGAAGAAACAGGTTAAAGACAACCAACCCGTAATCTGTGTTGAGATCGGATGTGGTAGATATTGTGATGCCTTGATTTGCCATCAGAGGGAGGCTTGATGAAGCAAAATATTTTAAAACATCTTACATGATACATTTACCGATTTTAAGACTCAAAGAACTGAACGTGCACATTGCACGTAAAATGAGAAAAGACAGCAATAGAGACAAATGAAGTAACAGCACGGTAAAAGCATGCTTGAAAGAGTTAAAGAAGGAGAAAATACATTGCTAATTAGTTAAAGTGGTTATTAATAGGTTTTTATTAGCAAACTATGTATAAGCTGATGTATTAATTACTCATTTATTGAAGAGACTAATGATCTAATGATGTGGCTTAGCATTTATACTGCCTTTCATTGAAATGCATTAGAGCAAAATATGGCGCTAAAAATGCGATAAAAGTAGTTAGGAACTTGAAATTGATCAATTTGATAGTAGAGACCATAACAAACATAAAAGTTAAGAAACAACTTTAGTAAAAAGTTTTTTAAGAATCAATTTCAAGTATGGATTTTGACAAAATTGTGGCAGCTGAGGTTAATACATTTTGTGTAATAATACATTGGTTAAACATTTATTATTCTTCTCTAATTATGAAATGATGATTTGATGCATTATATTTGATTCTAATTGAGTTTAATTAATTGAACCCTAACATATGCATTTAAGGCATTTTAATCATTTTCATTCTTAAGCTGCAATTTTCCCTTTGCAAGCACAATCGTTCTTCGGTATTTTAGCAAATGTTGCTTTATTTGTTCCATCAATGCTTCATGTTAACATTTAAAGGACATTCTTTCAAAGTTCACATAGAAATGGCTCGGTGGGAAAGTCAACTCCAACCCGATGCCATAGACAGTTACATTGCATATTCTTACCATTGACAAAACTGTGAGGCCCGGAAAGCCAAGTTGTTCTCATGAACATCATGGAAAAGTATGAGAGAATGACAAAATGTATTTAGTAATTTCATACGTAAATGAATTATGTGGTGGACTGTCCACCATGGGGGGATATCATACCACCTAAGGTGTCATAGAGAGTATAAAAGAAGAAACCCCAAAGGAGGCATCATCAATACTCACAATGCTTTTAGATTCGCAACGATTCGCAACGCTATTATTATTTCTTTGTGACACTACGCAACACATCGCTTTTGATTTTTATTTTCTATGAGAGACAGTTGAATGCTTTCCTATGATTTTATAACCATCCCTTGAAATTCTATTTTGGTGTGCTTTTGCCGATACTGCTGCCATGAGCAGTTGATCTGGAATCCTTCTTTTTCCAAACTATTTGATTTTCCCTTTTTTCCATGTTCATGTACTCGCCCTTAGAAGGACTCTAACTTAATCCTTTACTCTCTTTGACTTTAGAGTTTTAGATGCTGTTAGAAAACTGAACCATCCATCTATCTTCAATGGTTGTAGGAATCTGTAATCTTGTATCTGAAATCTGTTTTAAGCCCTCCTCTTTGGATTTTAGTCTCTGACAAAATGTGTAGTCATGCTGTAATATTAGAAATTGCGTATTTTTATGGATGTTGAATCATTAATGCAATAACAAACAATCTACATTGCCTGAGTCCATTATTCTGTCCTGATGTTCTTTCATTGAACTAAGTTGTATATTCTATTGGTTTTAAATGTGTTGTAGGGAAAATCAGCAAATCTTTTCAGAGTATCACGTTTTGCATCTTTTATTCTGTGTTGTAGTAGCAGAGCTTCTGGTATGTATCATTCTAGTTAGACTTAATTTCTTTACGAGATTGGGTTTTTCCATTGCAGTATTGTATTTTTATAGCATGATCCTGAGGGTGGTATATTTGAACTTGATCTCAAATTTGTAAAGTAGCCATCAATTAATGGACCTTATTGGGTGGATAACCTGTGTGGTATGGACACCCAAATTCCCATCCCTTTTATCGGCAGAGAAAGAGCCATTAGAGTACTATTCACCTCTGTGGTAAAGGTAATGCTGTGATCCATATAATTGTAGAGGGCCCAGTACGGTTAGAGGCATAAAAGAGGATATAGCAGGAGTAAAAACGTAACCGCGTCCGCTGGAAGAGGGGCATGGTCAGAAATTGTACCAACTTTGATTTCATAAATATGGACCCTTTGAAGGATTGCTGTGTTTGATAGAAAAAAATCAAGTCTGGACTATGGGCTGGTGATTGATAGGTGTATTTCTTCCCTGTGGGGTGTAAGAGTCACCAAGGACCTTGGAGCGAGTGGTCCAGCATGATATCATGGAGAATGACTCAGTTGTTCCTTCGTCTGATATCAAGGCTGACAGTTTTGTTCCAAGATAAGATCCAAGATCAATGATTATTTTATTGGAGATGAATTCTGCCGACAGACAGTTCCTATTATAGGATAACTAGGAGTTATTTTCCCCCGTTGGGGTATAGACAGATCCGAGTATTAAGATTTGATCAGAAATCTCCATATGGGCAAAGGCATATCTTCCATTCATATCTGTCAATGTTTTTTTGCATTTGTGTCAAAAGCCTTTATGGAGGAGCATAGCCACTCTGTTTTTTTCTGGGTGGAATAGACGGAATTAATTTTGGGCAGGGTGGGTCTTTGGGGCCTGAAGAGGAGATGACCTTTCCCACCCTGTCTTGTTTAAATTTGGTAAATTCAGCAGCACCGAGGCGAGTTTCCTGCATGAGGACTATATCAGGCTTTTGTAGTTCCAAAGAAGGCCACAGCCTTTTTACATTTGATTAGTGGGTCGTGCTGTTTAGATTAAGTGACCAGATGTTCAGGTCTGTCATTCAGTGCTGTGCCATGCCGCTTCTCTAGTGAGATTAGAAAGGGCTGATATTGTTTAAATACTTTGCAGTAAAAGTGTTGTAGAGTACATAAAAACAATGCAAGTGGTAGCTGGATGGTCAGATTATTGCCTTCATGTCCCACAATTAGGCAGGTTGGTGCACTTTTGATTGGATAGTAGAGGCTTCTAATGAGCTAGTCTTCACTCTACATTACCAGTAACCATATTGTAGGAACCTTAAAGTTAGTTGAAATCTTGATGTGTCCCTTAAGGGTGTTCAATCATTTAGTAGTGGGGGCTCCAACCCTACATTATGGTTTCAGATGGTATTGCAATTTGTCTCTATCCATTTGACATGTGAGTGCCTCTTTCCTATAGTCTCTATTGGTGCCTCTACATCTGCTGGGATTAGCAGTGGTATCTAAGTGCACTGCATGAGTGAGCCGCTGGGTCAGTTCCATGGCAGTAAGTTGTGCATCTATATGCTCGAGCCAAAGGGCCTGATTACGATGACGGTGGTACCGCCACCGACAGCCCGTTGGTGGTGGTCCCACCGCCATTGTAATAATGTTTTCCGCCCACCACATTAGGATGGGTGGCGGATAGGTGGCGGTCGGAGAGACCGACCGCCATGGATCCAGACGGGCTCAAGGAGCCCATCGGAGCATCAGAGGGAAATCCAATCCCTACAATGGTGGCAGAGCCTGCCAGGCACTGCTGTAGAGATTATGATGTCCCTCCCTGCTGGCCGCGTCATGGCTGTTTAACCGGCATGAAAAGGCTGGCAGAAAGGGACATTGGGGGCCCGTAGCAGGCCCCCCTTCCCCCTGGCCCACAGTTATGGCTTTGGGGGGCACCTATGGTGCCCCCCTACATATCCCTGCACCATGTGGCAAGCACCGCATGGTGCCTGCCACATAGTGCAGGGATAGGCTGAATGTCTATTTTTTGTACTGTGGCGTGTGCTGCAGCCCGCAGCACACGCCACAATACAAAAGATACACTTTGCAACAGCCTTGAAGGTGGTCGCATTGTAATATCATTGGCGGGACAGCCGACAGCAAGTCGGGTGGTCCCGTCTCCGATATGATGGCGATCGAACGTAAGTCCACCCGCCATCATAATGAGGCCCAAAGTTCGAGTTCCGCTGGAAATCTTTAGTTTTTCTGTTTATAGTCACTAGCTTAATTGCTGGATCTATGAGTCCAAACCCCAGATCGAGTCTTTTGAATGCAGGCCCAGAAATTCTATCAGAGTATATACGTTTCATAAAAGAAATCAGTGGAGAAGGATATTTTATGGCCGTTGAATGTCTATGGGCTATGTTTCTTTGCTTGGGAAAAAATGGCATGTGCCTGTTGGAATCTTTCGAAGTTGGTGATTATTGGGTGGGGTGTGATTTGGGCAGTTGAATTGCGTGCCAATGTCCTGAGTGCATGCTGAAATTCCAATGGTGGTGAGAAATTAATTCCCGTTATTTTCAGAGAAAAGGTTTGCAGAAAGTGCATGACATCTCGGATTTCCTTTGTCTCTAGTGGCATTTTATGTATACATTATTCCTTATACAAATTATTCTATGACTTCGATCCTTCATATCGGTGAGTTTCTGTATGGGTCTTCCACAGTTCCGTGCTTCAGGTCATTGTCTCTGACACTTTAATATCTGAATCCTTCAGTCTTTTGTCCGTTGTGTCTAGCTGGCTTTTCATGTGAACAATTTCTCCCTTTAGTGCTTTAAGCTCATTGTTTGTTTCTGTATTGAATTGTCCCACTGTGGATATTGTGGACTGAATATTATTTAATTCAGCCATAATGGAATCCAGCGTTACTCCGGAAGTTGCCATGTTTTCAGCCTCATGCAGGGTTTCGTTTTGGGCCGCTTCTACAGATGTCAATCAGCACCACCAGTTTAAGCAGGCCAGGAGGCGACTTGCTGTCAGAAGCACTGATGGCAGCACTGGCACTTCCCAGGTGACAAATCAAAAAGAGGTCATCGAAGGATACATCTTCAGAGGGTTCAGTCCTCAGGTGTCTGGCTCATGACTCACGGTCTCATAGGAGTCATTGCATGAGGGCAAAGGTGGCGAGTTCATGAGGACTCCAGGCTGGACGTTCACTTGTGATTCCGGTTTGTTTTGCCCACTCTCTCTTTGCGACAATGTTCGTTGCGGGGCTCACACACACCGGGAGTCCCGCATCTCAAATTGGGTCACCAGTTGGGACCAGGCCATGAATTAGGTCCGTAGAGGATAGAAGGCTCACAAGCTGTACTAAACACCCGCCATTGTAGTTGCAGCATTGCTCAACCCCCTAAAGCCAAGGGGCATATTTACGTTCCCTGGCGCATCCCTGCAAATCAGCAGGGATGCGCCAGAGAAGATGCGTCACGCAAGTTTGCCCTTGCGCCACCGCTGATACGCCGCATTTACAATGCGGCGCGCCGTGGCGCACGGATGGGCAGATGCGTGTCGCATCCCCCGACGGAAAGGCTCCAGCAAGGCTCGGGGGTGCCCTATGCCTAACATGCTGCGTCAATCCTTACGCCTGCTTCAAGCAGGCGCAGGGTTTTGACGCAGCATGGGCGTAAAAGTGACTCAGTGAAATCTTGTAGATTTCACTGCGTCACTTTTACGAGGCGTACCTGCGAGGGAACGCCCACCCTGCGCCGGAACGCCCACATGAAACTTGATGCAGGTTTCATGTGGCGCAGGGGTTTACAACGTGACGCATCTAAATATTGCGCAACGTGGCGCATGTTTTGCGACGCCGCTGCGTCACATAAGTGACGCAACGGCGGCGCAAAAGTGGCGCAAGGGGCTCGTAAATCTGCCCCCAAGTTTTTAATGACATCCAATTCAGTGACAAAGAGCCTTAGTGTGCATACAAACAGCGCCTTTTCTCCGGGAGCTGACCTGTCCTCATATGCAAAAAATAAAATCAGCTGTTGATCATGGTTAACACTAGTAGCAACATATGTGATGTCTTCATGATTTGCTGATACATTATTATGTACACATTGAGAAGCCAAGGGGTTGATAAAAGAAAAATCCACTAATAAAATACCTTACAGCACATACAAATGGTGTTAAGCTATATCCTGAAGTTAACTGCTCTTCATTGGGGATGGGCAAATTCCCTTTTCGCATCACTGGGTTAACATATGCAAGTTGCCCCTGCCTGCACTAGATTATAAGTAGGGAGAAATGCAGACAAAAAGCCCTGTAAAACAAGAACTTATTAGTCAGGGCATTGAAGGGAGCAAAGAAACAGAAATTCTTGTTCCGCACTGTGGCCACCCTTTGTAATTAACTTAAAGGTAATTACATTACTTTAATCACATTGGTCGGCACTTCGCAGTTCTCTTCAAAGAAACCTTACCAGTAGGGGAGCTTGAGTGCAGTGCCTGCCTACCAGGAGGCCCTGCAGGCAAGCACTGCACACACCACCCTGCATGGGAAGTTGCTTTGAAGTGCACTGTGAGGAACTGGACAATGTATTCACATTAATGTAGCTAGCGTTAAGGTAAATACAGAGCCCAGGCCCTAACAATTCTTCAAAAATCAGCTGTGCTTTTTTTCTTTCACGAAGGAGCAGGTCAGATCTAATTCATGTTCACAGGCAGAAGAAAAATGGGTGAAATCACTGCGTTTTGCTTCTGCTCTGGAAATTCGCCCAACTCGACTTACCTAATTGCCCACGTTTATAAATTAATTTGAGGGTTGACTCTTGCCCACAGAACAGAATGATGCTATGAGTCATTATGTTCAAAATAGTGGAATCAGAGGGCCTATTAGCAAGGGCTTGATCGCCGCTTTAGCGGCACTTTTTGCCGCTAAAGCAGGGATTTTTTTATCGCCCTATCAGCAAGCTGTCGCTAACAGGCGTTAGCGACAGCTTTCTGGCGATAGCGGCCGGTTTTCCCATCGCCTTGCATGCCAGCGATAATTAACGCTAATGACAAGCAAAGTAGGCGTTCCGAACTAAACGCGACTGAAGACAGTCGCTAACACAACTTCCCCCTATTAGCAACGCAGGCGAAGCGATAAAAAAAGTCGCGCTAAGCGCGATTATCGCTAGAATTTAACACCTGCTAAAAACATGACTTACCTGTTTCTTCAATGGGAGGTGGATTGTCAGGCTAAGTCCACCATGAGCGACAATGCGCGAATATCGCTGGATTTCCAGCGATATTCACGCATTTCGCCGCTATCGCTGGATATTTTATCGCATTGGAGATAAACGTTGCTAATAGCGTGTTATCTCTGCGATAATATCCAGCGAAAGGCGGCGATAAAAAAAACGCGCTAGGCGCGGTTTGCGATAATTATTGCAAGTTGTTGCTAATATCCCCCCTAGACTTTACCCCAAGCTACCAGACCTTTTTTAAAAAGTTCATTACGAGGCCAAATGGCCCGGAGCTCGTGAATGTTTACTTTCTCATCAGGCTCCACCTTCTCAGAGTTGGTGTGATGGCCCTATATTGTTAACCGAGGCAAGCACAAAGGACACCTTAAGAGCAAGTATAGACATCCAGAATAAAGGGCTTCCAAATTAAAAAAGAAATATCGAAATCCGGACTTCTTGTCTGTTTCCACACCATATTCTATCAGACACCAAATATTATGGTTGTCGCTTAATAGATGTACTTGGAATGGAAGGCTTCATGCACTTTCCAATCAGGCAAGTACTGGCTATATAAATGTAATCAACTTCCTTTTTATAGATTAGCATTAAGAATTTCATTATTGCATCTTGTTGTACAATCATAGTACCTTAACTCCCATTAACAGAACGAGTGACGGTAAAGCACGTAGGGGCATATTAGCAAGGGCGGTATCGCCGCTTTAGCGGCACTTTTTGCCGCTAAAGCGGCGATATTGTAATCGCCCTATTAGCAAGCTGTCGCTAACAGCTGTTAGCGACAGCTTAATGGCGAAAGCGGCCGTTTTGGGTGCCGCTTTGCATGTCAGCGATATTTATCGCTAATGACATGCTAAGTAGGCGTTCCCAACTAAAAGTTAACAGAAACAGCCGCAAACACAACTACCCCCTATTAGCAATGCGGCCCCGGACCCGGGTAGCGATGACAAAAGTCGCGCTAACCGCGGTCATCGCTGGAATTTTTACACCAGCTCCAGACATGACTTACCCATCTTCACAATGGGAGGTGGATTGTGGGGCTGAGTCCACCATGGCTTATCAACAAGCATTCCCCTATCGCTGGCCTATTATCGCTGGATTCCATGCGATAGACAGGCATTTCACCGCTATCGCTGGATTTCTCATCGCCTTGGAGATACGCGTTGCTAATAACGCGCTATCTCGGCGATCAAATCCAGCGATAGCCGGCGATAATAAAATAAGCGCTAATCGCGCTTTGCGATATTTATCGCAAAGCGTTGCTAATATGCCCCATTGATTTTATCAGTGAATTGGTGGAGTATGAAATAATTGAAATTGTATCAGGATTTTTGATTCGGATGGTCTTCTTAATTACTCAAAGTGCACTATCTCTATGATTCTGAGGCTTGTTGAGATGCTACGATGACACCTGCCATTTATGTTATTAAATACTGCTTACATGATACATTATGTTTGTACCTCACTTTTATTACTGTATATTGACGTCCCACATTTTTTCTATTTTAAGACTGGTTTCCCTGTATGTCATATCATTAGTTATATTATTACTGATATAAGATGATTTAATGTTCTTTGTATGTATGGAGTGATGTCTAATATTAGTAATAATGGAAGGAGTGGTAGAGGTTATGGTTAAGTGAATTGATTGTTGTAGTTCCTGTCTTTTGAGGCTTTCTAGCCAGTATTCTCTCACTTTAAACTAAACCTTAACTACAGATTTTCCCAGTGAATATAAATATGAATACAATCAATAATAGAGGATTGCAGAAGCTAAAATATAAAACACAAGCACAAAAATCACAAATGCAGTGCTTACAGCGGACGTCATCATATGATTTTGGAAGTTCAAAACCAGTTTTTGCCTATTGAGCTCAATGGACATGGCTTGACTGCGTCATAGAGAAGACTAGAAATGTCCCCGCTGCCACCATGAGGGCCTGTTTTGTTGCAGAAGAAAATAGTTTATATGTACTGTGGGAGACCCCGTGCTAAATATCAGTCTTGGCTCCTTTTTCTGAAAGCTGCTAGTTGAACTAATCCTGACACTCAAACCCCCTTAAAGAGGTCAGTCTTGCTCTCTGTTTGCTTGGTGGTATGTGTAACTGGTATTAGAATTATTTGCAGGTTTGCCTTTAGATATTGTGGGCCTGATGTACAAAGATTACATTCATAGAAACTGGACCCAAAATGCGCATTGACTTTTTGCGAATACAATCTGCTTTTGCAAACCAACCTATGCACAAATAAATTGGTTCACAAAATGCCAAATCATAGGGGTGGAGACACAGAAAGACCTGCCTAATTAATATTAGTTAGAAAGACCGCAATTTGCGCCCCCTTGTGATTGGCTACAGTCACAGGGATGGTAGCCAGCAAAGGACATCAGACCACCATCCCTGTGACTAATTTCCAAAGCTGACAACTTTTTTCATAAAACAGCGTTGGTATGGGTTTCTAATATTCAGCTATCACAACCTTGCAATTCAGGATTTGCAAATACTAAATCACTTTGCACATCCGGCACCAAGACTTGCCCTGACAATGGGTGTCTTTTAAATTTGCGAAGGGGAAATTTTGCCTCTGAGACATCTTTGATCGCCCAACTGTATCTTCACAGTCTGTCTTCTTTGCCTATTCAAAACCACTGTTGACATTCCCTTAAAAATATGTGCTTTTCAATTTAGACCGGCAATTCCGTTATATAAATGTTTGAATTCAACTTGCAAATTCGAAAACTATTATCGGCGACGGAGCACCATTAGGGTAGAAGGGCTTTAGGGCAGAAGCTAAGAACCTAAACCCAAAAATCGGGGAATTGACAATGTCCCAATTGAGCAAATTAAAACGGCTGTCCGGGTTTGTAAAGTCCCTGAATTTTTTCTGGTTCTTAAATACGAAAAACTAAACACAGTTATGCCCTTAGCATATCAGCATAAGTCTTTCCAATCATTTTTCCCATTATTATTTTAAATGCTGGAGAATATGACGAACGAGTAATGACTAAATACCTGTTATGAGATCAGCTTCGGAAATGTATAAAATATTCTGATAAATGGTGTCGTCTTATACTAGGAATTCTTTTTTTATCTGGGTTTGGATTTATAGTAAGAAACGCAGGGGCATATTATCAAAGGCTTTAATCGCCGCTTTAGCGGCACTTTTTGCCGCTAAAGCGGCGATATTTTTAACGCCCTATTAGCAAGCTGTCGCTAACAGGCGTTAGCGACAGCTTTCAGGCGTTAGCGGCCGGGTTTTACATCGCCTTGCATGTCAGCGATAATTATCGCTAATGACATGCAAGGTAGGCGTTCCCCACTAAAAGCGACTGTAAACAGTCGTTAACACAACTAACCCCTATTAACAAGGCAGGCGAAGCGATAAAATAAATCGCGCTAAGCGCGTTTATCGCTAGATTTTAACACCTGCTACTGAGGATGACTTACCTGTTTAAGGTATAGGAGGTGGATTGTCAGGCTGAATCCATCCTTGCAGTTAATGCGAGAATATCGCTGCTTTTCCAGCGATATTCTCACATTTTACCGCTATCGCTGGAAATTTTATCGCTATGGAGATAAACCTTGTTAATAGGGTGTTATCTCAGCGATATTTTCCAGCGATAGGCAGCGTTAAAAAAATTCGCGCTAAGCGCGGTTAGCGATAGATATCGCTATTCCTTGATAATATGCCCCATAATGTTCCAGCAACAGGAGTTCTACTGAGAGAGTGGCAATCACAGCCAGCAGACCCAGGTGAACTCTGAAAAGACAGGAGAGATAAAGTTAAGCCAGAATAACGTGGCGTGAGAGGCCCTTTGATGTGAGTGTGTCCCTTCCTCCCTGTACAATTAAGTTTCCGACTTTGTCTGAGTCTGACAATATTATGTGAGCGTTATTGGCTGGCCAGGATAAATGACCACACGAGAAGTTGTTTCCAAGCAACCAAAGGCTAATACCAAGGGAAATATAAATCCTCGACGCCCACTCATTTCAGCTAAGGCTGCAAAAACTGCGATTGACTTCCACTTCCTTTTACCCATTATAAAAAGACAAAAGATCCTTCACGCTAGCTCCTGTTTCATGTGTTATCTGTTGTAGCAGGTAACCGGAGTTAACTAAGTAGGCAGAGTGCCAAAAGTAGCAAGTAGTTAAAAAAAAATCGAAATTTGTTTTGAAACTTTTGATCCCAAAGGACCTTTCCTGCAAAGAGGCAGTTACAAAATAATACAAATTATGGAAACATTGAAATGGAAAACGAGGAGATGAAAAATAATTGTACCTATTGGAGTCAAAAAGTCCACTGTGTTATAGTACAAGGAAATGTAAAGCGCCCAAGGTCACTTAGTACATAGTACAAGGTATATTTAAAAAATGCAAAGCACATTTCTGGTTAGGACAAATGCCATCTACCGATGTGTATTGTTACTGCAAATTTAATAAAGTGTGGCACCTCGTCTATCTTCAATGGGAAACTAAAAAGATATTGAGATAATTGATGGGCAAATGCTGTGGCTACTTTCATTTGGTCTGCCTGTTTGAACCCCGGGTAATGACAGTACCACCCCAAAGTCAAAGGGTTAAATATTGTAACAACTTCAGAACAAATCCTGCGCATAATTTTTATTACACAATATCGACTGAATTCAAATGATTGAACTACTGTAGCTTGCATAATTTCCTGTTTTCCTTATGCCTAGGCTGACTGTATACCTCTCTCTTTGGGGGAAGTGTTGATTCACGTACAAAAGTCTTGGGGGAACTGTGAAACTGGATGTGCCACATGTGCACTGCACCAGTAGCATTCCTCACGCAATTTACAGATGCAGGACAGTCGCAAAGAGAAAGGTATGCAAGATCATTTACTTTCAAACAGACAGCACGAATGGAGATATCAAGAATCCTGACAAACACATCTATGATCACACACATTTCTACTCAGAACCTCCATTTTTGAGCTGAAAAAGTCCACCGCCTAAATTGCCCAGAGCATTCTTGTATTTAAGCTGCATCAAAACATCCTAGCTCTCTTTGGATTCAATTTTAGGACACAACCTTCCGTTTAAATTTATCAGTTAAGGGGCCACAGAAGGACTCTTTAGACAGCCAAGAACTGGGAAATTTGTACAGGTCCTTTGTTTCTCAGTAACCTATGCCATGGAGTGTTCTCTTCTTATTTTCAAGGCCTCTTGGGGAAGACTGTAGTAGCCTTAGTTACCGTAAGTGAACATTCTACCAACAAAGGAGCATTGCCCTTTTGGAGTCATCTGTACCAACTTTTATCAGCATAGGTACTAGTCTCTTAGGTGCCACAATTTTCTTTATCATGTCCTTTAACATAAAGCACATTTTAGGCATTAATTGATAGCTACTGGACCTATTTTCTACCAGACACTGACAATTGATGCATGCCAAGGCAAAGAACATTCTCCCTTGTGGATTATTTAATTGGGCAGAAAAGCTTGGGATTGAAACCCTTCTTTTGCACCCAATCCTGTACAATTATCTAGTGGACCTTCCAGGTGGAACCCACATGTTTGGTTCAGGTTTTTATACACACCCCACTGGGACTTCATAATCTAGTGGAAATTATCCCAGTCCTTCTGACATAGACATGACTTCAGTCCAAAAGACACTGTTTATGCCAATTATCTTTTCCAAGGGATCCAATGAATTTCCAGTAGGAAGTATCTATTTTTGTAACAAATCTGAGAATGGGCTAATGGGATGTTATGCTTTTATTCAAATTTCTTTTATATCCTTAACCGGCTCAGCCGCTTTTCCCTCCATGGAGATAAACCAACCTCTAATCTTATTTTGAGGACTACCTGTATTTTGATTTTTCTAAACGTAGTACATTTGAATTACCAAATATTCTAGGTTTAGAGCGGATTCATGTTTAAATTCGACATTGAACCAATGTTAGAAATCAAATTCAGGCATTCCAGATTTGTAACTTCTGATATATGTGCATATTCTGTGTGTCAGTCACCTTATAGATACAATTGGCTGTGTTGATCATCATCATTTAAGAGAATGAGAGGAATACTTAAAGAGGTAGCCACATGTCCTCCCCAGATGAATGTATATCCCATGGTTAGGCTACTTTTGAGCTACCCTACTGATAAACTCCCTCAGGTGGCATCTTCTGTAAGGTATCAGGAGTGAATATAAAGTGTATCATAATTAAAGAATGTCAAGTGCCTCACCCACAGATTGTGGCATGCTTCAACATCAGGCCAGCTCCTAGTGGGATTGGACATCCACTGATAGCCAAGTGATGAAAAGAGAGAGTGTAAATATTGAAAATGCTCATCAATCGTAGTCTGGTATACCCCAGTGGAAAGGTCCTACCCTAACATCAAGTCCCTATTAGGGTGTGTAGGAAAACTTATTCTGCGCTAAACATAACTGAATCTGTCATACCTTCAGTTATAAAGGTGTGTGTAGGTGGGACCCCAAAGTTTATTCTGTCATCTAAGCAAAAGATTAAAAACATATTGTGGCATATGAATTTTACATCCCTACTGTAAATTAAAACCGTCAATACAAACATCAATAACTATACCAATACCAGTAAAATAAACAACATGTTCCAGTGCATCACAGACTGTCCATTAAGGATCTTGCGATTTCAGGACTGAACATTATGTAATAAGGTTATATATTCTTGCGACTGTGAGAGGGGAAGAGGCAACCACAACTCAATGGCAGCAAAGGATATCCAGACATTTCTGCATTTCCAATGCAATATTAGAACCTCACCCAGTTTACTTGAAAACACGTATGGAATCACACCACACATCTTTACAAAAGGTCTAGCTCATTGTAGTGACTAAGTCCCACTAACCACTAAAGGGCATGATGTATAAATATAACCTTGCCCACGTACCTGTAATAAGTATGTACAAAGGGCATCAGAACCCTGCAATGTACTGCCTAATCCTGAGAATGTACAGAATGCCATTAGAAAGGGGTTGACAGTCGCCTCATGTCAAGAAGCCATAGCACACTACTTAAAAAATAATAATGGGATCACTTTCAATAGGCTTTGGAAAAATATCATTTTGATTTTATGAATAAATAAAGACAATTCACATAATGAATCCCCTAATGTGTGGTCACCCTTACATGTGCGTTTGCCAGTTCAGTAATTTAAAAGCAGGAAGCAGAGGAGTTTGGCAAAGTGTGACAAAGTGGATTATTAGTTGAAGTGGATGGTGGTCCTCTTCAAGCAATAATTGCACTATTCTTTACCAGGCTTGTTAGGTCTCAATAATATAAACCTGAGCTCAACCCATGTTAGCTGTAGCACAGAGAAGACAGACTTAACTTAGGAGAAATTTGTAAACCATTTATCAGCACCAAAATAGTTAGAAAGTATGGAACGCAACACAATCCCACTAGAACTTCTAAAAATAGCGAATATTTTAATGAACAAATAGACGCCAAAACAACAAAATCAGATGAAGGGAACAGGAGACATTATTTTCAGAAAGTTCAAAGCATTAACCCTTGGTATCTGGTTTCTCTAGACCTGGTCAAAGTAAAACGTTAAGGCCGACCATGATGAAATGCTTGTCGGATAGAGGGGACATGTTCATCTCGGTGGAAAGTTTACTTCCTAACTTATGAACCAAAATAATGGGTCACTGTTCCTAAGAAAAGAGGGGAGACGTCGGTCTAGAGAGTTGAAAGAGAAGTCAAAGTGACTTTTACTTGTTGCCCTCACACATCCCAAAGGATGTCATGCTTCATCATAGGGCAGATGCTCATTGTTGGGCCTGTGCTGCAATGTCATACGGGTCCCCTGAAGGGTCGCTTTGACTGACATCTTTTAATTATGCCCCGTATGATGAGTGCGAGGTAGTGCTCGTGAAATGGTGGGTGAGTCTAAAAATGACTAGAGGATATCTGTGCTACATAAATTTTATAAATGGATTCCTCTGTCATGGGTAAAAAAAAAAAACGGTTGTGGCTGCTTAAGGGTTATAATGGCCCTAAGTAGATATGATATGAATGTGTGTAAGTAAAGTTTTATACTGATTGGGTCGACATGTTTCGCGCCCTTGATGGTCTCAGGAGGAGATCCCTGGCGCCTCTTCAGGACCAAAGAAAAATAATATGTTATGCGATGGCCTCCTAAAGTTGAAGTAGTGCCACCAGTTAGATCCTAATAGTGATCTGATCTCAATGAACTTATCGGTAGTCCCCTTGGGTCAAGCTTGTATCCTGAATGTGGAAGCTCACACAGGACACAGCTGTGTGCTTGCTTTTATGAGATTGTACAGCATAGAAACCATGGTTAGCGGCTGCTTGTCTCTGTTTCATAGCTGTGTTGTCTGTAGCTCAAGCACTATCTCAGAGAAACTTTGAGTTAAATGTGTCGGCTTTAGTCAGTGCAATCACATAACAATGGCACACAGTTACACCCTTCTGAGTGTTATGGCATTGGCATTAGTGTGGGCCACAAATGTTATATATGAAATTACATAACTATATAATACTCCGGTGAACCATAGGTCAGCCCTCCTTAACTTACCTGCCCATCAAAAGTAGTTGCTTGGTGGTGTGTCCAAGATGGCACCCGAGCAGTAATGGGATTGCGGAGCTCAGTCCCCTGCCACGCGATTTTGGGCGAAACCTGAATATCCCACATACTGAAAAGCCATCTCACAGCTTCAGGAGACCAACAGGACCGCGGGGTATCATATCTGATCGCAGCGGCCCCCGCACTAAGTTCGGAGCTTTGCCAGACCGCAACCCAGACCACCTACACTCAACATGGCTGTCGCATGGAGATAACTGCAAGTAGGCTAAATTTCTGCTGCCAGGGGTCGCGCTGGACACTCCTATATTGGCAGAGGCTCTCCACCACTGTTTCTGGATATCGTGGGTGTGGGCACAGATGCCTGCCGACAACTGATGAGGAGGTGAGCGGGGTGCTCGATCAGGGAAGATGGCGACGAGGGGCCTGATAGATGCACTGGGCCTGTCTGTCTGGGACCACGGAGTGAGACTGGCCCTGATCCCCGCTGGAGATTTGATCCCTAGGAAAGGTGAAGATGCCAGTGCAGGCCAGCCATCAGTGCTGCGCAGGTTCCAGGTGCAAAGTACTGGTCGGAGGATTTCAACAATGTGGGCCCAGATTGCTCTCTATAGCAGCGCGCCCGACTGATCAGTAGTGCCCTGTGGTGTGGAAACAGGGGTCCCTCTGGCATTAACCCCTTCCTTCACACACTGCGCAGTTTGGCGGCGGGCCTCACCCTAAGTGATTATTTCTACCAACCCTACTGCATGCAAACATAGCGTAGGCCTCTTAGACTGGAGTATTTTTGAGGCACTTCTAGTCACAAAAGACATCCCCTGCATGGCGTGCTTGAACGCTGGGGACTGTGCAGTACTGTTGGGGCCCAACTGGGCTGTGTGTGTGCCACCTTGGCTGGTCACCTGATTAAGAAGACCTGTGGGGCCTGGTGATGCAGGACCTTCTCCCAAGTGGCTGGTTGGACAACCGAGTTCAAGGCTCTGGTTGCCCTGGTGTGCGATTTGGAACAGTTTCTGATAGGAATGGACCCAGTTTTATCACTATTAATTGTAAAGTGGTTGTCACACTCGCCTGCTCAGCCAAACCGCCCGTTCACTCTAGCATTGAACTGATGGGCTCTCAGTATCGGCGACACAATGGCAGGCCAGCAAAATCCCAAGAAAGATGCCTCTATTAAGGACCTCTTGACCAAATCAGCGAGCAAAAAATCTGATCCAACAAGAGAAGTCATTCCCACAACATTACCTGAAGCAGACCACACCAGTTCAGGGGAAGCGGGTGGATATGAACCGATCACTCATGCATTCTTGGATACTCTCTTTGGTGTCCTCCGGGCAGATATCATGACCTTCAAGTGTGACATGACAGCAGACATCAAGGATCTCACAAGGGAAGTGAGTGAGTTGGCAAAAAACTTGATGGTGGGGAAAAAACAAATGACTCGCATGGAGAGAAGTAGAGGCCCATCGGTGTGAACTGCTGGAACTGCGGGACCAGAACGAGGAGCTACAATACCACGTGGAGAACCTTGAAAGCAGGTGCCAAAGGGCGAAAATATGAATTAAAGGGGTTCCGCTCTGCTTCAGCAGGAGGGTTGGAAGACTACGTCTGCAGGCTAATCGCCTGGTATGCCCCAAGATATAATAACATGCCTGCATTATTACAAGCAGAAAGAGACTATCTTGTCTACTGTATGAGATCACAATGCCACTGACTTTGAGGGCAACAACATATGGCTGTATCAGGAACTTTCACCTTCTACTTTACAACATTGTCGTTTACTGAGGCTATCACAGAGTTCCTGCGGGGAAAGGGAATCCGCTATGGATGGGGGCATCGGTTCCGTCTCACCTTTGTGTGAAACAATGAGACACATAGTGTGCGCACCTTAGAAGAAGCTAAAGCCCTACTGACCATGGAAAAACCACAAGAGACTGAGATACCTCCCCTGGCAAAGTCTCTCCCACTCTTCAACAAACTCAAGATGCTCCACACAAATGAAGATAAAAAAAATTGACCAAGCCTTTGGAGGTTGAAAGTCGCCAGGAGAGAGCGGCCCTTATCCATCAACTTAAGCATCAGGAGAATGCATGCGACCTGGACACTGACTGATCATCACCTTCCCACACCACAGCAACTATGTACCCCCCCATTGCTGGAACTATAACATTGAGCACTTTCCTGTATTTGTTTGCTGATTGCCCGGGATCCAGCTCCAGCAAGCTGATGTCTTTTGTGCTGGTGGCAGGGCTCCCTGCTGCATAGATCGATGTACTATCGATCCTGGCTGCTGCGACATGGACCCCAGTTGAATTGTTGGTTGTAATCTCTGAGTGAAACTTGTTGTTTATTACTATTTCTTACACTTTTACTATTACTATTCCAACTCTCCCTATCTCAGGGTCACTACGGGATGCAGACTTCATACATTAACACTAGATGGACCGCAACTTAGATTCACAATTACTTTGCTATGCCTGGGACCCTTAGCTGCATCTCTTTATAAAATGATTGTTGATTCAAATTATTAGCTAAGATGCTTGAGGCCTCAATGCACCAGCAAAATGCTTGTCACTCCTTTCTATGTTGAGGGAATCCAGGTGTGACATCTGTCGCCTCCAAGAGACGCACCTTCTTAAGACAGATTGCAGACGTTTGCGATCCAGATGGTTGATTGCCAATATTTCTCTTCATGCACGGGGAAAAGGGCGGCGTGGGAATTCGCTTGGCCTCCCACTTCCCCGGCAGAGTTATTCAAACTCAAGCTGAAGTCCCTGGTTGACTCCTAGCCCTCTGCATTACCATACAGACGTACATGTTCACATTAGCCACCTTATATCCCCCAAATGATCATCAGGAGGCCTTTAACTTTGATGCACTGGGTCAGGTGATGACTACTGTCGATACTGATGTCCTCATTGGGGGGATTTCAACTTAACTCTCAATGCTAATCTAGACTGGTCCATTCGACTGGTGGGACATACAGACACATTTTCTCCCCAGGGATTAGAACAACTGGCTACACATGGGCTTACAGACGCCTGGAGCAAACACCATCCATTAGAGAGGGACTACACTTACTTTTCAGCCTCACATCAGACGTATGCCAGGATTGACCTCTTCTTCACAACCCCATGCCTTTTGGCCTCCACCACTGCAGTCAATATCGATACAATTGCTCTCTCTGATTATGCCCCACTTACTATTGCCTTGAGGTTGCCAACTTCCACTCACAACACCGTACTTGGCACCTCAATCATAAACTCCGAACATCTGAGGCCCACATTACAGAGATAGAGGGAATAATTCACGATTTCATAGACACTAATGATAATCCAAACACTCATATAGCAGTCCTCTGGGATATACTGAAGGCAGTGCTACGCAGCCGATTGAATGCGTTGGCAGTCCACCTAGATCGGGATAGAAGGGACAAAAGAACTGCGCTAGAGGAGAAGGAATTGGAAAAGGCACATAAACAATCGAGTTCACATAGAATTCATCGCCAACTCACAGTTTCACGCAAACAACTTACAGCTTTAGACATGGACAGGGCAGAACATGCCCTCCTACACACTAAACAGAAGTACTTTGTAGGGGGTAAAAAAGCAGGGCGCATCTTGGCACACCGCCTGCGGGCCCAGGTCGTTAGGCAGCGGGTCACCAAAGTTCAGGGGCCACAAGGTGAACGCTTAATTCAAGACGAGCAAATTGCCCAGTCCTTTAAACATCTTTATTCCGCTCTTTATTCCACCGATGACTTGGTGGAAGATGATGCTTCCTTATATTTGATGCAAGCCAATGTGGAGTACTTATCCCCACATCAACTAGATACGGACATTAAACTGGATGAGGTGTTGGCAGCAATTTCTTATTTGCAATCAGGAAAAGCACTGTGGCAAGACGGTTACACTTCTGATTTTTATAAGCTGTTTGCTACCTTCCTTGCTTTCATACTTACTCAATTATACAACTTGTTCAGTACTACGGGCTCTCTAACAGACACCATGAAGTTAGCTACCATAATGGTACTGCCTAAACCAGGCAAAGACCCTGTACATTGCTCAAGATACAGGCCAATTTCTCTATTAAATGTCGCCGCCAAGATTTTTACCATCATATTGGTGAACAGATTGGCACCATATATGCAAGGCTTTGTAGACCCAGATCAAGTTAGGTTTATCCCCGAATGTAATTGCAGCGATAACACCAAACGCTTGAGTCACCTTTTGGACAAAACTCAACGCGCTAAGTTCCCTGCACTTCTACTATCAGTAGATACCACGAAGGCATTTGACTGGGTACATTGGCCCTACTTATTCTCGGTTCTCCAGAAGGTGGGCCTTGGTGAGCAGTTTAGACACTGGGTTGGATGTAGCTTCACAGGTCCCTGGGCAACAGTTTGAGTAAACGGTTTGACTTCTTCCTCCTTTGACATCCCCGAGGCACCCGGCAGGGTTGCCCCTGTCACTAATACTTTTTGCCCTGCATATGGAGCCCCTAGCAGAACGTATCCGTAGCAACTCCACAATAACAGGGCTCACCATGGGAGGGAGGGATCATAAACTGGTTCTCTACGCCGACAATGTCATGATAGCCCTGACACATCCACTCCAGTCCTTGCCCCCTTTAAACAGAGGAACAAGAGACCTTTGGAAAAGCCTCTGGATTCAAATTAAATTTTCAGAAATTGCAGATTCTTAATTTAATGGTCCCAAAGGCCGACCAGACATTCCTGAAGCGCCTCTTCACCTTCGCTTGGGCTAAGCAGGGGGTAACATACCTAGACCTTCACATTTATTCTACGCTGACTCAAATTACAGTGAACAATTATGGCATCCTTCTGTCTAAAGCGCATTCTGATATACAGACCTAGAGGGGCTATGCGCTCTTTGGGGTTGTACGCCTTGCAGCTGTTAAGATGACTCTGCTGCCTGAGATCTTATATGTTATGTGACACTGCCACTGCAACCCCCTCCACATGCCCTGAACAAACTACAACACCTTATAGAAGACTTCTTCTGGTCGGGCAAGAAAGCATGTATAGGCAAAAAGCAGGCCTATCTAACCCGGGCAAAAGGCGACTTGGGGACCCCTCATCTCAAACCTTATTACCAGGCAGCTCAGCTTCGATACATAGTGGGATGGACCAGAGCCAGCTCGGAGAAGCATTGGTGCTTCATCAATCAAGCGGTTGCTGGCATCCACATTTGGAAGGTACCCTGGTTGCCCAAACATCACAGACTACCTGGGGGTTACATTTCACCGGTTTTTAGAGAGACTACTGGGTCCTGGGACAGGGTCCAGATACTGAAAATATTATCCACTTGCATATCCCCTCAAATGCCATTCATTGGCAATCCAGACTTTCCACCAGCGTGTCAGGAGTCCAGCTACATACAACGGCAACAGGCCACCTGCTAGCAAATAGGCGACTTTTTCAATCACACAGGGTCATTGGATTTTCCTCAACTAAAGCATCACCTTGGTATCCCATCTGCTGCCCACTGGCAGCACCCTGGCCACCTGCCACTAGGTTATCCACCTGACATTCACTCAATCGCGAGCCGGCCCTTATTGCCATTTGAGAAATGGCTTCTCACTAGAAACACAGACAAACATCTTCTTTCTGATTTCTATGCCTTTCTCAATGCTTCTCAGGCCCCCACTAAATCTGTGGGACAGTTGCACTGGAAAAAACAGTGAGAACGTCCCTTTACACCCAAGGAATGGTTAGACATTCACAAGCATGTTCACTCATCTGCACATAGTGTGTCAGGTAAAGAAATGCTTTTCAAAATAGTCCAGTACGTGTACTATACCACCGTACGAACAGCCCAATGGAAATGAGATGGGGACGCACTGTGTTGGCAATGCCCGAAGCTTCAACACTACTCGACTGAAGTGCTGGATAGCATTGACCAGATGTACGATACTCAAGTCCCCAGATTCCCAAGCTACATTTTACTAGGCCACTCAAACGCACTGATATACCCCTTGTATTCAACAAGGGGATGACCCATCACTCTCACCTTATGTGCTGCCAAGCAAGTTTTACTATCCCGTTGGGGTATTGCTAAAATACCCTCTCAACTGGACTGGCTCTACAAAATCTGGGATCTCCTTGGCATGGAAAAGCGAACAGCATCCATAGAGCACAAAATGACCCTATTTGATAAAACATGGGAACCATGCCTATGATTCTTGTTGCAGGAGTTCCTAGAGCTGACCTGTCTGGCCAATTTATGCGTCCTGCACCTCACATCAATTACCCAAACAGTTGATTGACTTCTCTGGGCATTGGCATTACACTCTTTTTCATTCTATGTGTTGCTGACACCGTCTGTCTACACTTTGAAGGCCATCATTGCACCTAGATAGATTATCTAATCTCCTTTCCTCTAACAACTTTCTCCTCCTTACCTATCTCTTTATAACGCCTTCTCCTTCTAAATACATTTCCTCACCTGCCGGTGGAAGTAGATGAGAGAGTTTTTGTGTTGTCTACTACATTAGTAAAATCAATAAAAAAAGATTTAAACTTAAACCTAAAAGTAGTTGTTTGTTAGTTTGTGTCCAGTCTGTGGATTGTAATCCAAAGATTCAGTTTGAGGGTGCAACTGTCTTTCTGGGTTCTGTTGTTGGGATGTGGGGTGATGTTGTTGTCTTGGCAATAGCCATGATTTCAACTGTTTTCTGAAGTGTATATGCTTGTGGATGCTTCGAATGCTGACTGGTAGTGAGTTCCAAAGCTTGACAGCTTGTACTGAGAAAGCAGCGTCTCCTATGGATTTCTTATGGTAAGGTGGTAGGATCATAAGTGGTTCAAGCCTGGAGCAGAGTATGCTGTTTTGTTTGTATTACTTAAATTTAACTTGTAGGTTTAGTAGTCCTTCTGCTTAGGAGGCTCTGTGGACAATGAAAAATGTCTTGAACAATGCTTTTCTAGCTATAGGTACCCAGTGGATTGATTGCAAGCCTGGAGTAATGTGTTCTCTTGGTTGAAGGAGGAAATGCACCTATAGTGCACAGCATTAATATTTAATCATATCCGAGGGCCATGCCTCTCTAAAAATATACTTATGGCTATGGGCCTGAGTGGAAATATTTGGGCTTTCAGCACTCACACCTCTCATACCTACAATAGGATGCCTCCCCTCGCCCTATTCTCATGTCCGTGTTGGGGTTATGTTGGCTTCTTAACATGTGGTAGAAGCAGCTAATGACAGGGCTTAGAAGGACATCAGACTTGACGCAGCCACAGCAGTGTTAATTGCTGACTGATGATTGCCAGTTAGCAGAACAATAGGTCCCAGTAGCAGGTTGCACCGCACACCTTGCACCCACAAAGCATGCATGAGCATGTGTACAGACACTTCCCCTGCTTCAGCTCTTCTAGAGTTGGTAGAGGAGAAATTAATCACTTGATCGAGAAAAGTGCTTAAACATTGCAAAACATTGTTGTGTATTGAAAAACTCCTACCTTACAATTAACCTTTATTTTTTCAGAAGAGTTAGTCCCTTCAAAACAAAAGTTAAGTGTCCCAAACAGTGCCTGTAGTTTGGCAATTTGCAAAGGCTATTCACTTATACTAATTCTGATACTCTTAGTTAATGATTTCCAGTTAGAACTGTACGCCTTTGGGTAGTCTTCCCCCAAACCTTTTGCCTCCCATTCTCCATTTTTGCTGCACTTACTTTTGTTGGCCTTAGGACTCTGTGCACTCTACCACTTCTAACCGGTGTACAGTCATAATATCGAGTTTTTTTTCTTCGGAGTACAAAAATATCGAGTTGGAAATATCGAAGGGACTGAATATCGACATCAAGTATATCGGTGACCAGAATATCGACATGAAGGTAAGAAATATCGCTTTTGTTAATATCGAAGTCAGTAATATTGTTTGTAAAAATATTGTTGTTAATAATATCGATGTTTATATTAGTGTTATGTATTTTAGTATGTATTTTAAATGTATGTGTTCTATATTTTTTGTTAAGTATTGTATTTTTTTTTAATATATGTATTACATTTTTAGAAGTTATTAATGTTTTTTAAAGTAAATTTTGCGTTTTAGTTCCGTAGCAGGTTGTGGGTTTATAGGGAAATAGGGTGGGAAGTAATTTAATTATAGTAAATTTAATAATAATTTTTAGAAAATATTAATTGATTTTCATTAAATTTAGCGTTTTAGTTCTGTAGCGGGTTGTGGGTTTATAGGGGAATAGGGTGGGAAGTAATTTAATTATAATAAAGTAATTATTAATTTTTATTTATTGGTATTGATAATTAATTTATTGTTAATTAATTGGTCATTAATTTTTATTAATTGATTAATTGATAATTATATTAATTGTGTTATTTTTTTAGGAGTGGGTTGTGGGTTTATAGGGGAATAGGGTGGGAAGTAATTTATTTTAATAAAGTAATTATTAATTTTTATTTATTGGTATTGATAATTAATTTATTGTTAATTAATTATTAATTGATAATTAATTTTTATTAATTGATAATTATATTAATTGTGTATTTTTTTAGGAGCGGGTTGTGGGTTTATAGGGGAATAGAGTGGGAAGTAATTTAATTATAATGAAGTAATTATTAATTTTTTTGTTTTTATTTATACATAATTTATTATTAATTAATTATTCATTGGTTATTTAATTAAAAAAATTATTTAATTGGTAAGTATGTTAATTTTAACCCTCTGCTATCCAACACTTTCCCTACAGTTACACTCTCTGGAGTGGGAATAGTAATTTTTACCCTTACGCTAGCCAACACTTTCCCTACTGTTGCACTCTCTGGAGTGGGAATAGTAATTTTTACCACTACGCTATCCAACACTTTCCCTACTGTTGCACTCTCTGGAGTGGGAATAGTAATTTTAACCCCTTCGCTATCCAACACTTTCCCTACTGTTCACTCACTGGAGTGGGAATAGTAATTTTTACCCCTACGCTATCCAACACTTTCCCTACTGTTGCACTCTCTGGAGTGGGAATAGTAATTTTTACCCCTACACTATCCAACACTTTCCCTACTGTTGTACTCTCTGGAGCGGGAATAGTACATTTTACCCCTTCGCTATCCAACACTTTCCCTACTGTTGCACTCACTGGAGTGGGAATAGTAATTTTTACCCCTACGCTATACAACACTTTCCCTACTATTGCACTCTCTGGAGTGGGAATAGTAATTTTTACCCCTACGCTATCCAACACTTTCCCTACTGTTGCACTCTCTAGAGTGGGAATAGTAATTTTTACCCCTACGCTATCCAACACTTTCCCTACTGTTGCACTCACTGCAGTGGGAATAGTAAATTTTACCCCTTCGCTATCCAACACTTTCCCTACTGTTGCACTCTCTGGAGTGGGAATAGTAATTTTTACCCCTATGCTATCCAACACTTTCCCTACTGTTGCACTCTCTGGAGTGGGAATAGTAATTTTTACCCATACGCTATCCAACACTTTCCCTACTGTTGCACTCTCTGGAGTGGGAATAGTAATTTTACCCCTTCGCTATCCAACACTTTCCCTACTGTTGCACTCTCTAGAGTGGGAATAGTAATTTTTACCCCTACGCTATCCAACACTTTCCCTACTGTTGCACTCACTGGAGTGGGAATAGTAATTTTTACCCCTTCACTATCCAACACTTTCCCTACTGTTGCACTCTCTGGAGTGGGAATGGTAATGTTTACCCCTTCGCTATCCAACACTTTCCCTACTGTTGCACTCTCTGGAGTGGGAATGGTAATTTTTACCCCTACGCTATCCAACACTTTCCCTACTGTTGCACTCTCTAGAGTGGGAATAGTAATTTTTACCCCTACGCTATCCAACACTTTCCCTACTGTTGCACCTACTGGAGTGGGAATAGTAATTTTTACCCCTACGCTATCCAACACTTTCCCTACTGTTGCACTCACTGGAGTGTGAATAGTAATTTTTACCCCTACGCTATCCAACACTATCCCTACTGTTGCACTCAATGGAGTGTAAATAGTAATTTTTACCCCTACGCTATCCAACACTTTCCCTACTGTTGCACTCAATGGAGTGGGAATAGTAATTTTTACCCCTACGCTATCCAACACTTTCCCTACTGTTGCACTCTCTGGAGTGGAATAGTAATTTTATCCTCTCCGCTATCCAATATTTTCTCTACTGTTTTAGTTAATGTAGTGCATAATGTATTTTAAAAAGATTAAAAATATTCTAATTTTTTAATTTGTTATATATATTTTTTATATTTTTATTTATATTATTGGTGTTTGTGTATATATATGTATTTATATTTTTTAATATGTTTTTTAACAATTTATGTTATTAAAATAATTATTTATAAATATTATTAAGTAAGTATATATATTATATTTTATATATATATATGTTTAATTTATTTTTACATATGTATTAGTTATAATTTTAAACATTTAAAAATATTTTTAACTATGTTTCTTTAAACTATATGTATTATTTACTTTATTTTACATTATTTTTTAAACATTAAAAAAAACGATATTTTTAACAACGATATTTTTGACATCGATATTTTTTTATCGATATTTTTGTACTTACCATTATGTAGATAGGACTTTGATATTCTTGACATCGAGATTTTTGTGTCGATATTTTTGTACCTCGATATTCTGACTGTCGATATTCTGTCAGTGACCCCTTCTGACCAGTGCTAAAGTGCTTGTGCTCACTCCCCTCAACCATCGTTACATTGGCTTAGACCCAATTGGCATACTTAATTTACTTGTAAGTCCCTTGTAGAGTGGTATACCAGATACCCTGGGTCTGTAAATTAAATGCTACTAGTGGGCCTGCAGCACTAATTGTGCCACCCACTTAAGTAGCACTTCAAAACATGTTCCTGGTCTGCTACTGCAGCCCAAATTCTGTTTTAAACTGCCATGTTGACTTAGCATTAAAATCCCCTTTCCAAGCCCTAAACTCTCCGTTTATTACAGAGCCCCATGGGTTACCAAGGGCCCAGGGCAGGGCCTTAGTAGCCCAGGGTGCAGGGTGCTGTGTAATTAACAATGTGGACATGTACTTCTAAGTTTTACATGTCCTGATAGTAAAATCATCTAAATTTATTTCTTACTACTGTGACGCCTACCCCTCCCATAGGTTAACATTGGGAATTCCTTATTACATTTAACAAGCTGCAATGCCAATTGGGAGCAGGTAGCTATGTCATGTTTTTTTACTTTGGCCTGGCCTCGTGCAACTAGATGCCTGCTGTTGGCACTTTGAACTGTTAGGCTCTAGTTTTTACAAAAAATCTTTAAAAATTCTGTACCCCGGTTCTACTGGTTGAATTTTCTTGTCAAATACTTTATTAAAATGCACTCCATTTTTCTAAATTGGTTTGGGATTTTTCTTGTGTTTTCACTCTATTACTGTTTGAGTGCTGCATAAATACTTTACACAGGGGCCGTCTACTAACTTATTTCTGCCGCCAGTACCACCGCTGGAGCTTGCTACCTCCATCTAGGAACCATACCTCTAGTCCAAGGGCAGATTCTTTTGGGGATAAGCCGCCATTGCCATCTGGCCGCTGCAGACCACAAGTCCCATCATCCCTTGCTCTGCCATCACTTCCTCTTCCGCATGGGCACTACTGAAGAGCGCTGGGATCCGTACTCTTTGGGGCCATTTACTGATATATTTCTGTCACCAGTAGCACTGCTGGAGCGTGCTACCTCCACCTGGGAACCAGACATCTATTCCAAGGGCAGATTCTGCGTGGGATAAGCCGCCATTGCTATCTGGCCGTAGGGGACCACAAGTCCCATCATCCCTTGCTCTACCGTCACTTCCTCTTCCACGTGGGCACTACTAAAGTGTTATGTAACTCCGCTGCATGCGATGTGCGCAGGCCGTGCCAAGGCCAAGGGTGTGCCCATCCTGCACCCATCAGTGACAGGAAGAGGCAGGGCTAGCTCACTGGGCTCTGCCATTAACTACTCTTGGCGCTGGGTAAGACTGTCTGATTATTTTGAAAGTGTTGGATTTTTATTAAGTAAAATCAGAGTGACTTTTGGGCAATTTAAATATTTAACAAATTGAGATATTTGAACCAGTAGTTTATAATATCTTTCTTCCTTGCACTTGCGTTTGATTGGATTATTGTCTTTTTCTTCCTGAATAATATTTATAGTTTGGGATAGGATTTCCTTCTCAAAAAAGATTAAAAAAGGAAGGCAATTGCCAAAATTCCTGGCGCAAGGAGCGCTAGGAAAATGCCCAGGCATGCAGCTGAGAATCGCACACTTGATGAAATAGACGAGCTAATAGAAGAAGTGGTGGGGTTACTTGCCCCTAAAGATAAAGGGGAAAAACAACAAGGTAGGAGGAGAAAGGGAACAGGAAAGAATGGTGACACACAGAAGGATATTAAAACGTATTTTAGTAAACCAGTCGATGACCATTCCCTAGAGGTGCCTATTATAGATACTGATTTTAGTCTTCCTTCCCCCAGTAAGTACTTCTGCAATTCCTATTCATGATCTATCCAATGAGCAAGGGTTTGAACACATCCCTATTGTAGCTAGTATTGAGTGCTCTAATCAGTATGCAGTATTGGAACACTTAGGAAATAACCAATATCCTGGGGCCGTTTCACAGAACTAATAGGAGATAAAATCCTAAACTTACTACTTTTGGTATTCACAGAAGGCATTTAGTAGTAGTAAAGTTAGGAGTCCTAACTTTACTACTACTAAACTGAGACAAAATCCTAACTTTACGACTTTCGGTATTACAAAAGGCATTTAGTAGTAGTAAAGTTAGGAGTCCTAACTTTACTACTACTAAATGCCTTCTGTGAATACCAAAAGTAGTTAGTTTAGGATTTTATCTCAGATTCGTTCTGTGAATCGGCCCCACTGTGAGCAAGGTGGCTGACACTTTAAAGAATAATGTGGGTGAGGGAAATGAGGATTTAACTGAACAGTTAGATTTGATAAGGGGGAGATTTGGAGCCTGCGGGATTGTATGGGTAGACTGGCCAGAGTTGTAAATGCAAAATTAGATAGTCTTTCAAGTCTAGTAATGAAGATAAGTTCCTCATCAGAAGACAGCAAAAACAAGGTACCCCCAGCCCACCCCAAGCACTCTCCCACCTATAAAGATAATATAACTGGAACTAAAACTGGGAATACAGATACTGGGGGTAATCGTAGAATAGGTTCAATATCTTCTCACCTAGAACCCCGGGAGCATATGGATGCCTTAAATTATACATCTAATTTAAGACAGGGGACTTCTTCAAACACCCAACCCAGACAGAGAGAGATTACTATACATGGTAGTCATGGAAAAATGAGTAGCTTTGACTTCAATAATTCTGTGATTAAGCCCCATGATAGCTATATCATAAATGTCCCTAAAATCTCCCACGGAGCTAGGAAAATGTATGATTCACTAGTTAATAAATCTATCCATTGGGTAAGACATACGAGGGGGTGTAGATCTATCATGAGGGAGGACCTAGTGAATGCATAGGGGCATAGTAACAAGGAAGTGGTGAAGTGAGGCGTTAGCCGTCATGGCTTAACACCTCACTTCGCCACTTCAGAAACACAAGGCTGCACCATATTCACAAGGATATGGTGCAGCCTTGCGTTTCCCACTGCGCTGGCGCTAAGTGTAACAGCTTAGCGCCAACGCAGGCACCCTTGCATGGTGCAAGGGTGTCTGCGTGCAAGGGAAGATTGTGTATGTACAGGAAGGTCCCCCTTCCTGCACATAAACAATCTTGAAATGCCGTTTTGTGACTTCTATGTGTGCAGCTTAATGCAGCACACACAGAAGTTGCAAAACGGCATTTTAAAAATGATTGTTTATGTGCAGGAAGGGGGACCTTCCTGTACATACACAATCATTGACCTTTGCTGTTTTCATGTGTGCTGCACAATGCAGCACACATGAAAACAGCAAAAATGAGGAGAAATTAAACATTTCTCCTCGCTTCGCCAGGTTAAGACCAGGTTTTCCCTGGTCTTAATTCTAGCGCTGCCTCCTATTTATGCTGCTCTTTTGAATAGGAGGCAGCATCAGAAGCAATGGGCGTTGCGGTGGAACGCCCACAGCAACACCCGTTGCCCTCCCCTTTCACGCTAAGTATAGCGTGAAAGGGGGCCTTATTCACAAGGCAGCGTTAAGCCACGTTAAGTGGCTTAACGCTGCCTTGTGAATAAGGTGAAGCCCCTATCCCCACAAGAACGTCGAAAAAAGTGACGTTCCTGTGGCGATAGGGCTTGTGAATATGCCCCATAGTGTTTCACTAACACTGACCAACAGTTTGATTATATAGGGCTGAAATTAAGCAGTCAGGAACTGGCCACAGGGTTAATTACACTCAAATTATGGTTCAGACCTAATATCAGGTCACAAATAAGATTGAAATTGAACTCCCCAGTGCAAATATCGGCACAAGCACTCTGAAAGGACCACAAAACCCAAATATCTCCTAATTCTTTTAGACCAAGGGAGGATTTGCATCTATCAGAGAATGATTGACTTCAGCTGATCTTGAGTAATTCTGCTCCATTAACAACATGTACGGGAAGAGCCTAACTTTCCCCAAATTAGGAAGGGGTGCTAAAAGAACTAACCTTAGATACAACATTAACGCACAATACCAGCATATTGCTGGGCCTTAGAAAAGATCCACCAACCCAGGGAGCTGAGTCCCTGCGCATATCATCCTATGTAGTAAGGAGTGAGGCAATAAAGAATGACTACATTAATATGTGGTGCTGGAATTTAGCAAGGATTAAAGCAAAACTTTCAGACCCAGAGTGGGGAGTTTTTATAGATCATTTCCATATTATACTCCTCCAGGAAACATGGGCTATTAAACCAGTGCAAAGGTCTGGATTTATTGCATTTAGTACTAATGCATTACCTTCCCTAGTGGGTCGAGCATCAGGCGGTCTTCTGATATGGCTAAAGCTGGATCTATTTCCGGTGGTTAGAGTAGTGCCTTCAAACACCGGGGATTTGTTAGGTCTTGAAATCAAAATAACCACTAAAGGAGGAGTGAGATATATTACCCTAGGGAATATGTATATTAGATCAGTTCCAACAAATCTCCAGTCAGCTACAGAGGGTCACTTAACAGAGATGCTAGGACATTTCAATCAGAGAGCTATAAAAATCATAGCAGGCGATTGCAACACACGATTGCCTACTGAGCAGCCCCAGTTTGATATGGCACTCCACACTTATGAAGTACCAACAACATCAAGGCCAGTTTGGGTCAATGATAAGAAATTGACAAAGGTGGCATCTCAGCTTCTGGAGGTAACTATAGAACATGGCCTAAAAATCATAAATGGTAACACAAGATCTGATTTTCCTTCTTGTCCAACTTTTAAAAGAGGGCAAACTACTACAAACATAGATTATATACTTTTGGATGTTGATCTATGGCCCGATTTATATGACATGGAGGTAATCCCACAACCAGACAGCGATCACCAGGCCTTAAGCGCAAAATTTGTACTAGGCGCGCTGTACGATATAAATCTGGCACCTTCTATACCTAAAGTTCCTTTGGAAACTACCAATAATAGAAGAAGCGTAAAATGGCTATTAATAGTAACTAATACTGTGGTCCTGACAGAAATATATGAATTACTTGTGGAAAGATTTTCTCTGATAGACTTCACTAACATTACTAATGTAAAATTTGTAAATCTTCATTGTGAACTGATGAATCAAATAAGGGTGCTTTTTGTGAAAGAACAAAAGAGGGGCTGCACTCAAACAAACAGCCCCTACTTGGTACTCGAAAGATTGCCATGTAGAGAAATAATGACTCCTGGAAGTAATAAAGAAGGGCAATAGCTCAGAAATAAGTAAGGCTAGGGAAAGCTATAAGACTGCTTTGATTAATGCCAAAAGTGGCTGGGTATCTGAACAGTGGGCAGAAATACCAGATGACCTACAAACTGGGGACCAAAAGGCTTTTTAGAAGCTGATTGCAGTTAACTCTTGTACAATTGAGAACCAGCTTGAAGCAACAATAGTGCCAGATATGGTGGTTCACTTTGATGGTCTATATAAAGAATGGGACTGTGAAAAAACACAGAGCAAATCTTCAGCGAAGGAAACGTTATGGACCCAGAGAAACTTAGATATATTGGAAAAGGGGTCAATAAATGGAAGTGCTGATGTTATATACTTTACTCTAGCTGAAACGGCTCTTGCCCTAAAACAGATGAAGAGGGAAAAGCCACCAGGGTTAGATTGAATTCTTGGATATTTGTATTTATCTCAGCCAGAAACATGTGCCCCGTATCTTAAAGCTGTGAGTAATAGCATTCTAAAGGGCAAAGCGATTCCTCCATCATGGCATGGAGCCACCATTATCCCTATTTATAAAAAGGGGAATTGAATGCTTTTGTAGCCTTTAGTGCTAATAAGGAATTAGAACTTAATCCATCCAAATCAAAGTTGATGTCAATAAATCCCCATCGGTCCTTCAGAGAAAAGGTGACAATAGATGGTGTTCCCCTAGAACAGGTATTACACTTTGAATATTTAGGTGTTAGATTAACAGATAACCTGACATGGGGGACTTAATTAGGAAAAAGTAATATTATTTTACATCAGAAGGCATCTGCAGTTCGGAGGAAATATAAGGCCACTTCAGGGGGCTCGGTGTCACCTGCCATTACTGTATATAGAGCTACGGCATTGACAGCAATCATATATGGAGCTGAGAAATGGGGCTATGTAGACACAGCAATTCTTACTAACACTGAGAACAAATTTATTAGGGCCCTTTTTAATTTACCTGTGAGTACACCGCTTACACACCAGGGATTTTATTTGGCGTTAAATCCCATTAAAACTGTCATCATGCTTAAATCCCTGTTATATTGGGTCTAGCTATGGTCAACTGTGGCACAGGCACGATACCAGGAATCACTAAAAGAGTTGATTGCTTATGATAAAGATTTATGTACCCCTTGCCTGAAGCAAATCAAGAAACTTTCAGACAGTGTCGGGATGGGGAAATTATGGAGGGCTCAGGAGATATAGTCAAAACCAATGTACAGAAAGTGAAACAAATGTATTGGGAGTTAGCAATGCATCAGATTTGGAAAAGTCATTCAGAAGGGAGCATAACAGGACAGTTTATCAACCATAAATGCCTACCCAGGTTTGAGCCATATAGGGATAGAATATTTCCCTTTCAAGCCAAATGTTTATACGTCCAATTCAGATGTGGACTTGCCCAACTAAGAACCCACACTTCAAAGTGGGGCAAAATAGGCTCCCTTTCTAATTGCTACCCACATTGCCCTCAGATCAAAGAGACGGAGGCACATTTTTTATTGTTGCCTTCATTATGCATCTGCCCGCAAGAAATTGATTGTTGCTGTATGCAAACTTTTGAGTGTGCAGCATTACTGGGAGGCATCAAGGATTTTAAAAAGCAATCCAAAGGAACAAATAGTTTTCACTGTGTCCCAGTTTTTATATTGGGCATGGAATCTAAGAGTTAAGGCTTTTCACCCTAAAGCTACGAATACTGAATAAATCTGGCCGGATAATTATGTACCAAAAATATGGTTGGCCCCCAGTATGTTTTACTAGAGGGCAAGTCTGCTGATTTTCAGCGCAGGGACAGTGTTTCCCCATGCCTACAAAAGCTTCACTCAGAAAGCCGAGGGAGGTCTGGTTACTGGGCACCATACAAGCATTCGCTTCATTGGTGAGGACTGTTGTGCTTATTACTCTTTGGTTGTGGGGATCTCTCTCGACCCCGTGAGTT
Source organism: Calotriton arnoldi (assembly GCA_963921515.1). Classification (NCBI taxonomy): domain Eukaryota; kingdom Metazoa; phylum Chordata; class Amphibia; order Caudata; family Salamandridae; genus Calotriton; species Calotriton arnoldi. Next base: position 18,517 of record CAWUFW010013249.1, on the reverse strand, counting down.
AGTTTACACTGGGCTGCTCACGCAGCTGGAGATTTCTCCAGCAGGATACCCACATAGTACTGAGGACGAGGATGCATTGGTCCTGCTGTGTTAGAGCACATTATGCTGAACTGATTTCAATCGAAAGTTGCTTCAGTTCACAACCCGAGTATAACACTGAAACAATGACATTGGATTTTGCTGGACATTCGTAGTTTTGCAAATGCCACACGGAACAGCATGTTATTATTATTGTTTTCTATCACGTTCGTTCCGTGCCATACTTGATTTTGTAATTACGGTGATGCTCCACTGTGGCATTATGGGAACAGTAGTCCCTCGTGAGTTTTTTAACAAGTTGTATGGCACTCGAAACGCTCTGATGATGATAAATGTATTCATGTGGTGTGCGCAGTACTGTTAAGCTTAGCATAACCCTGCATGGCCAAGTAATGTCTTAAAGCTGTTTCAACTCTGAAGAATATTTTATTCAGCGGATGGAGTTGTGATGCCATTATGATGTTTCAGCCCATGCGATCACAAGCAGAGTATTTAAATTAGTTTAGGCATTTAGTAGTCTTCATAATGTTGGAAGAACAAGCAGCTCATTTTTCAGTGCAACCTGAGGTGGTTTTGCTCCAATTTTAAAGAAAATTCATAAAATGTGTTTTTAAAGATGTAATAAGTTATTTTGCACTTCATGTTTTACTGCAAAGCGATTTTTCGTTTCTTAAAGGTATAAATTGATTTATGCACACAAAATGCAATGAATACTTATGCAATAGTTTATGTTTTAAACATGAGGTGTTTTTACCATATCTATTATTGTGACACGATAAATAGTATTAGGAAAATGGCGCTCACCAGATTGATAAAGGCTGTTGACACAGCCGAAACGCGTCTCTCCTGGTTGCTGGGTCGCGGGAGGCCCATTACATTAAAAAGAAGCCTTATTCCTGCAGTCCTCATGTGCGTGCTGGTTTCTTTTGAAAGCAGGGTGCTTATATATATATATATTCACTGAAAAAACCATAGGTTTCAGACACGTTATAGTTAGAAATTAGCATTTAAAAAACCTTTGAAATTCACTGAAAAAACCATAGGTTTTAGGGACAGTTATAGTTAGTTGGACATTTCACTCGTACAAAACCATAGAAATTCCCCCGTTATAGTTAGTTCAGCTAACTATAACTCGCGCCCCCGCAATGCACTGCTGATGACGTCACATATTACATCACTCATGACATGGTCAGTGACATCACTGATGACATCACTGATGACATCTCAAATGAAATCACTGATGACATCATCCAGTGACTGTGTGTTTCTGTAAAGTTTAAATATGTTTAATATATATAGGGAAAGGCGTATTGAAGAATGAGTGGGTGTTTAAGTGTCTGAATGGATGATTTAGTACGTGCGTGACTGACTCTACAAGTGAGTGATTAAACGTATCTTACTGAATGCATGGGTTAGTGACTAAACTGTGTGAATGTCTGTATCCGTCTGTTTGTTGGTGTGTAAGTGGATGCATGGATTTGCGAATAGCTACATGAGTGTCTATATGGGTTATTGATTGGTTCTCTGAGTATCTGTATGGCTGCCTGAGTGTTTGTGTGGGTGGGGTGTGTGTGACTCTGTACATAGATGTGTGAGTGGGTGATTCACTGGGTGCATGATTTCAAGAGTGCATCTGTGATGGACTGCTTGGGTGGGTGAGTGTGTGTATGGGTGTGTTAGTGAGTGAATGTATATCTCAGTGGTACATGTGCGAGTAACTACATATGTAAAAGGCAGTATATATGTGTGTTAGAGTATTTAAATGGCTATAAGTGAGAGTGTGTGATTGTGAGAGTGGCTGTATGGATGCGTGTGTTCTTGTATCAGTTATTGTATAAGAGCGTAAGAATGTGCTAGTATTTGTATGAGTAAGTGAGCTGGTGTGTGTATAACTGTATAGGTGAGTAAATGGGTGTGTGATTCATTTTTTGCATGACTGACTAGGTGTGTGAGTACCTCTATGGATGAGTGGCGGTGTGTGAGTGTTTATATAGGTGTATGAGTGCATATGATAGTCCTGTACTGAGTGACTGTAAGTATGAGTGACTGTACGGGTGAGTGAGTAGATGTGTGTGTGTAGACCTAAGAATCAGTGAGTGGGTATGTAGTTATTGGTATTGGAGTGTGTATGGTTTTGAGAATGGCAGTCTGTAATTTAGAGTGGGTGTATCAAAAGTTATATTAGGGTGTGAGAAGATGCATGAAATTATCACATGGATGATGTCATCAGTGATGTCATTTGAGATGTCATCAGTGATGTCATCAGTGATGTCACTGACCATGTCATGAGTGATGTAATATGTGACGTCATCAGCAGTGGATTGCGGGGGCGCGAGTTATAGTTAGCTGAACTAACTATAACGGGGGAATTTCTATGGTTTTGTACGAGTGAAATGTCCAACTAACTATAACTGTCCCTAAAACCTATGGTTTTTTCAGTGAATTTCAAAGGTTTTTTAAATGCTAATTTCTAACTGTAACGTGTCTGAAACCTATGGTTTTTTCAGTGAATTTCAAAGGTTTTTAAATGCTAATTTCTAACTATAACGTGCCTGAAACCTATGATTTTTTAAGTGAATTTCAAAGGTTTTTTAAATGCTAGTTTCTAACTATGCCTACAGAGGTAGGACATGTGAAGAAAGAAGAAAAAACGCGCAGAAAGAAGCAAAAGAAATGCAGAAAGAAGCAACAGAAGTCCACAAAGACGAAGAAAAGTGCAGGAAGAAGCAAAAGATGTGCAGAAAGAACCAACAGAGGAGCAGAAAGAGGCCATGTTGCAAAATCATCCTGTGCCCACAACTTTTTCAGACGGGTACTGGTGGTAACTGACTCTGACTAACCAGAGTCAGTGCTATGCTAAAAGACACTTAGAATACAGTGAAAACACCTACATACACTAGGGAACACTATGCATTGGGGTACCCCTGTGATTAGCATGACCTCCTCTGTAAGTCCCTAGTACATAGTAGGACAGGGGATTAAAACTACCTCTTAAAACGCGTGTGCAAACGCGCCCCGTGGCGCGTTTTAAGTTGCGGGATTAAGTCCCCTTGAATCCTGAGGGTCCCTGGGGCCCAACTAGCCCCCCAGGTACCTACAGTTAGGACCACAGAGCTGAGTTGCAGAGAGGCGTTCCGAGGCCACGCACCTTTTTTCACCTCTCTGCAACGCAACTCTGTTGTGCTTACTGAAGGTACCTGGTGGGCTAGTTGGCCCCAGGGTCCCTCAGGATTCAAGGGGCGTGTTTGCACACATGTCACCTGAGGCCCCGCCCCCTCCCTTCACCACTGTGCAAACGCGCCCCGTGGCGCGTTTTAAGTTGGGGGATTAGGTCACCTTGAATCCTGAGGGTCCCTGGGGCCCAACTAGCCCACCAAGTACTTCCAGTAAGCACCACAGGCCTGCGTTGCAACGCCTGTAACAAATTGTGTAGTTGTGTTTAGGTAGTGAAGGGGGTCGTGCTGGGGGTAGTGTTTTAGGGTTTAGGGTAGTGCAGTGGTGTTTGTGTAGTGTAGGGGGTCATGCTGGGGGTAGATTTAGGGTTTAGGGTAGTGCAGTGGTGTTTGGATAGTGTAGGGAGTCGTGCTGGGGGAGTGTTTTAGGGTTTAGGGTATTACAGTGGTGTTTGGGTAGTGTAGGGGGTTGTGCTGGGGGTAGTGTTTTAGGGTTTAGGGTAGTGCAGTGGTGTTTGGGTAGTGTAGGGGTTCGTGCTGGGGGTAGTGGTTTAGGGTTTAGGGTAGTGCAGTGGTGTTTGGGTAGTGTAGGGGGTACTGCTGGGGATAGTGTTTTAGGGTTTAGGGTAGTGCAATGGTGTTTGGGTAGTGTAGGGGTACTGCTGGGGGTAGTGTTTTAGGGTTTAGGGTAGTGCAGTGGTGTTTGGGTAGTGTAGGGGTTCGTGCTGGGGGTATTGTTTTAGGGTTTAGGGTAGTGCAGTGGTGTTTGTGTAGTGTAGGGGGTAGTGTTTTAGGGTTTAGGGTAGTGCAGTGGTGTTTGTGTAGTGTAGGGGGTCGTGCTGGGGGTAGTGTTTTAGGGTTTAGGGTAGTGCAGTGGTCTTTGTGTAGTGTAGGAGGTCGTGTTTTAGGGTTTAGGGTAGTGCAGTGGTGTTCGGGCAGTGTAGGGGGTCGTGCTGGGGGTGGTGTTTCAGGGTTTAGGGCAGTGCAGTGGTGTTCGGGCAGTGTAGGGGGTCTTGCTGGGGGTGGTGTTTCAGGGTTTAGGGCAGTGCAGTGGTGTTTGGGTCGTGCAGGGTGTCATGCTGGGGGAGTGTTTTAGGGTTTAGGGCAGTGCAGTGGTGTTTGGGTAGTGTAGGGGGTCATGCTGGGGGGAGTGTTTTAGGGTTTAGGGCAGTGCAGTGGTGTTCGGGCAGTGTAGGGGGTCGTGCTGGGGGAGTGTTTTAGGGTTTAGGGCAGTGCAGTGGTGTTCGGGTAGTGTAGGGGGTCGTGCTGGGGGAGTGTTTCAGGGTTTAGGGCAGTGCAGTTGTGTTCGGGTAGTGTAGGGGGTCGTGCTGGGGGGAGTATTTTAGGGTTTAGGGTAGTGCAGTGGTGTTCGGGTAGTGTAGGGGGTCGTGCTGGGGGTTGTGTTTCAGGGTATAGGGCAGTGCAGTGGTGTTCGGGCAGTGTAGGGGATCGTGCTGGGGCTGGTGTTTCAGGGTTTTGGGCAGTGCAGTGGTGTTCGGGCAGTGTAGGGGGTCATGCACAGGGTGGTGTTTCAGGGTTTAGGGCAGTGCAGTGGTGTTTGGGCAGTGTAGAGGGTCGTGCTGGGGCTGGTGTTTCCGGGTTCAGGGCAGTGCAGTGGTGTTCGGGCAGTGTAGGGGGTCTTGCTGGGGGTGGTGTTTCAGGGTTTAGGGCAGTGGTGTTCGGGCAGTGTAGGGGGTCTTGCTGGGGGTGATGTTTCAGGGTTTAGGGCAGTGCAGTGGTGTTCGGGCAGTGTAGGGGGTCTTGCTGGGGGTAGTTCTTCAGGGTTTAGGGCAGTGCAGTGGTGTTCGTGCAGTGTAGGGGGTCGTGCTGGGGATGGTGTTTCATGGTTTAGGGCAGTGCAGTAGTGTTCAGGCAGTGTAGGGGGTCGTGCTGGGGCTGGTGTTTCAGGGTTTAGGCAGTGCAGGCAGTGGTGCTCGGGCAGTGTAGGGGGTCGTGCTGGGGGTGGTGTTTCTGGGTTTAGGGTAGTGCAGTTGTGTTCGGGCAGTGTAGGGGTTCGTGCTGGGGCTGGTGTTTTAGGGTTTAGGGCAGTGCAGTGGTGTTCGGGCAGTGTAGGGGGTCATGCTGGGGCTGGTGTTTCAGTGTTTTGGGCAGAGCAGTGGTGTTCGGGCAGTGTAGGGGGTCGTGCTGGGGGTGGTGTTGCAGGGTTTAGGGCAGTGCAGTGGTGTTCGAGTAGTGTAGGGGGTCGTGCTGGGGGTGGTGTTTCAGGGTTTAGGGCAGTGGTGTTCGGGCAGTGTAGGGGGTCTTGCTGGGGGTGATGTTTCAGGGTTTAGGGCAGTGCAGTGGTGTTCGGGCAGTGTAGGGGGTCTTGCTGGGGGCAGTGTTTCAGGGTTTAGGGCAGAGCAATGGTGTTCAGGCAGTGTAGGGGGTTGTGTTGGAGGTGGTGTTTCAGGCTTTAGGGCAGTGCAGTGGTATTCGGGTAGTGTAGGGGGTCTTGCTGGGGGTGGTGTTTAAGGGTTTAGGGCAGTGGTGTTCAGGCAGTGTAGGGGGTCGTGCTGGGGGTGGTGTTTCAGGGTTTAGGGCAGTGCAATGGTGTTCGGGCAGTGTAGGGGGTCGTGCAGGGGCTGGTGTTTCAGGGTTTAGGGCAGTGCAGTGGTGTTCGGGCAGTGTAGGGGGTCGTGCTGGGGGTGGTGTTTCAGGGTTTAGGGCAGTGCAGTGGTGTTTGGGCAGTGTAGGGGGTCGTGCTGGGGGTGGTGTTTCTGGGTTTAGGGCAGTGTAGTGGTGTTCGGGCAGTGTAGGGGGTCGTGCAGGGGGTGGTGAGTCAGGGTTTAGGGCAGTGCAGTAGTGTTCGGGCAGTGTAGGGGGTCATGCTGGGGGTAGAGTTTTAGGGTTTAGGGCAGTGCAGTGGTGTTCGGGCAGTATACGGGGTCGTGCAGGGGGTGGTGTTTCAGGGTTTAGGGCAGTGCAGTAGTGCTCGGGCAGTGTAGGGGTCGTGCTGGGGGTGGTGTTTCAGGGTTTAGGGCAGTGCAGTGGTGTTCGGGCAGTGTAGGGTGTCGTGCTGGGGGTGGTGTTTCAGGGTTTTGGGCAGTGCAGTGGTGTTCGGGCAGTGTAGGTGGTCTTGCTGGGGCTGGTGTTTCCGGGTTTAGTGCAGTGGTGTTCAGGCAGTGTAGGGGGTCTTGCTGGGGGTGGTGTTTCAGTGTTTAGGGCAGTGCAATGGTGTTCGCGCAGTGTAGGGGGTTTTGCTGGGGCTGATGTTTCAGCGTTTAGGGCAGCGCAGTGGTGTTCGGGCAGTGTAGGGGGTCTTGCTGGGGGTGGTGTTTCAGGGTTTAGGGCAGTGCAGTGGTGTTCGGGCAGTGTAGGGGGTCTTGCTGGGGCTGGTGTTTCAGGGTTTAGGGCAGTGCAGTGGTGTTCGGGCAGTGTAGGGGGTCTTGCTGGGGCTGGTGTTTCAGGGTTTAGGGTAGTGCAGTGGTGTTCGGGCAGTGTAGGGGGTCGTGCTGGGGCTGGTGTTTGAGGGTTTAGGGCAGTGCAGTGGTGTTCGGGCAGTGTAGGGGGTCGTGCTGGGGCTGGTGTTTCAGGGTTTAGGGCAGTGCAGTGGTTTTCAGGCAGTGTAGGCGGTCGTGCTGGGGGTGATGTTTCAGGGTTTAGGGCAGTGCAGTGCTGTTCGGGCAGTGTAGGGGGTCGTGCTGGGGGTGGTGTTTCAGGGTTTAGGGCAGTGCAGTGGTGTTCGGGCAGTGTAGGGGGTCGTGCTGGGGCTGGTGTTTCAGGGTTTTGGGCAGAGCAGTGGTGTTCGGGCAGTGTAGGGGGTCGTGCTGGGGTTGGTGTTTTAGGGTTTAGGGGACTGCAGTGTTGTTTGGGCAGTGTAGGGGGTCTTGCTGGGGGTGGTGTTTCAGGGTTTAGGGCAGTGGTGTTCGGGCAGTGTAGGGGGTCTTGCTGGGGGTGATGTTTCAGGGTTTAGGGCAGTGCAGTGGTGTTCGGGCAGTGTAGGGGGTCTTGCTGGGGGTAGTGTTTCAGGGTTTAGGGCAGTGCAGTAGTGTTCGTGCAGTGTAGGGGGTCATGCTCGGGGCGGTGTTTCAGGGTTTAGGGCAGTGCAGTAGTGTTCGGGCAGTGTAGGGGGTCGTGCAGGGGGTGGTGTTTCAGGGTTTAGGGCAGTGCAATGGTGTTCGGGCAGTGTAGGGGGTCGTGCTGGGGGTGGTGTTTCAGGGTTTAGGGCAGTGCAGTGGTGTTCGGGCAGTGTAGTGGGTCATGCAGGGGGTGGTGTTTCAGGGTTTAGGGCAGTGCACTGGTGTTCGGGCAATGTAGGGGGTCGTGCTGGGGCTGGTGTTTCAGGGTTTAGGGCAGTGCAGTGGTGTTCGGGCAGTGTAGGGGGTCGTGCAGGGGCTGGTGTTTCAGGGTTTAGGGCAGTGCAGTGGTGTTCGGGCAGTGTAGGGGGTCTTACTGTGGGTGGTGTTTCAGGGTTTAGGGCAGTGGTGTTCGGGCAGTGTAGGGGGTCTTGCTGGGGGAGTGTTTCAGGGTTTAGGGCAGTGCAGTTGTGTTCGGGTAGTGTAGGGGGTCGTGCTGGGGGAGTATTTTAGGGTTTAGGGTAGTGCAGTGGTGTTCGGGTAGTGTAGGGGGTCGTGCTGGGGGTTGTGTTTCAGGGTATAGGGCAGTGCAGTGGTGTTCGGGCAGTGTAGGGGATCGTGCTGGGGCTGGTGTTTCAGGGTTTAGGGCAGTGCAGTGGTTTTCGGGCAGTGTAGGGGGTCATGCACAGGGTGGTGTTTCAGGGTTTAGGGCAGTGCAGTGGTGTTTGGGCAGTGTAGGGGGTCGTGCTGGGGCTGGTGTTTCAGGGTTTAGGGCAGTGCAGTGGTGTTCGGGCAGTGTAGGGGGTCTTGCTGGGGGTGGTGTTTCAGGGTTTAGGGCAGTGGTGTTCGGGCAGTGTAGGGGGTCTTGCTGGGGGTGATGTTTCAGGGTTTAGGGCAGTGCAGTGGTGTTCGGGCAGTGTAGGGGGTCTTGCTGGGGGTAGTTCTTCAGGGTTTAGGGCAGTGCAGTGGTGTTCGTGCAGTGTAGGGGGTCGTGCTGGGGATGGTGTTTCATGGTTTAGGGCAGTGCAGTAGTGTTCAGGCAGTGTAGGGGGTCGTGCTGGGGCTGGTGTTTCAGGGTAGTGCAGGCAGTGGTGCTCGGGCAGTGTAGGGGGTCGTGCTGGGGGTGGTGTTTCTGGGTTTAGGGTAGTGCAGTTGTGTTCGGGCAGTGTAGGGGTTCGTGCTGGGGCTGGTGTTTCAGGGTTTAGGGCAGTGCAGTGGTGTTCGGGCAGTGTAGGGGGTCATGCTGGGGCTGGTGTTTCAGTGTTTTGGGCAGAGCAGTGGTGTTCGGGCAGTGTAGGGGGTCGTGCTGGGGGTGGTGTTTCAGGGTTTAGGGCAGTGCAGTGGTGTTCGAGTAGTGTAGGGGGTCGTGCTGGGGGTGGTGTTTTAGGGTTTAGGGCAGTGGTGTTCGGGCAGTGTAGGGGGTCTTGCTGGGGGTGATGTTTCAGGGTTTAGGGCAGTGCAGTGGTGTTCGGGCAGTGTAGGGGGTCTTGCTGGGGGCAGTGTTTCAGGGTTTAGGGCAGAGCAATGGTGTTCAGGCAGTGTAGGGGGTTGTGTTGGAGGTGGTGTTTCAGGCTTTAGGGCAGTGCAGTGGTATTCGGGTAGTGTAGGGGGTCTTGCTGGGGGTGGTGTTTCAGGGTTTAGGGCAGTGGTGTTCAGGCAGTGTAGGGGGTCGTGCTGGGGGTGGTGTTTCAGGGTTTAGGGCAGTGCAATGGTGTTCGGGCAGTGTAGGGGGTCGTGCAGGGGCTGGTGTTTCAGGGTTTAGGGCAGTGCAGTGGTGTTTGGGCAGTGTAGGGGGTCGTGCTGGGGGTGGTGTTTCTGGGTTTAGGGCAGTGTAGTGGTGTTCGGGCAGTGTAGGGGGTCGTGCAGGGGGTGGTGAGTCAGGGTTTAGGGCAGTGCAGTAGTGTTCGGGCAGTGTAGGGGGTCATGCTGGGGGTAGAGTTTTAGGGTTTAGGGCAGTGCAGTGGTGTTCGGGCAGTATACGGGGTCGTGCAGGGGGTGGTGTTTCAGGGTTTAGGGCAGTGCAGTAGTGCTCGGGCAGTGTAGGGGTCGTGCTGGGGGTGGTGTTTCAGGGTTTAGGGCAGTGCAGTGGTGTTCGGGCAGTGTAGGGTGTCGTGCTGGGGGTGGTGTTTCAGGGTTTTGGGCAGTGCAGTGGTGTTCGGGCAGTGTAGGTGGTCTTGCTGGGGCTGGTGTTTCCGGGTTTAGTGCAGTGGTGTTCAGGCAGTGTAGGGGGTCTTGCTGGGGGTGGTGTTTCAGTGTTTAGGGCAGTGCAATGGTGTTCGCGCAGTGTAGGGGGTTTTGCTGGGGCTGATGTTTCAGCGTTTAGGGCAGCGCAGTGGTGTTCGGGCAGTGTAGGGGGTCTTGCTGGGGGTGGTGTTTCAGGGTTTAGGGCAGTGCAGTGGTGTTCGGGCAGTGTAGGGGGTCTTGCTGGGGCTGGTGTTTCAGGGTTTAGGGCAGTGCAGTGGTGTTCGGGCAGTGTAGGGGGTCTTGCTGGGGCTGGTGTTTCAGGGTTTAGGGTAGTGCAGTGGTGTTCGGGCAGTGTAGGGGTCGTGCTGGGGCTGGTGTTTGAGGGTTTAGGGCAGTGCAGTGGTGTTTGGGCAGTGTAGGGGGTCGTGCTGGGGCTGGTGTTTCAGGGTTGAGGGCAGTGCAGTGGTTTTCAGGCAGTGTAGGCGGTCGTGCTGGGGGTGATGTTTCAGGGTTTAGGGCAGTGCAGTGCTGTTCGGGCAGTGTAGGGGGTCGTGCTGGGGGTGGTGTTTCAGGGTTTAGGGAGTGCAGTGGTGTTCGGGCAGTGTAGGGGGTCGTGCTGGGGCTGGTGTTTCAGGGTTTTGGGCAGAGCAGTGGTGTTCGGGCAGTGTAGGGGGTCGTGCTGGGGTTGGTGTTTTAGGGTTTAGGGCACTGCAGTGTTGTTTGGGCAGTGTAGGGGGTCTTGCTGGGGGTGGTGTTTCAGGGTTTAGGGCAGTGGTGTTCGGGCAGTGTAGGGGGTCTTGCTGGGGGTGATGTTTCAGGGTTTAGGGCAGTGCAGTGGTGTTCGGGCAGTGTAGGGGGTCTTGCTGGGGGTAGTGTTTCAGGGTTTAGGGCAGTGCAGTAGTGTTCGTGCAGTGTAGGGGGTCATGCTCGGGGCGGTGTTTCAGGGTTTAGGGCAGTGCAGTAGTGTTCGGGCAGTGTAGGGGGTCGTGCAGGGGGTGGTGTTTCAGGGTTTAGGGCAGTGCAATGGTGTTCGGGCAGTGTAGGGGGTCGTGCTGGGGGTGGTGTTTCAGGGTTTAGGGCAGTGCAGTGGTGTTCGGGCAGTGTAGTGGGTCATGCAGGGGGTGGTGTTTCAGGGTTTAGGGCAGTGCAGTGGTGTTCGGGCAATGTAGGGGGTCGTGCTGGGGCTGGTGTTTCAGGGTTTAGGGCAGTGCAGTGGTGTTCGGGCAGTGTAGGGGGTCTTGCTGGGGGTGGTGTTTCAGGGTTTAGGGCAGTGGTGTTCGGGCACTGTAGGGGGTCTTGCTGGGGGTGATGTTTCAGGGTTAAGGGCAGTTCAGTGGTGTTCGGGCAGTGTAGGGGGTCTTGCTGGGGGTAGTGTTTCAGGGTTTAGGGCAGTGCAGGGGTGTTCGTGCAGTGTAGGGGGTCGTGCTGGGGATGGTGTTTCAGGGTTTAGGCCAGTGCAGTAGTGTTCGGGAAGAGTAGGGGGTCTTGCAGGGGGAATGGTGTTTCAGGGTTTAGGGCAGTGCAGTGGTGTTCGGGCAGTGTAGTGGGTCATGCAGGGGGTGGTGTTTCAGGGTTTAGGGCAGTGCAGTGGTGTTCGGGCAATGCAGGGGGTCATGCTGGGGCTGGTGTTTCAGGGTTTAGGGCAGTGCAGTGGTGTTCGGGCAGTGTAGGGGGTCTTGCTGTGGGTGGTGTTTCAGGGTTTAGGGCAGTGGTGTTCGGGCAGTGTAGGGGGTCTTGCTGGGGGTGATGTTTCAGGGTTTAAGGCAGTGCAGTGGTGTTCGGGCAGTGTAGGGTGTCGTACTGGGGGTGGTGTTTCAGGGTTTAGGGCAGTGCAGTGGTGTTCGGGCAGTGGAGGGTGTAGGAAGGTGGAATCTGACTATATGGTTGCCCCCACTTTTTTATGGTGTTTTGCTGGTTTATGACTTAGTTGGACTGGGATCCTGCTATTCAGGGCCCCAGTCTATCTGCTTTCTCTGTAAAAGGTTTCCATGTGCCTTAGGCACATCTCTGATTGGAATCTGGAGTGCCCTTATAAGTCCCTAGTATATGGTATACTATGTACCAAGGGCATAGGTACCTCAGAGGCCTACCAGGGGCTGCAGCATGTATTATGCCACCCCTGGAAGGCCATCCAAACTGATACCACAGGTCTGCTACTGCAGCCTGGGTAGGGTGGTGCATGCACCCCTTACTGTGATATAGGTTACCTATATCACTAAATACATACACACATATAAACCTATAAGTCACTCCTAAGGCAGGCCTTATCAATCCTAAAGGCAGAGTGCATGGTTCCTATGTGAGAGGGTGCCCCTGCATGAGCAGGGCCCCTCTGCAGTGTTCGGAGACCATCTCTGATGCTGTTTGTAGTGCAGCCTGACCATATACTCTTAAGCGCATTATATCCTCGCGGTAAAATGCTAACTTTGGAATGGCTGCACCTAAACATGTCGTGTTTGGTGTCAAACATCTTGGAATACTACCCCCCGCCAATCCTGGCAGCGGGGGTAGCATTCCACCCTTCTAGAGGGAAAGACATGTTAACTCTGGCTTACCCGGTAACTTCTTTCTGAAGCCCTGGCATCACAAAATGGATGCTGCTGCCACAGACACAAGTCTGGCCTCCTGCTGCTGGATGAAACTCCGGCAGGGTAGGCCTGGACAATAGGTTTCCTGTTGCAGGGAGGTGTGACCACCTCCCCAGACAGGATAATGTGTATTGGGGCTGGGTGGGTGCACTCTTAGAGTGCTTTGAAGTCCTGCACTGCGGGAGCAAAAGGCTCCTCTGTGCATATGCCAGTTCAAACCAGCTCAGGGGCTACCTGCCCCTGCTCTGGCGCGAAACTGGACAAAGGGAAGTGGGTGTAGCCACCCCCTCCCTTGACCCTCCCATAGGTGGGGTCATAGAGCTAGTCCATCCCCTCTTTTTAGTATAAGAGGGGGAACCTTGCCATTGCAAAGCAGATAACCCCTGGACGACGCTCTACAGAAGAATCCTGGCCCTTCGACGTTCCACTACCTTTGGAAGACAGAAGAATCTCCCTTGGAGTCAAGGAGTGACTCCCCTGCTTGGCAGGCACCAAAAACGACAACGACAGTCGCAAACTACGCCGCTCCCGCCGGAGTCCGAAGTCCCTGCAGCCCAAGAAGTGGATTTCCTGACTTCTCCAAGGCCATCGTTAGTCCCCAGCGAAGCTGAGGCAAGTGGACCCCACGAGTGACGAGGAACCGCGACCCCTGGGTACCGTGCACTATTGTCAAGTGCAACCCCTTCACAACGCTCCACGAACTTGTGCTTTGGACCACGTGTGGTCCCGACCTCCAGCAAGAATCTCTCCGAAGATCAGAGGCCTACACCATCCCGAGTGACCGTGGGCCCCTGTTGAGTGATTCCGCCCGAGGTGTCTTTGCGATCCCTTGCCAGCCGGCTCGTGGGTCCCCAGAAGACTTCTTAAAGAAACCAAAGGGCTCCCCTGGTTGCTCCAGGCCTGCCCTGACTTACCCTCACTGGGTGAGTCCCTCAGACCTTGCTGGTCTGTGCCATCGACTTTTCTTTATCTCCCCGAGACTTGCTGTTGCCAAGGCTTGTTGGCTCCGATCGAGTTGCCGACACCGCAGTAAGCTGAAGACTTCGTGGGACACCCAGAATCCAGCTCCTGGTCGTCGTCGACGCCTCCTGGACCTCGTGGCTGAAGAGTCAAGGCACCCGCAACCGACCTGAATCAACCGACGACGGTGGGCATCCATCTTCCTTGCCCCGAGTCACTGCCAAGTGACTTTGAACACTGTCCCCTCTGCTTTCAGGTCATCCTTCTTCAGAATCCAGGCTTGGATTCCACCGGACACTTCTTCAGCCCCCGCAAGCAGCAAGTCTTCTTTGTTCGCCATTGAAAACGACGCCGCGACCCGACACCAAAGGACACCTATGCACCCGGCTTCCCTGGGTGAGGTAACTCCAGCACTACAGTGCTCCTGTGGGTGTGGGCCCTAGAACTACTTACCCTGTAAGTGACTTGCTTGTAGGTTCTCCCGAAGTATCCTAGAACTCTTAATTTCCAACCGCGACTTGCCCCATTGAAGTCAACGGCGATCCGCGCCTGTGTATCCACACTGCACGCGTCCCCCGTGGGTCCTTTACTTACCTGCCTTGGGTGGTTTCGTGAGGCCCCAGCACTTCTGAAGGCCCTAGGCCTTGTCTCCCTGCAAGTCGTTGTTGCTAAGTCCCTTTTTTAGTATATGGTCTGGTACGCCCCTAGGGCCCCAGCCATATTTTGTGCTTAACTTATTGAGAAACGTTGATTTGTGCATATGTTTGTCTTCTAATCTCATAAAGAGATTAGTAGAGAGTTATTTAGAAATAAATACATATATATTTGATATATATACCTGTGTGGTGTCTTTTCATTTGGTGATTCAAGAGATTATATGGTAAAACAAGCTGCTTTACATTCCTCCGAGACTTAGCCTGAAGGCTGCTCTCCACAGCTACCACTAGGATAGCTTTCTTTAAAAGGTTGCGTTAAACCTATCTACCATAAGAGTCGATTTGCCCTGGTGCAAGGTGTCCACTTTAATTAGTGAACAGCATATACCAGGCCAACTTCTCACATTGGTGGGCAGCGTGTGGGATTCCAGCTTGCCATTGTTTTACCTGAAAATCTCTATTTGAATTACTAACTGAAAACCATTATAGGTACTCAAGGTACATATAAAGTCAAGCTTAGTATCAATAAGTTCTACTGAACTTAGAGCTGGGTGCCAAGGGATAGCACACCCTTTCCACAGCTCAAGCTAGGATCAGTAGGCCACAAACTAGTGTAGGTAGTACAACACTGCACAACACTAGAATGTCTTTAAGGGGAGGATCCAAAGAATCCTTGCAGGAAGCCATTGAGCTTCCACCCTCCAAGTATGATACACTCCCATTCTTGGAATTGAGAGCTTTATGCAACTTGAGAAAAATAAGGACAGGCCAAAGCCCCACCACCCAACACCTCAAGGAGTTGTTGGTGGCTTATGACCTTAGTAAGCCTGTAGGGACTGAAGGGGTAGGAGCTGAGGGTGGGGCAGAAGAAGAGGAGGAGGCCAGGGGTACCAATACCCCCAGCCCCCCTCTGAAACTGGCCAGGAGGGTGACAATGACCCTGACCTGGAAAACCCAATCCCTCCTGTGGATGATGATGAGGATGATCAAAATGATGCCCTCTTTGTCCCCCCAGGAAGGATTAAGAGTGTGCCCAGGAAGTCTAGATCTCCTTCTCAGGAGTCTAACCACTCTGGCACCTCTATAGGGAGCTCTGTCTCCTCTCACAGGAGGGAATCCTCTCATGAGAGGAGAGCCAGGCTGGTCCGGTATGAGGAAACTCAGCTGGAAATCAGAAAAAAGCAACTGGCTTTAGATAGGGAATCCCTAGATCTCCTCAGGGAGAGAAGAAAGTTGGGACTAGAATCCCATGGTGGCAGCAATATCCCTAGAGATAGGGACAGGTCTTATGACCATAGAAACCTAAACAAGATTGTCCCTCCCTACCAGAGTGGGGATGACATCCACAAATGGATAACTGCACTGGAGAGGGCCTGTAAAGTTCAGAAGGTCCCCCAGAGGCAGTGGGCAGCAATCTTGTGGCTCTCCTTTGCAGACAAAGGTAGAGACAAGCTCCTCACTGTAAGAGAAGAGGATGCTGACAATTACACAGTCTTGAAGAGTGCTCTGATAGATGGGTTTGGCCTAACCACTGAACAGTATAGGTTGAAGTTCAGAGACACCCAAAAAGCTCAGACTCAAGACTGGGTTGATTTTGTAGATTGTGCTACAAAGGCTCTGGAAGGTTGGATACATGGCAACAAAGTGCAGGACTTTTTAGGATTGTACAATTTGATTATGAGGGAGCAGATCCTTAATAATTGTCAAAACCAGCTTTTGCACCAGTATCTGGTGGACTCTGATCTGACCTCTCCCCAAGAATTGGGAAAGAAGGCAGACAAGTGGGTCAGAACCAGAGTAAAAACTAGAAATCAGGGTGGTGACCAGAAGAAAGATTCTACTAAGTCCCAAGAGAAAGGTGGGGATAAATCTAAGGATAAGTCCCCTACAGGGCCCCAAAATTCCTCTTCTGGGGGTGGGTCCCAAACTCCTTCCTCTCCTGAAAAGAAACCCTATTGCCATGTCTGTAAAAAGCCTGGGCACTGGAAAACTGATCCCAGTTGCCCCAGGATTGGCAATAAAGAAAATGTTCCTCCCACAACTACTACCACCCCTCCTGGTACTACCAGTAGTAATCCTCCAGTTGGGAGTAGTGCACCCAAAAAGTTAGGTGCTTTTGCAAGAGGAACAGAGGTGGGCCCTAGTTTAGACAGGGACCCCTCAACAGACTCCTCTGACTCTGATGGTGGTATAGGATTTGCCACCTTTACCATGGGTCCCATAGCATTGGGCAGGTACAGATTGGAGCCAATAATTAATGGTCAGAAAGCTGTGGCATTTAGGGACACAGGGGCTAGTGTCACCATGGTGGCAGGGAAACTAGTCCCCCCTCACCAGCTTTTACCTGAGTTTAAATACCAGGTGACCAACATTGATGGTGTCAGAACAGATCACCCCATGGCCATAGTCAATCTCAGCTGGGAGGGGGTCACAGGCCCAAAAAGAGTGGCAGTGTCCCCAACCCTACCTGTAGATTGCCTGATGGGCAATGATCTGGAAATTTCAGCCTGGGCTGAAGTGGAACACCAAACCCATCTTAGGATGTTGGGCGTCCCTGTAAAGGTTAGTGGGGCTGTGATGGCCACAGCCCCAGCCCAAGAATTTGGAGAGATGGAGCCTGAAAGAATGACCCACTCTCCCCCAAAGAGAGCACAAGGGTTGAAGAAAAGTCTTCTTCCCCCAGACAGTAGGTAAGGGTCAGCCTCCTCAGGGAACTGACCCTACCCCTAGTGAAGGAACTGCCACAGAGGTAGTCAGGCCTGGCCTGGCCACACCCCTGATGGCAGAGGACCCTTCCAAGGTGGTACCCCGTCTGGAGCAGGTAACCTGCCCCTCTCTACCCTGCCTCAGTCAGCCCAGGGCTGCAGAGGTCAGGGAGGTCAGTGGACCCCCCAGGGCCCCCTGTCCAGAGGAAGCCCCCCATCAGCAGATTAGGGGCACCCAGTCTAGTAGCCCTAGCCAGGTGAAAATTCCTCTACACACTGAGGGATCCCCCATACCTTTATGTAGGGACCTTCCCCAGAAGGACTCTGGTAGGCAAGGGCAAACCTGGGACCAGAAGGTTCCAAACCTGCCATGTCCCTCCAGTAGTCCATCCAAAGGGACCCAACCCACAGCTGTAGGCAGCCAAAGGTTGACCCTTAGAGCAAAGTGCAACTCAGTCATGGAAAGACAGGCATACATGGTGACCAGTGATCTGAGGAAGCTGAGGCCAACATTCCTAGGGCCTCACTTCCCTACTCAGACACCTCACCAGCCTTGTACTTTACCTAAGCACACCACAGGTAGTGATTCCCCATGGTGGAGACCCTCTCATACCCTTAGGGTGAGGGATTGCTTAGTGGACCATAAGACAGGGGGCAACCATGCTAGTGCAGGTGCTTCCTTATATGACCACTTAGTCAATGAAGGCTCAACTGGCCAAGGTTAGCCTTATCTCCTTTCGTTTGGGAGGGGGTTATGTAGGAAGGTGGAATCTGACTATATGGTTGCCCCCACTTTTTTTATGGTGTTTTGCTGGTTTATGACTTAGTTGGACTGGGATCCTGCTATTCAGGGCCCCAGTCTATCTGCTTTCTCTGTAAAAAGGTTTCCATGTGCCTTAGGCACATCTCTGATTGAAATCTGGAGTGCCCTTATAAGTCCCTAGTATATGGTATACTATGTACCAAGGGCATAGGTACCTCAGAGGCCTACCAGGGGCTGCAGCATGTATTATGCCACCCCTGGAAGGCCATCCAAACTGACACCACAGGTCTGCTACTGCAGCCTGGGTAGGGTGGTGCATGCACCCTTTACTGTGATATAGGTTACCTATATCACTAAATACATACACACATATAAACCTATAAGTCACTCCTAAGGCAGGCCTTATCAATCCTAAAGGCAGAGTGCATGGTTCCTATGTGAGAGGGTGCCCCTGCATGAGCAGGGCCCCTCTGCAGCGTTCGGAGACCATCTCTGATGCTGTTTGTAGTGCAGCCTGACCATATACTCTTAAGCGCATTATATCCTCGCGGTAAAATGCTAACTTTGGAATGGCTGCACCTAAACATGTCGTGTTTGGTGTCAAACATCTTGGAATACTACCCCCTGCCAATCCTGGCAGCGGGGGTAGCATTCCACCCTTCTAGAGGGAAAGACATGTTAACTCTGGCTTACCCGGTAACTTCTTTCTGAAGCCCTGGCATCACAAAATGGATGCTGCTGCCACAGACACAAGTCTGGCCTCCTGCTGCTGGACGAAACTCCGGCAGGGGAGGCCTGGACAATAGGTTTCCTGTTGCAGGGAGGTGTGACCACCTCCCCAGACAGGATAATGTGTATTGGGGCTGGGTGGGTGCACTCTTAGAGTGCTTTGAAGTCCTGCACTGGGGGAGCAAAAGGCTCCTCTGTGCATATGCCAGTTCAAACCAGCTCAGGGGCTACCTGCCCCTGCTCTGGCGCGAAACTGGACAAAGGGAAGTGGGTGTAGCCACCCCTCCCTTGACCCTCCCATAGGTGGGGTCATAGAGCTAGTCCATCCCCTCTTTTAGTATAAGAGGGGGAACCTTGCCATTGCAAAGCAGATAACCCCTGGACGACGCTCTACAGAAGAATCCTGGCCCTTCGACGTTCCACTACCTTTGGAAGACAGAAGAATCTCCCTTGGAGTCAAGGAGTGACTCCCTGCTTGGCAGGCACCAAAAACGACAACAACGGTCGCAAACTACGCTGCTCCCGCCGGAGTCCGAAGTCCCTGCAGCCCAAGAAGTGGATTTCCTGACTTCTCCAAGGCCATCGTTAGTCCCCAGCGAAGCTGAGGCAAGTGGACCCCACGAGTGACGAGGAACCGCGACCCCTGGGTACCGTGCACTATTGTCAAGTGCAACCCCTTCACAGCGTTCACGAACTTGTGCACT